>BROG01000042.1:1262500-1672500 GCA_030159075.1 Atrina japonica | reverse complement strand
AGTAAAAGTTGTATGACAGTTGACTTACATGTTAAGTATGGGCACAATTAAGAATGACAAACCTTCAAAATTCCCTTTTGGGGGGAACAGGGGGCTCAACTATAAAATTTTAACCTTGTAATTGATTTGTTGAGAATCAAAAGAAAAATGTTATAACCTTGGTTTCAACATAAGTATCAATGGCATTTGTTCGAGACCTATTACAAAGGTCTCACGTTACTGTGGGGGTGTTGCATGTTGAAGGATAACCTGTAGAATTGCCATATACCAATATATTCTCTAGTTACAATCGTTTGGTGTTGCAGTATTCCAAAAAGTTAGTCAGAAGATGCAGGTGTATGAAATACAACATCTTGGTGTTCTAGTGTTCTGATCAGACGGTGGTATGATAATATTTTACCATACTCACATTTCATGAAAGGCACTTAGACATGCATGAGTCAGAAGATATGACCGATAGGCCAAATATTCATATCACATTTGTTCTTTGTGTAGACATGCCTATCTAGTTTAATAACTCAAGTCAAGTCCAATTTTTACCTTGAAATAGTGCATTCTTCTTTTATATCGTTAATATCAATATAAACAGAATACCAAAGTTAAAGATTTTTTTTTGGGGGGGGGGAAATAAGTGACAACGACAGAACACATATTCATCCGGTCTTAAATTTGCCCTAAATCGCTATTGTCTCGTGGATGGCTTATATGTCCGTGTTAGAGTTATTTAGATTGAAATTGTTTTAAATTCGCTCTTTCATCTCAGGATGAAATTTTCCAGTAGACACAGTAGATTTATAGACACAAAAAACAAGTGATGACAGAAAAGACAAAATACAAAATATGTAAAGTGGTGTCAGACAAGACAAAATTTGTAAAGTGTTGTCAGACAAGACAAAATTTGTAAAGTGGTGTCAGACAAGACAAAATACGTAAAGTGTTGTCAGACAAGACAAAATAGGTAAAGTGGTGTCAGAGAAGACAAAATACAAAATATGTAAAGTGGTGTCAGACAATACAAAATAGGTAAAGTGGTGTCAGACAAGACAAAATACAAAATATATTAAGTGGTGTCAGACAAGACGAAATAGGTAAAGTGGTGACAGACAAGCCAAAATATGTAAAGTGGTGTCAGACAAGCCAAAATATGTAAAGTGGTGTCAGACAAGACAAAATAGGTAAAGTGGTGACAGACAAGACAGAATATGTAAAGTGGTGTCAGACAAGACAAAATAGGTAAAGTGGTGTCAGACAAGACGAAATATGTAAAGTGGTTTCAGACAAGACGAAATATGTAAAGTGGTGTCAGACAAGACAAAATAGATAAAGTGGTGTCAGACAAGACAAAAAAGGTAAAGTGGTGTCAGAGAAGACAAAATACAAAATAAGTAAAGTGGTGTCAGACAATACAAAATAAGTAAAGTGGTGTCAGAGAAGACAAAATATGTAAAGTGGTGTCAGACGAGACAAAATATGTAAAGTTGTGTCAGACAATACAAAATAGGTAAAGTGGTGTCAGACAAGACAAAATACAAAATTTGTAAAGTGGTGTATGACAAGACAAAATATGTAAAGTGGTGTCAGAGAAGACAAAATATGTAAAGTGGTGTCAGACAATACAAAATATGCAAAGTGGTGTCAGACAAGACGAAATAGGTAAAGTGGTGTCAGACAAGACAAAATTTGTAAAGTGGTGTCAGACAAGACAAAATACGTAAAGTGATGAGAGACAAGACAAAATACAAAATAGGTAAAGTGGTGTCAGACAGGATTAAATATGTAAAGTGGTGTCAGACAAGACAAAATAGGTAAAGTGGTGTCAGAAAGACAAAATAGGTAAAGTGGTGTCAGACAAGACAAAATACAAAATAGGTAAAGTGGTATCAGACAAGAGAAAATAGGTAAAGTGGTGTCAGACAAGACAATTACAAAATATGTTAAGTGGTGTCAGACAAGACAAAATAGGTAAAGTGGTGTCAGAGAAGACAAAATACAAAATATGTAAAGTGGTGTCAGACAAGCCAAAATATGTAAAGTGGTGTCAGACAAGACAAAAAAGGTAAAATGGTGACAGACAAGACAAAATATGTAAAGTGGTGTCAGACAAGACAAAATAGGTAAAGTGGTGTCAGACAAGACGAAATATGTAAAGTGGTGTCAGACAAGACAAAATAGATAAAGTGGTGTCAGACAAGACAAAAAAGGTAAAGTGGTGTCAGAGAAGACAAAATATGTAAAGTGGTGTCAGACGAGACAAAATATGTAAAGTGGTGTCAGAGAAGACAAAATACAAAATATGTAAAGTGGTGTCAGACAAGCCAAAATAGGTAAAGTGGTGTCAGACAATACAAAATATGTAAAGTGGTGTCAGACAAGACGAAATATGTAAAGTGGTGTCAGACAAGACAAAATAGATAAAGTGGTGTCAGACAAGACAAAAAAGGTAAAGTGGTGTCAAAGAAGACAAAATATGTAAAGTGGTGTCAGACGAGACAAAATATGTAAAGTGGTGTCAGACAATACAAAATATGTAAAGTGGTGTCAGACAAGACGAAATATGTAAAGTGGTGTCAGACAAGACAAAATAGATAAAGTGGTGTCAGACAAGACAAAAAAGGTAAAGTGGTGTCAAAGAAGACAAAATATGTAAAGTGGTGTCAGACGAGACAAAATATGTAAAGTGGTGTCAGACAAGACAAAATACAAAATTTGTAAAGTGGTGTACGACAAGACAAAATATGTAAAGTGGTGTCAGACAAGACAAAATATGTAAAGTGATGTCAGACAATACAAAATATGTAAAGTGGTGTCAGACAAGACAAAATAGGTAAAGTGGTGTCAGAGAAGACAAAATAGATAAAGTGGTGTCAGACAAGACAAAATACAAAATAGGTAAAGTTGTGTAAGACAAGACAAAATAGACAAGACAAAATATGTAAAGTGGTGTCAGACAATACAAAATAGGTAAAGTGGTGTCAGACAAGACAAAATAGATAAAGTGGTGTCAGACAAGACGAAATATGTAAAGTGGTGTCAGACAAGACAAAATAGATAAAGTGGTGTCAGACAAGACAAAAAAGGTAAAGTGGTGTCAGAGAAGACAAAATATGTAAAGTGGTGTCAGACGAGACAAAATAGGTAAAGTGGTGTCAGACAAGCCAAAATATGTAAAGTGGTGTCAGACAAGACAAAAAAGGTAAAGTGGTGACAGCCAAGACAAAATAGGTAAAGTGGTGTCAGACAATACAAAATATGTAAAGTGGTGTCAGACAAGACGAATTATGTAAAGTGGTGTCAGACAAGACAAAATAGATAAAGTGGTGTCAGACAAGACAAAAAAAAGGTAAAGTGGGTGTAGATAAAAAGAAGACAAAATATGTAAAGTGGTGTCAGACGAGACAAAATAGGTAAAGTGGTGTCAGACAAGACAAAATACAAAATTTGTAAAGTGGTGTACGACAAGACAAAATATGTAAAGTGGTGTCAGACAAGACAAAATATGTAAAGTGGTGTCAGACAATACAAAATATGTAAAGTGGTGTCAGACAAGACAAAATAGGTAAAGTGGTGTCAGAGAAGACAAAATAGATAAAGTGGTGTCAGACAGGACAAAATAGATAAAGTGGTGTCAGACAAGACAAAATACAAAATAGGTAAAGTTGTGTAAGACAAGACAAAATAGACAAGACAAAATATGTAAAGTGGTGTCAGACAATACAAAATAGGTAAAGTGGTGTCAGACAAGACAAAATAGATAAAGTGGTGTCAGACAGGACAAAATATGTAAAGTGGTGTCAGACAAGACAAAATACAAAATATGTCAGATTTAAACCACATGGTTACCTAAAAATAGTCAATGTGACTGCTACTTATATACAATACATCTCGTGTATGGAAATGTATAAATCCTTTTGAATCAATATCAAATTGCCATAATATCCAAAGGATGAAATTAAATTTCTATATAGGATATACACATATGTTAACATTGAACTTCGAAGGACATGAGATTCACATTTTGTTTTCACAGAAAAATAGGGGATACTGGTCAGTAGGAGATCATCTCACAAGTCAACGTGAGTTTCAAAGTTAATATTTTTTGTTTGTTTTTGTTTTACATCCAGCGTGCCAAGAATATTACTAAAAAGATTAAATTATTAACAATAGTGTTGTGTATTATATTTAAAATGATGCAGACTTTCTGGTTTTCTTTCAGTTTATAAAACATAATTATGACATAATCACATGTCAGTCTACTGTCATATATCCCAGAGTTTCTGATTTGCATACGACCTGCTTATGCATAAATCAGAAAGAATTATTGGTGCTGTTTTATCAACTGTGCATTTGTCAGCACAAACCTCTACAACATTTTGTATTACAGTAAATGGGTAAAATGTTTGTTAGCAAACCAAACAATTCAGTTTTGTATGGTAAAATTAAAAAATGCTGTAAAATTCAAATTTGATGATTAAGTGTAATTTAAGATATTTACAAAAAGCCCACTTTCAGTGGAGACCAAACGGACAATACTGATATTGGTCCGAAAGTAAACTTAAGTCTCACCGAGCCTGTATCGCACGCACTAATTTTACAGTAAACAGCTGGTTCTAAGACTTTTTTTATTTTATTTATGGATTTCATAACAATACAAAATACATTACACAATAAGTTAACACTTCAATTCCTTATTCTACATACAACCGTACACCCATTCACACACAGGTACATACGTATACCCACCCACACCTATACACATGTAAATCATATATAATCATTGCATACATTTACGTATTACATGCTTACACATATGTACATTATGTATTCGCATGGATGTATACATACATATGCATTCCTACTGACAAACACTACACACACACACACACACACACACACACACACACACATATATATATATATATATATATATATATATATATATATATATATATATATATATATATATATATATATATATATATATATATATATAAAGCACTAAAACCAACAACACTATATATCCTAGGGTGTCGGATCTAAGCAATAGATACAAGTCAGGAAAAGAATATATAAAGCACTAAAATGACTAACGACACGGACAAAAAATGTCAAATTTTCAGGACGACAAAACAATTAAAATAACATGAAAAAACGTACACATACACACTCTCACGCAAACATCCACTCACACACACACACAACCGGAGAGTGAAAGAAATGCCACATATTACAAGAGCAGTGAGATAACGTAATTAATAAATGAAAATGGAAATCAAACAAAAGGATAACTAAACAAATATTATAAACATAATACCAAAGTTATAATGCTCAAGACGATATCGTTTCTGTCAATTAGACTTCATCAGTTGAGCTCCAATTTGTAAAGTATGTGTATTTTCTAAAGATAAAGTGGTATCATACAAGGCCAAATAAAATCTCTTAAAGTATACCGAAATCCGTCTAAGAGTAACCACTGTAAAAAAATGACTATCTTAGCTTTAGAAAATTTTCGAATT
Organism: Atrina japonica; assembly: GCA_030159075.1. Classification (NCBI taxonomy): domain Eukaryota; kingdom Metazoa; phylum Mollusca; class Bivalvia; order Pterioida; family Pinnidae; genus Atrina; species Atrina japonica. The sequence goes on along the minus strand of BROG01000042.1, from coordinate 1,666,987 downwards.
TAAATGGTGTTAACAGTGCCAAATATTACTTTAGTATAAGATGAACAACTGGTACCGAAATACCAGGTACTAGGTTTATGTATACCCTCGGGGACTCAAACGGTCCACCAGCAGTGGCAACGACCTAGTGGTTATAAATATTATAAACAAAATACCAAAGTTATAATGGTCAAGACGATAAACAACTACTAAACTTAGGATATACACATATGTTAACATAGAACTTAGAAGGACATGGAATTCACAATTCACTCACTAAGTTTAGTAGTTGTTTAGTTATCCTTTTGTTTGATTTCCATTTTCATTTATTTATTACGTTATCTCACTGCACTTGTAATATGTAGCATTTCTTTCACTCTCCAGTTGTGTGTGTGAGTGGATGTTTGCGTGAGTGTGTATGTGTACGGTTTTTTTTCATGTTATTTTAGTTGTTTTGTCCTGATGAAGAGACAGGTCGTCCCGAAAATTCGACATTTATTTTGTCCGTGTCATTAGTCATTTTAGTGATACTCTGTAACGTATGTAACCTACATGTAAAGGTCAAGATAGATACATGGACAATGGATACAAAAATAATAAGGATTTTCAGAGAGAACTAGCTAAGTTTATATTGTGTGCCTGTGTATGCTTATTTAATATTAGAATAAAACTTCAAATTTGCACATTTGTATTGTGTATAAAAGGGGAGAGAGAGAGAGTGTGTGTGTGTGTGTGTGTGTGTGTGTGTGTGTGTGTGTGTGCATCTATGCATGTACAATTATATTAGCTCCAAATTATCATAAATACAAATTTATGATAGACATGTAGTTATAAATCAATGGGATGGATTATATAAAGTTAATCAAAACACACACAGTAAGAAATGATGCAGGAATGAGGGGAAGCCGATAAACATATGTTGGTTTGCATCACTAGCATGACTCTCTACCCTGATATTATAGAATTAGATTTTATTCGGGTATTTCTATGAATAATTTTCACTTGTTCCTTTGACTTTCGAAGCTATAGAAGTAATCTGCACCTTTACCGAGAACATTGTAATTAGTAATTATCAACTTTATCGAGCCAATACTAGATAAGGGTTGAAGTAAGCATCTAGTTTTATAAATGAAATGTTTAACTACTAGTAAAATAAAGTTGTCTACAGTATTGTAAACACCATGTTTGTTATCATATAATCCAAAAATAAACATAATACAGAATTCTTGTTTAAAATTTTGAACAATGTCACATTCCCACAGGGCATGTTCAATTGTTTCTAATTCTGAATTACATCTTGTACAGTAAGGACTATCAACAATACCTGCTCTATATAAATAAGAGTTTGCAGTAACAATATACTGATTAATTCGGTATTGAAACCACTGTAATTTAGATTCTTTTGTTACTTGCAATGGAAGTTTGTAAATTTTAGCCCATGTCTGGTCATTAATTCAAATATTTCTTCAAATACGTTCTACTGTTATTCAACAACAAATTGTAATAAAGTTTTGCTCCTTTTTTACACTTCAGAATTATTTTCAAATTAAAAGGTAAACAAGGATAGGATAGGGGTTCACATGGTATAGTGTTTTCTGTAATGTATTTCTGAATGATACAGGGAATACCTAGATATTGTAAAAAGTTAGTATTGATATTATATCTTTGTTTAAATTCTTCCAGATTATACAAACGTTTGTCATTATAATCTTTTAAAAGATCATGAATATGGAAAATTCCTTTTTTAAACCACAGTTTGTAAAAAATAGTCTTGTTGTCTATATTTAGATTTTTGTTGTACCAAATAGGAATTTCAGCTACTGTGTTGATTTGACCTTCACTGACATCAGCAGTTTCAACAACTTTTTCCTCAGGCTTGAAAAACTTCTTTCCAGAATATGTTTGTAGTTTCTTTTTGACATTTATTTATACAATGGTTCTAAGACTTGAGAAGATTTTAAATAGCTTCATTTATCGACAAATGAGCATGGAAGTAACAATATTAGGCGAGCACATAGTACTCAGTGTTGTTGTATTGTTGTTTAACGTCCCACTCAAGAATCTTTCACTCATATGGAGATGTCACCAAATACCGGTGAAGGGTTTCAAATTTCGACCTATGCTCGGCACTCATTGAGTGAGGGTTCTTTAACGTGCCAAAATCTACTGTGACACGGGACCTCGATTTTTACCTTCTTCCGAAGGACAGGAAAAGTCAGCCGCCTCCGCCGAGGCTCGAACCTGCGAACCTCCGGTTGCGAATCGAGCACTTTACCGTGGAGCAACGACGGCTCTCCTAGTGCTCAATATATCTGCAATATTTGGTAGTGATTGATTCCATTCTTTTTTTTTTTTTTTTTTTGTATGCATTTCCAATAGACCAATGCTTAATCACCCGATGTTGGGGTTTCATTTTTGCAACCAATTTGAAAGTAACAACATTGGGTAAACACATAAAGAGCAACGCGTCCGCAATATTTTGCATTAACTGGTTCCATATTCTGCAGGAGAAAATATTTTGTATGTATTCAGATATGGATACTTAAAATTTCTAAACAACTTTTAGAAAATTTGAAATTTCAAATTCATAGTATCAAAACATACGACTTAACTACTCTTTACACAACAATTCCACATGTAAAATTAAAAAAGGGAGATTTTTTGGCATCATCGACAACTGTTTTTCAGTAAAGGTGGTACCCAAAAATTTAACTATCTAGTCATTGATTATCATAGTACTTATTTTGTCCAACACCACTCTGATTTTACACATAAATACACTGAAGTTGATATATAAGGATGTTGGAATTTCTAATAGACAATATATTTGTAATGTTCCGAGACACGGTCTTTCAGCAAACTGTCGGCATTCCTATGGGAACCAATTGTGCCCCTTTATCGGCTGACCTGTTCATATATTCATACAAAGCAGACTCCATTCAGAAACTGCTGAATCAAAAGAAGAGAAAGGAAGCGGTGTCTATTATCTTGACAATTATAGATAAATATCGATGACGTTTTATCAATTAATGACAATTTTCAAACCTATGTCAATGCGATATATCCCAACGAACTAGAAATTAAGATACAACAGAATCAAGCACACACTCTTCCTACTTACTATAGACAGACGGGAAATTAACAACTAGGCTATACGACAAATCGTAAATATTCCACATTTAATAAGTAATATCCCACAATCACCTGCATATGACGTTTATATTTCACAAGGATCCGATATACCAGGGCGTGTTCAACATATGAACATTTCATATAGAGGTATATTACTCACTGACAAGTTATTGATACAATGATTTTGAAAACCGTGTTTCATGTCAATGTTCCGCAAATTTACGATCTGCATAAGTCTTGTTTGCGATTACTTACTTTCACTAAATGAAATGTTGAGTTGCCTGTTCGAGAGGTTGTTGAGACGTCTGTACCAATTGTGACGGAGATTCGTTCCTCACTCAATTCATTTGGATTTGACTGTGGACTCACAGCGGGTGTGAGCAGTCAACAGGGGATGCTTACTCCTCCATGACACCTGATCCCACCTCTTGATTTCCAGGTCCGTGTTTGTACAATTTCTACCAGATTTGTCTATATATCCTGTCCTAACGATTTATACTTTGGTATCCGAGATTTTTATATTATAAACCAAGAATAAACCAAATACCCCAGCAGGGCAACATGACTGTAACAAAACTGTTTGAACTCATAGGAAGCAACATATCTATGATATTTGGTTTCAAATGGTGGAGATGATTTTAAGATTTTCAAAGACAATCTGGGGAATGTTATACATGTACTTAGATCTGTGATGCCCAGTTTATGCTATCTGTGAACCTTTGCCAAATCATGTTTTTGTTCACAACACATGACACAGATTAACCAGCTCATGACACCGTTACTTTGAAACAAACCATACAAAACAGGTAATATACTTTTCAAAGTTTATTCATAGTACCTAAATTTGTGTTAATGTAACCTTGACAGCTTTCAGTTTGTATAACCTCGCTCTCTCTCTCACACACACACGGGCGTACACGCATATACATATATACATTAATATATTATGACATTAATTTGAATTAACATTAATTATTAATCTAATTAGCACCATCTAGAATAAAGAAGTACATAAACAGACAAAATATGGTTTCGAGTCCACAATGAATATCTACACCATGGCAATGTCTGTGATTCCACTTAATATCTTTGTAAATTTTTATGTATTAAGAACTTCTACAATATTATACAAAAATAAACAACAATATCACTATTCTGTATATTTCATAAACAAACTTGAGCTTTAGAATGACATTTCAGTATTTTTTCTGTTAATACATCATTTTCACAAATTCTTAAGGTTTTCATCCAAGCTTCAATACCCAGTTTATACACCTGGATGCACAGCATCATACTTATTCAGGTAAAGTCTTGATAATGCATGCATCCATTACAATATCGAAATGTCACTTCATCATGTGCACATCTATAGCTTTATTCTATAATGTTCAAAGTCATACCCGAGATATCATAAATAATCTAAAGTTCAGCACTGAATTTATTTTGTTGCATCTAATCTGTGATACGATGACCTAATTTAAAAACTCGTTGATTTAATAATCTCAATAAACCATAGTTAGTCATTTATATTAATCAATCTACATTGGAACAAATCACAGAGATTATATTGAGAAATATATAATAAATTTTTGATATTCTAATTTATGATATGACATCATTTACTGATTACAATTGTGTGGTATGACCAAAAAAGTCTTATCTAATTTTGGACACTGCAGCTCACATTATTTTGTTCATAATTGTTTGAAAGACTAATTTACCATTCAGACATCTTCTGACAAATAAAAGTATTATGATATATTACAAATGAAATGAATTACTGTGTTGTAGACAAATTTTGATTGTTAAGACTGCCCATATTCCTATGACCTATGCTAACCCTATTTTGGCAGAACTCACTGCGCAACTGTCATTTGTTTACAAAAGAAAAAATGTCACATAGAGGAACGTCCCCACGTGGTACAAAACATAATCTCATAGATTCTGCGAGAAATAGGAGATGTTCCGACTAATTATCAGAAGTCTACAATAAATGTTAGAGATGAATTTCTATCACTGGAATGAATTAAATGACCCGATATGCCTGCAAAGTCAGACATCAATGAATCTGGGTCATTTCACACGCTGTGTTGGAAAATCTCGCAACACATACATGATGCATCATGAGATTACCAGCCACACAACCTGGTATTATATAGGGATAATTAACACTTCTACGATTTAGGTACACATTTCATCTGCATTGATGTGATTTTTAACCATCTATTTTTCTTCTAAGCAATTTAATATTTTTCTAAAAATTATGTCAAAATACAAATTACGCAAATTTATCACTTTGAAAGATCTAACACTTTTGAATATAGTGATGTTGGATTTGATGCAAAATAGCTACTAAAGAGTCAGACTGTGCTAAATTCTTAATACTTATAAATACAAAAATGATGGAGGAAATATTGCACATGTCGGTTATGTGACCAGCTTGTATCTGGTAAACCGTACCCCTTCCAAAAATAACTTTACTACAGTAACCACATAGATGACAACTTTCAACTCTGCAAGAATCTTTCAAATATCTCACTTTGTTCCAAAAATGGAATATTAAAATATACTGTATGCAAATATTCTAAAAACTGCTATCTCAGTTTACCTTCTGCTGGAATCGAAAAAGTATATTAAAAAAATATGTAACAATTGACCATTTTACATCCAATATATACACACATCTAACAGATCACTTCTTTAAGAAGGGAAACACATAACAGTAATCACAAGTTCAGTCTGAGCTAAAATGTTAATTATAATTCAACTTTCACAGTCAATGATAAAAATCCTATTATATAGGTAAATGTTACTTAATAAATGTCATCAACTTCATCTAGTAAAAAAGTGCCATTTCTTGAAAGAACTAATAACTATAAACTCTGAGATAGCAAATTAGAATAACTAAGCTACTTTATCTGGTTACTATCTAATATTCATTCCATACAATGGTTCTCATTTTAAACACTGGATTTCAAATTACAAGAAATTCTATATATATTCCTATTCTTTAGGAGTTTTCATTTTCATTCATTGTACACTATCCACAATTCTTAACATCAGTTTGTAAACGATGTCAGTGTAGAAGACAATTCTTTACAGAAGACTAATTTTCAGACTTATATGACCATTCTGACATGAGACATTACAAAAACAAAAATGATTACTTAACATTACATATACAACAAAGATGAGAATTCTTCTTTGGGAAGCTTCTCGCAACAGATAACCTAATATAGGTACCGAGTAACTAAATATCAATTTTAAATGCTGTGCTTGTCAATAGTACTATCAAATACAAAACATTCTACTAGGATAACTAAGAGACAGGTATATATACTAAAATGTTATTTTAGCCAGGTTTATATCTTTGTACTTTTAATAGTAGGCCTATTCGTTTCCAGTTCAAAAGTAAAATTAGTACTCTATTTCTACTCTGACTAAAATCTCTATTACATGTATATGTTATAAAATGTTGAAGACCTTGAATATTATGAATTATTCAAACTCAACCCTGTTACATATTCATTGTTTTAATAATCACAAAACAGTAACACTAACAAAAGTACTGTACAATTATCATTTGCTAGCTATACAATCATGGTTATATCATGAGTCACCAGTAGTCATGGCAACACATGTACTTACTATGCATAAAATTATGAAATGTGTTTATCACAGACAAAGTATCTCCACATCCTGGAAATAACACATGCACTCTATCCAGTAAAATTACTGAAATCTGTCTTAAGTGTGATTGAAGGTTTGACCAATGATGGAGCAGTTTTGCTAACAGCCATTTTAGATGCAGATTTGTTTTTATTTTTGGCAGACTGGCTAAATTTTATTGCACTTTCTAACTTTGATTTCATTTCCAAATGAGAACTCATTATGCTTTTAAAATGTTGTGGATACAGAGGACCAATTTTCATCAGTCTTTGTAGAGCTTCATCATGTAAAGTCTTAGCAGCAGACGACACTACCATATATTTCTTCTCATCCAGCAAGAATGACACAAGAATCGGCAGCAGAAGTGTTAATAATGTAGGTCCTGAAAAGAGAGATAATCAATATAAATACTTCAGGTCAATTAACATTCAGAATAAGCAGATTAATTTACCCGTAGTAGTTCTCTTATGCTATTTTCTATCCATTTGTAATATCAGACAAGATGTCTTCAACAAAAATGCCTTCGTATGAGTCCATTTTAGGCTTTTTTAAGGAATGCTAGGTTATTTCTTTTTAGTTTCCTTTATAGCAATCTCAATTAATTTCTATCTCTTGATTTATCTAGATTTCAGACATGATATTGGGTTAGAAGAAAAAAGGAGGAAAACATGGGTTGCAAAACCATATTGCTGGGGGCCCCAAGAAGCTCTGACCTAAAATGGAGCAAAATCCTGCATTCTTGTCATTTAATGGCATCTTAAATGACTCCAAAAAAGTTAAGATTTTTTTATAAATATTTTTTACCCCCATCTGTAAAAATAACTAAATTTTCAGCACTTTCAAAACGTGTGTTAAAACTTGGTTATTATAAATTTAAATTCACCATGAGATATTAACTGATTTAGAAAATTTAAATTTATCATGAGATATTAATTGATTTATCTTAATCAATATTAGTTGCCGATATTACCTTTCAAGTGCCAAAAATACCTGAAGCCGAAAAGATAGGTGCCAAAGTTACCTGTACAAGAGGCGAAATTACCAGGTCGGTGCCGATATTACTTGATTATTAAAATTTGTTGAAGGTATTTCCAACAAGGAGTAGTTGGTATCTCTGTTGTGGGCCGATTTTAAGCTATAAAAATTGTTTTTTCATAGGCAGGTATTGGATAAATTTGGCACTGAGTTATTTCGACACATATATAAGCAAGTTAATTTACTTGTACAAGTGCCAAAGTTATTTGTACAAGTACAAAAATTACTAAGTGTCAAAATGATCCATTTTTCACTACATTGTCAACATCTCTCAGCTAAAAATTATTGCAAGAATCTCCATCGAGGACATTCTGCACCAGAAATAGATTTTGGAGCTGTACAACCAATCATATTATGTTTCTGCATCAGTTGTTTGAAACAAGTAAAATAAAACCTAAGACAAATACTGGGAATTCGGATTTACCGATGTTGGGAAAACAACAACAGAATTTCAAGTTCAAAGTCAGAAAACGGACAAGAAAAAAATTGGATTTCCGATTTAAATCTGAAAAAAATCATGTCTGAGATTTACTAATCAGACCATGGTATGTTTTCTAAAGGTCATTCTCTTTTTAATTATGTCAAATATGAAGACTGTATTGTTTAGTTCCAAAGTTACAGGGGTAAAGTGGAGGAAAGACGGACTGACACAAAGATTCAACAAAAAGAGTTTAAAATGATACAAATTATTGAAATATCAAAGAGTTCATCAGAAATTTATTTCTGTATTATGTGTAGAGGACAAGAGATGATGAGAAGAAGTAAAAATGACATCTTACTTTTGGTATCGTCTGCTTTAGCTACAAGTGTTTCTGCCAGAGTCAGTGACGCAGTAATCAACTGAAGCTGAGAGTCAATATTAGATTTATTGTCTTGCAGAGTCAGCAAATATTCCAAAACTTTTGGTGCAATTCCCCGTATATATGGAGTAGCACTATCTCTGTCACGATTTTGAACAACCGACGTCAACATCTGCAAACTATTCAACTTAACCTGTAACACAATAAAATGGTTACATAAATACTGTGTGTGAAAGTAATATAAATTTGAACTTTTTACTAACTGACTTAAGTTCGAAATCACTGCTGAGTCAATATTTGCACCAAGGGTAATGAAATGAAATGAACAAAACTGATGTCTCATTATTACAAGATGATGAATGTCAAGTTTGCCGGATTAAATCTAACTGGTTTGAAGACATGAACAAATTCAAAAATACTGACAGCTCCAAAGCCAACAATATCCAAAGCCAATAATATTAGACAACTTTAGATAAAAAAAACTCACCTGAAAATTCTTCTAAAATGAGATTAGATATAAACAACTGCAATTCACTTATTTTTCACATGTAAAACTAAAATTTGAGTTATTTTAGGTTTAAGAAATTATTCAAGAATCAACAGTTACTACTTTTTAATAATAATACACACAAAGAAAACTTACTTCACTAATATCAGAATCCCATGTCTCTTTGAAAACATCAACACACTGGTTTTGAAGAGAAAACGTATTGGATACCTCATGTGGTGCACACACAAGAAAAACAGTAAGAGTACCAAGTAATGTCACCTCATCCATACCAGGTTTGTCATCAGCTGTAATTGTCACAGGAGAATAAAAATAATGTGATCTTAAACGCAACTCTAATTTCAATTTCATTACCATATCTATATTATTTGATTTTCCATAATTAAACAATAACTTTGTGGCAAATAGCTTAGTGGAGTTGTAGGTTTTTTAAATAAATAAAATTTATCAACACACACTGAATAAAAATGGAGTTAAACCAATGAAATTGATATTTTTGAAACAGGAAACTATGAAAGACAAACAAATGACTCAAAAGAGTAATACTGTACAAAACTTGAGTCAAATCAATGAATTTGATATTTTTTAAACAGGACATTTTGAAAAAAAAAAACAATTGACTGACTCACTTGATTTTGCGTAGTGTAATACTGTTGCCAGAGCACTCTGCAGTAGAGTTTTCCAGTTACTTCCTACATTTTCATCTGTGATATATACTGAGCCACACAACTGTTTAACAGCAGACAAACAGGCATTCACAACAACTGGAGATTTTTTCTCCGCAGACTTAGCGGACATTTCCCGTAAAACACCTGTTATCAAATGTAGTACTGTTGGAAGAACAGTCGTCGAACCTGAAAATTGAAGAAAAGATGTCATTTAAACACTAAACATAAATGTAAAATAAATTATATTTTAATGCCTCTAAAAAATAATTTATTTTATTTCTTAAAAAGTTTCAATTAAACAAACAATATTAATGTAAATTTATAAATACAAAATGTTATCCAAGAAAACTTAACATTTCATTTTAATAATTTAAATAAATGAACTTTTTTAAGTGATTGATTTAACCAACCTCTGTGTAACACAAATAATTAAAATCAATATCCTGAAAAGATTAATCAAAGGTACAATGGCGGTAGCATTTACATATATCTTAGAAATGTGAAATTAATGTACCGTAATTTATCTAATTAAGGCACTGCTCTAATTAAGGCACCACCAAGACCAAAATTATGTTTTTTATTTTAATAAAGGCGCCCTTTGAAACGAGAAAAAAAAAAATACCCCCCCCCCCCCCCCCCCCCAAAATGAAAATGAAACGTTTTTTGACAGCTTTAATGATAACATACAGTAAATAAATAAGACCAGACAATCTTTTAACCTCAGGTCAATTAAATCATTACCGAACAGATTTTAGATACGAACAGAGACTGATTAGTTCGACTCACAACATCTTCACTTCAGTCTTCAGCTTGAAAGCAGAACTTATTTTCCCTCGGGCAGTTATGTGATTGCAAAGTACAGTTACTAAGTTTAATCCGAGTTGTGGTGTTAAAGCGTCCATTATAATTGTTTTGTAATACTGTCTTGACTTTGTATTGGTTTCAGACTTTTATTTATTTGCCTTGGTATTTCATATATAGATTTCTAAACTTCGTGTCGGTGAATCAGCAGACATTAGGCAATACACTTTAGTCGGTACTTCGATCCCGATTTCCAAAAACCACGTGTTTTAACATTTCCGTATCGGCATTTTTAATTCAGCATTGTCAGTTACATAATTGATACCAAAAGTCATTATTGATTGTTTATTTAGGGCATGCCTAATTAGTAACTGGCTGATTTACCACCTAACAGGTACGTCTAAGCAGTTAGGAGATGGCAGCACAGGTTAAAGTCTATTTCTTGAATGTCTGACAAATAATTTCGTAATAATAATAATTTAATAATTACCGGGATTTCATTTTCAATTTGAAATCAGCTTTCCTCTTGATATAATTTATAACAATATGAAATTAAAGACTGGCTACATTATTTACACCAGCATGATGATAAAGAAGAATATTTATTATGACAAACTTGATTGATTATGGATCAGTACTTGTTAAGAACAGAGTATAATTCCGAGTGACAGCGTGGACTCAAGAGTCGTTTTCATCATGCGGTAGACTAAATAAACAACATAAAAGAAATGTTTATTCACAGAAATCTTTCACTTTTATAAATGTTTGTAGCTGATAATGATCTGGATTAATTAATACAAATAAATAAACAACATCTAGACCGTATTTATCATCGACATGTTGCATGGATATTTGAGGTTGATTTCAAACCCCAGATCGACAAAACTCCAATTAAGGCGCCTTATCAACTGAAATTTAGTTTTTTGACACAAATTAAGGCACCCATAAATCTGAAATACCCCAAAAAGGGCGCCTTAATTAGATAAATTATGGTAAACTGATTAACGTACTATAAAGATGATCAGAGCACACAATTAAATTACTGTGACCATTTTAATTCACCAAATACTATATCACATCAAGAGGGTCAGGTAATAACAAACACATAGGAAGGAACTTATATCTGGCAAAGCTATCTGCAGAGTAATTCTCACTAGTTTACTTATTATTGTATTTGATACATTTTCACAATATGTCGACATGTTTATTTTATATGACCTATTGTACTTACATGCTGTCAGGGAGGCATAATGTGGCCAGGGACAACAATGTCATAGTCAGCTAATTAATAATAACAAGAAGATTTGTGCCTTATTTCCCATAATAATTGTCAAGGTTTGGAGACTCCTAAAATAGATGTCAGGGTTTGGAGACTCCTAAAATAGATGTCAAGGTTTGGAGACTCCCATAGTAATTGTCAAGGTTTGGAGACTCCTAAAATAGATGTCAGGGTTTGGAGACTCCTAAAATAGATGTCAGGGTTTGTAGACTCCTAAAATAGATGTCAGGGTTTGGAGACTCCTAAAATAGATGTCAGGGTTTGTAGACTCCTAAAATAGATGTCAGGGTTTGGAGACTCCTAAAATAGATGTCAAGGTTTGGAGACTCCCATAGTAATTGTCAAGGTTTGGAGACTCCTAAAATAGATGTCATGGTTTGGAGACTCCTAAAATAGATGTCAAGGTTTGGAGACTCCTAAAATAGATGTCAGGGTTTGGAGACTCCTAAAATAGATGTCAGGGTTTGGAGACTCCTAACATAGATGTCAGGGTTTGGAGACTCCCATAATAATTGTCAAGGTTTGTAGACTCCTAAAGTAGTTGTCAGGGTTTAGAGACTGTCAAAATAGTTGCCAATGTTTAGAGACTCCTAAAGAAGTTGTCAGGGTTTAGAGACTGTCAAAATAGTTGCCAATGTTTAGAGACTCCTAAAGAAGTTATCAGGGTTTAGAGACTGTCAAAATAGTTGCCAACGTTTAGAGACTCCTACAGTAGTTGTCAGGGTTTAGAGACTGTCAAAATAGTTTTAGAGTTTGGAGACTTCTAAAATAGTTGTCAGAAAGAGTGCAAACCCAGAAAACTATTTGGTAAATAACACACAAAGCCCCACAGTATTATACAAATATCATTACAAAGCTCAGCATAGAGGATAAAGAATAATAATGTTTCAGTAGAATTCATCCTAATAGTAAAACTCACCCATTGGAGAACATAAAGATGGAAGTTCTTCAAGTATCTGAACAACAGAGGCTATCAGCTGACAAGACTCATTTGACATTTTAGTTAATCGTGTGGGAATCTGGAACCCTGTACTCGGAGCTGCAGGGTTCAGTACTGGAATCTGTCTAGATATTGCACACAAACACACTTCTAGTATAGCATATACTACAGATTTCTCTGGTGTTATTTCTCCACTATCACCACCTTCCCCCAATATAATGTTACTGTCAGTCGTATCCATGGAATCAGTACTGCTGGAACTGCTGACTGGAGTTTCTATTTCTTTCTCTAAAATTGACAGATTGTGCTTAGTTAATATCAATTAACATATGTAAAAAAAAATTAAAAGTTAAAAGGACAGCATTTACAATGTTCATCAAACCTTATCAACTGTATGACAACGATAGATTTCTATTATGATATGTACATCAAACCTTATCAACTGTATGACAAAGATAGATTTCTATTATGATATGTACATCAAACCTTATCAACTGTATGACAATGATAGATTTCTATTATGATATGTACATCAAACCTTATCAACTGTATGACAAAGATAGATTTCTATTATGATATGTACATCAAACCTTATCAACTGTATGACAAAGATAGATTTCTATTATGATATGTACATCAAACCTTATCAACTGTATGACAAAGATAGATTTCTATTATGATATGTAGAGCTGAATATATCTTCTTTATATAATAATATCTTCTTGCGATTCTGTGATATACAACATCAAATTCTATATCATCACTACCCATAAAATATGTGCAAATTAGTATATTTCAGTAAATATATACGTAATATCCATGAATTTAGGAAATTCTTTTTATCTAAACTTTAACTCTTTGTGTGTGTAAAATAAACAAGTGCAATTTTTCTTCTCTTTACATATTGTTACTATCTTTTATTATCAATATTTGAACATGTATATCAACAGGATCATGCATGTATGCATTTCTGACTTTGCAAACATTGATGAATATTTACAATTACATATATCATATATTTTCTCCATAAATTGATGCTGATATGATTTTTGAAATATTACAATGATATATTCTATATATATATATATATATATATATATATATATATATATATATATATATATATATATATATATATATATATATATATATATATATGTGTGTTTCTGAGAAATGCATTCAATGCTACTAATATAATTAAGCTAACCTTTGATTTTTGTCTTTTCTGCATCTAGACAATCTTTGGCTGCTTTTAATATTGCTTTCACAACTTCAACTGCCAGCAATTGAATGTGAATGCTTTCTCTTGTCAAGAAAACTCTATAATAAAACATAAAATCTCTGTCAAGAAAACTCTATAATAAAACATAAAATCTCTGTCAAGAAAATTCTATAGTACTACATAAAATCTCTGTCAAGAAAACTTCATAATAAAACATAAAATCTCTGTCAAGAAAACTCTATAATAAAACATAAAATCTCTGTCAAGAAAACTCTATAATAAAACATAAAATCTCTGTCAAGAAAACTCTTTAATAAAACATGAAATCTCTGTCAAGAAAACTTTATAATAATACATGAAATCTCTATCAATAAAATTCTATGATAATACATGAAATATCAGTTTAATGTACAGAAATTGAATCAAATTGTAACAGAACTTCAGTATCCAAAAATAACAGTAATGCAGAAAGAGTAAAATACACTGCTTTTCAAAATTTTGTTTGCAGTAAAATACAAAATTTTAAACCCATAACATTCTGAACCTACTACAAAGTGAAGCTCTGCGAGTGGTCTAAATACCTGAAAATATTGACGCCAAAACAGATAATAAAGATATACATATATATGCATACAGACACTCAAATCTGTGTATAACTACTACTTGTCAAATTAATTAATATATTACCTGTGCATAACATTCAACAGTTCTCGTGACAAGACTGGATCCTCCCCTAACCTCTGTTTTGGCCAATCAGTGTCAAATAATGCAGTAAATGCCTTCAAACATCCTATAACGCCATGTTCTGATAGCACTGACTGTGCATTGGACAATGCCTCAACACAAATACCTACAAACAAAAATCATTTCTTTATATTCTATACTAATATTTTATATATATATAAGAAACGAAACAAACAAAATTAATAGCTGATGAAGTAAATTATATCATATGAATATGGTTTATTTCTTTGAAGCTAAAAATAAGTAGAAAAAAATACATACAGGAAAAGAATAACATGGTGTTCAGTAACTGTGCTACTTAAACAAGAAAGCACTGGCCAAATGTTTGGTATGTCATGTCTATTGTTTAATTGAGTATTACTGATAAAAACAAATTATCCAAAGAAAAATGTACATGTAATGCTAATATATAAAACATACAATAGCCTGTGCTCCCATAATGTTCCCCCCATTATAAGATAAACAGCCAAATCTTACAAACTATCAAAATATAGACAAACAAAATAGTATTTACCTAGAATCAAGTAAAGTCGGTCAGAATTAATTTCATCTCTCTTCATATTAGCAGGAATATTTGATGAGGACAATGAAAGTTCAACAGATTTATCCTTTTTACTGTCTTTGTTTCTACCCACTTCAACCATAGAAAATCCAGTTTCATTCAACCATATAGAGAGAGCATGTAATATAGAAGGCCAAGTCTTTTTATAATGAGGTCGAGCCGTTTCAATTGTGTCTGGGTGATAAAACGTCCCTCCTTCGGCTGGCAACTGACTTGAGTATTCTGAAAGAAAATGTAAAAGTAGATTGCATATTTTTCAGATAAGCAATTCTATTCAGGAAGTCAGTTGTTTATATGACATATATTCTATATTACCTTGATAAATATTTGAACAAAAACTTGTCTTTAATGAGTTTAAATGCTATCTTTGAACCTGAAAGTGTTTATATAACTTGCTGAGATTGCAATGCAATAAATGTGGACACTGAACTTTAAAGGGCTTAGATTTAGGAACAATATCAGATTACGGCAAATTGATGCCTTCATCGAGGAATATTTACTTTCTAAAAGATATGATTCTACATAAAATTCTCTACCAATGTTTCAGTTTTTACATTGCCTTTAATACCTTGAGGAAGTGACAGGTATGCATAATCCTTTAAAGAGCAGAACCAGTTTTGACTAAGGGTAGGTAACTCTGGTTGAACAAGTGATAATAAACTCTCCCTACAGCTATCTCCATATTCATCTTCTTCATACTTGTTACTGACTTGATTGGACTTTTCTTTTTCTCTTTCCACTGCAACTATGTAGACCTGGTCAATGACAGAAAATATCTATAAATGGACATCTGGCTATTATACATCATCACTTGACAGATCCAAGTTAGTTTTTATTATACGTTTTACTCATCAAAGGATAATAGTAATTCTAAAAGCTGTAGAACTCAGTAGGAATCCAATCATTTCTCATCTGATTTTTACAGGGTAGCCAAAGTTGCTTGATGCTATATAATCTTTTACCTTTCATTGTATTCAATTACAAACTAGTCTGAAATAAGTACAGAAACAGTGTTTATGAAAATATAAAAAAGACCCCCCCACCAAAAAAAAAAAAATCAATTACTTCAGCCCAGGCACCAAGTACGGCTAGCTTCTCCATGGTAACAGCACTTTCATTGTACAAGGAGGACTGTGATTTTCCTGCGTTCAGTTTGGCAAGTGATGACACCAGTAGTTGATGTACTCTCCTCAAATCATTCAAATCTCTAGCCACACCACTTCCAATCCATGTACTGCACACCTGTTAAAACAGTCACAGAAGTGAATAATGGATTTTACTTATAGTAAAATCTTACAACAGAACCGTAGTATAATGACTACCTAAATGTTAGAAATAGCCCGATTAATCCAATAGTTTCTTTGATATCATATCATTACATGGTGAGCTTTCACATTAATACTCTATATGTTGATTCATTATAATACTGGACTTCCCCAAAACATTGATATTAATTAATTCTACATTTACGATGTTTTCTACTGTCAAAAACTTGACACATTACATTACATCTATGCTTTGAACCTATTCAGACTCAGAGTATATAACAGACAAGTGATCTTATTTTTACCAACATCTCCAGAGCATTTGAAATACCACAAATTTTAGACAATGTTAAACTAAGCATTGTATACCCATAAACAAGAGCCTTAAGGTGTATTGTTATACTGTTTTTGTACCATATACCTCTAAATACTTTAGAGTAAAAGATAAATCAATAAGAAATACAATACTTACATCACATGCGGCTGCTGTGACATCAGAGGAAGTGTCTGGTGAGAAAGCCGGTCTTAGTGCTGCACTGACCTGAAATATTCAAACATGTCTGTAAAGTAGCTATGAAAATAAGTAAACCAAGTGGTAATTTATTGTATTAGGACAATGTTTGCTGAAGATTCGATGAGAATGTTCTCTTAAGTAACAGACAGAGAATAATTGCCATTTTTTAACAAGTTTACTTGAAATACTGTAAAATTCTTTGTCCAACATAATGGCCAGCTAAAAGGTTAAACCATTAAGTCATCACAAAATAAAGAATGCATTTCATAACACAGTATTACTCTTCATTACATTTTTGGTAGTGAAATAAGGATTTATCAATCAGATAAATTTTTATTTTTTATTTTTTTTTCAGTGTCAAAAAAACATTCCATGCAAAATAAATGTAATTTGTGTTATTTTCACTCAGCCAATCAAAATACCTTTCAAATTTTGGGACTATTTTTTTTTTTGCTTTATGAAAAATAAATAAATAAACAAAATATAATTTTGTGTTAAATTCGAATTTTGGGACTATTTTTTCTTGTTTTATGAAAAATAAATAAGTAAACAAAATACGAAATAAATAAAATATTTTTTTTAGGAATAACATCTTTATTTCATCACATGAAGGAGAAGAACAATCTTTAACATGGATGTGTATTCTCTGTTTCTCTACTGATAACAACATGGTCTAAGTTCACTGACCTGTGCTTGGAACTGTTCCAGTATAACATGTCCAGGGAACTCAGGCTCTGGTACAGCAGCAAACTTTGTAATCATGTCCTGTAAAATGATTATAGCAAATCAGAAAGGAGTAGTTGATATGTGTGACCTATGGTCCTGTAAAATGATTATAGCAGATCAGAAAGGAGTACTTGATATGTTTGACCTATGGTGCTATACAATCACCATAGCAGGTCAGAGAGGAGTACTTGATATGTGTGACCTATGGTGCTATACAATCACTATAGCAGTATCAGAAAGGAGTACTTGATATGTTTGACCTATGATGCTATACAATCACCATAGCAGGTCAGAGAGGAGTACTTGATATGTGTGACCTATGGTGCTATACAATCACTATAGCAGTATCAGAAAGGGGTAGTTGATATATGTGACCTATGGTGCTATACAATCACTATAGCAGTATCAGAAAGGAGTGGTTGATATATGTGACCTATGGTGCTATACAATCACTATAGCAGTATCAGAAAGGAGTGGTTGATATATGTGACCTATGGTGCTATACAATCACTATAGCAGTATCAGAAAGGAGTGGTTGATATATGTGACCTATGGTGCTATACAATCACTATAGCAGTATCAGAAAGGAGTGGTTGATATATGTGACCTATAGTGCTATACAATCACTATAGCAGTATCAGAAAGGAGTGGTTGATATATGTGACCTATGGTGCTATACAATCACTATAGCAGTATCAGAAAGGAGTGGTTGATATATGTGACCTATGGTGCTATACAATCACTACAGCAGTATCAGAAAGGTGTTGTTGACATGCGTGACCTATGGTGCTATAAAATCATTACAGCAGATCAGAAAGGAATTATTGATATGTGTTACCTATAATGCTATACAATCATTAGCTATTTAGGAAATATGTTTTTACAATATTCTAGTGTACTGACTTCTTTTGTATTTCAGGTATCAATATAACAGGTCTACAGCCAGTACTCATATTGTTTGTTTATTTTAAGCTAGACAGAAATCTTATCAATCTGATAGAGCTACAAGAACATTGGTACAGATATATAAATAAGGCTGCCATCATTTCAGGGCCAGGGGAGTAGTACTGATATTGTTGGCACCAGGATATTCAAGTTGTTTAAGTAAAATACTCAATGAAGAAAATTGTAATATTTACCTGTAGAGCCGACAGCCCGGCTAATCTCAGCTGGTTACTATCTGATGTCGCAGCTATAAAAGCCATACGTACTAATTCTGCTAGATGTAGGACCAGGAAGTTAGCTGAAGTTAAACATCAAATAACAGAAACACAGAAATATACAACAAATTGTTAATCCTCCCTAACAAGAAACACACAAATGTACATGGATTTCACATTTAATATTGATGTTAACAGCACTTAGTATACATCACATGGAGATGGATATCATCAGCAAATTTAAGTAATTTCTTACATTACATGAAGATTGACAACATCAACAAAACTCAGTAATTTCTTACATCACTTGAGGATTCATAAAATCAACCAAAACTCAGTAATTTCTTACATTACATGAAGATTGACAACATCAACAAAACTGAGTGCTTTCTTACATCACATGAAGATAAAATCAACAAAACAATTTCTTACCATTTCCATCTCTCGCTTTCAATTCTCTGGCTTGCTCTAGGTCAAAATGAGCATCATCAACTTCACAAGCTACAATGATCTTTCTTAGGCATTCTGTGGCAAAAACTCTGGTAGGCCATCTGTCGAAGATATAAAAACATATATGAAGCATGTTAACAATGCATGAAGTTCCTGTAAAATCAAACTGAAATATTTTTGAAAATATTCAGGTTACCCTATACTAGATGTACCACATTGGCATCATAAATCTTTAGTTTCAGTGATATCCATAAAATATCACATTTTAATGTTCAGTTTACCTAAATGATATAGAACAATGAGTAAATTCAGACTAGCACATTTTAATGTTCAGCTTACCTAAATGATATAGAACAATGAGTAAATTCAGACTAGCACATTTTAATGTTCAGCTTACCTAAATGATATAGAACAATGAATAAATTCAGACTATCATATTTTATGTTCAGTTTACCTAAATGATATAGAACAATAAGTAAATTCAGACTATCATATTTTATGTTCATTTACCTAGGTGCTACAGTTGGGTGAGTAACATCAGCTTCAGCAGCTTTGAATTCTTCCTCATCATCTTCATCTTCATCATCATCTTTGTCAATATAATTTTCCCCACCATCTTGTAAACTACTCACTGTATCTAGAGTATAAAGATAAATTAAAGGAATCATAAACTAATTACAGTAAAACCTACTATAGCAGTCACCTCCATATAAGGATCACCTGTTTGTAAAGGGCCAGTTTTTTGAAAAGTACCATGACTGCATACTTCAACTAAATTAAACCTGTGTATTAGGGTCACCTGCACATAAAGGCCATTATTTTCTGGTCCTTTGGATGGCCCCTGTATACAGGTTTCATTATTGACATCATAAACTAATTATTGGCATCATAAACTAATCATTGGCATCATAAACTAATCATTGCCATTGACATCATAAACTAAATATTGACATCAAAAACTAATCATTGACATCATAAACTAAATATTGGCATCATAAACTAATCATTGGCATCATAAACTAATCATTGCCATTGACATCATAAACTAAATATTGACATCAAAAACTAATCATTGACATCATAAACTAATCATTGACATCAGAAACTAATTGTTGATAATAAACTAATCAACGTCATCATAAACTATATATTGACATCATAAACCTATTATTGAAATTATAAACTAATTATTGACATCATTAACAAATTTAGAAGAATCCATCATCTGACCAAAAGCTGATGATGCACATTGGTTAAATGTCAAATTCATAATCTGACAAATGGAATCCATACATAGGAGTTAGAGAATAGCTGAAATTTCTGACTTTGTTATCTCTGCTTATATGTAAGTATAAAGTAATATAAATAATTTTTTTTCTTTTTTTTTTTGCAAATTGTAGAATGTATTATTAACATGTGAAAATGGCAGGTGCTTGGCTTATGCAAAACTCTTAGGAAAATCTGAATTATCTATACAGATGATACATGTTCACAAACATGAACATTCAGAAGCAGATGTCATTTAGACATGCAAAAGTTAATGACTTCATTTTGACTGTCTACACTGGTAATAAGTAAAATGGTTAATGATTAGCAAATTCTATATAGGCTGCAGTAACAGTAATATGGAAATATTTGGTAATTTGAAAAAGATTAAATCATCCTAACTGTTCTTGACACTCCATATAAAACAAATTTTGTTATTTATACCTGTTGAAGCAGACAGCACATCCTTCAGAAGCAAGAGCCATCTTGTCAAATGTTTGGTTGCCAGAGACTGTAGAAGACTAACTAAAGTGTCCTGTACATCAGATATCAATTTGCCATCATTTTCTGTGTCCATCATACCAAACAGTAGTCCTTCAAGTCCAGTTTCTGTAATATTACAATCTAATCGGTTTCCATCCCCGGACAGGGTCAGTGCTTGGTCACTAACTTCCTCTGCTTCTCTAGTGACCAACTGTCGTAAACATGCTACAGCAGCTCTCCGTAACAGTAAGTGGGAGCTAGATAATGTTGCCTGTAACAGACAATGAGAAAGTGAAAGTTACATCAATCTCAACATAACAGAAACTAATTTAGTTACTGAGAAAGGTGATAAAATCGGCCATCTTATTTTCAATAGTCATGTCATTTGTTGCAGCATGATGTTAGATTCATTTCTTGCTCCAATTTGTAACAGATTTAACAGAATGATAACTCTAGATAACAGTATATTAAAATACATAGCCTTTGTATGTACTGAACATAAAACATTTATATAGAACACATGCTACCAAATGGCTTAATGTCACCAGTCTGAATATAGTTCATTTTGTTATACCTTAATTTTCATGTTGTTTTATTACAGCATATTTCTGCTTCAATTTATGTCACAATGTCTGTGCAGTGATATTTTAAATCTCAGCGTTAATGAGACAATGTATGTCGCAGTGTCTATGAAGTGATATTTTAAATCTCGGCAATAATGGGACAATGTATGTCGCGGTGTCTATGCAGTGTTATTTTAAATCAGTGTGCAGTACAATTTTAAATCAGTGTGCAGTACAATTTTAAATCGATGTGCAGTACAATTTCAAATGACAGTGTTTATCAATATCCTAATTATATTACATTTTTCGGACACTTACACACAGGTGAGGTATAACTGATGTCAGGTAGACATGACGTGGAGCAAACATGTGTAGTTGTTGTAAACAAGCTATCGCCTCAGCTTGTACTAAAGAATCTGGGTGATCCTGCATTACAGCAAAACAAACCAGACAGTACAAACGTGCTGTGGTAATGGAGCCACTGTTGCCTGCAAATGGAAAGTAGAAAACACATCTAAATCTTTGAAATATATTTATAAGACCAAGTTGAATTACCAAATCATAACAAGCTACATCTTGATACATTCCCTAGATAAAGATATGTAGACTATACATAAACTTCATGTAGAAGTTGTCAACACAATTTTTCACAAGACAGTTAATGATTCATAATTTAATTATAAAACTACATATACTAGTTAACATAGTATTCCACAAGACAGCAGTCCACACAGTAATAAGATAATCATATAGACCACTTCTATTTTCAACTCTTATCATTCATCTGACACTCATAGTAAACTTCCTTAGGTAGAAGTCAACAAAAATATTAGAAAATCTTCCAACACATATTGGTCTTTGATCTGAATCAATTTTAATGCAAAATAAGTCAAACACTGTAACTCGAGATACAACAGTTACTGTAACTTGAGATACAACAGTTACTGTAACTTGAGATACAACAGTTACTGTAACTCGAGATACAACAGTTACTGTAACTCGAGATACAACAGTTACTGTAACTCGAGATACAACAGTTACTGTAACTCGAGATACAACAGTTACTGTAACTCGAGATACAACAGTTACTGTAACTCGAGATACAACAGTTACTGTAACTCGAGATACAACAGTTACTGTAACTCGAGATACAACAGTTACTAAGTGACTACCATAATACAGCCATTATGGACTAATAAAAAAGGAAATCCATCCAGATCAAATTATTTTGAGAACAGATATAATACCTACCTTGTAATTCTGGTCCTATTGAAGTAATTAAAGCTGACAAACATTTTCCTAAACACTGATGGACATCTACAGTTGATGGTGGTACTGTCAGTAATAGTTGTAGTACAAGTGATAATGTTGGTTCTACATAACTTCTAAACATCGGACCGCCAGAGTCTGCTATCAAAGCCAAAGCATGAAGTGCCCAAACCTACAAAATATACATAATGATATGAATACCATCCTGTAATCTGAAAAGTATATAAACTGTATACTGAATAAAATAGTGAAATCTCAAAAAGAATATACATGTATACTGAATACAATACTGTAATCTGAAAAGTATATATACTGTATACTGAATAAAATAGTGAAATCTCAAACAGAATATACATGTATACTGAATACAGTACTGTAATCTGAAAATTACATATACTGACCAGAATCCTGATAACAAATACAACACAAAGTCAACACATTCACTGACCACACACACACACACAGAGAACACACAGACAACACATTCACTGGCCACAAACACACAACATACAGTCAACACATTCACAGACAACACAGTCAAAATATTCACTGACCACACACAAAAACACATTCACTGACCACACACACACAGAAAACACATTCACTGGCCACATTCACACAACACAGTCAACACATTCACTGACCACACACAAAGTCAATGCATTCAGACAACAGTCAACACATTCACTAACCACATACACTCAACACATTCACTGACCACAAAACACTCAACACATTCACTAACTACACAGTTAACACATTCACTGACCACACAACAACTTCACTGACCACACACAAAACAAATTCACTGACCACAAACACAACAAATTCACTAACGACACACACAACCACCTTATACACAAAACACCAAGCACACAAACACATGACACATACATGTACTATGATTTTTATTTATACATGATTTATTCTTTTGATCCATGTTTATAAAAGAGTTACTCAATGTTGTATTTATAACTTTATCAAAAGATTAAATCAGATATCAATATCTAAAGATATCATTAAATATAAGTGTAGGAATCTTACCTGAACAACAGGTGAGTTGAAATCTTGTGCTAATGCTAAGAGAATGCTAACACTAGTATTAAGATGCTGACCAGAGCCCATTCCACCAACATAACGATGTAAACAACCTAGGGCCAAAGAGTGTCCAGTCCGACTCACTACATCTCTGGCAGACTTTAGGCTGAAAAAATTAAAAGATAATCTATATTATATGACTGTTATCACGAGAAGACATGTCTGATGTAATGATACTGTCATAAATATAATGAAACTATCAATTCAATATATTTACAAATGAAGTCTAAAAACTTACAGGTGGAGGCAATTTATACTAAATATGCGATGAGTTTTTCATGTAAATTATCCCCCTGCATACCAGTCCCACAATTGTACAAAGATTTAATGTTTAATACCTATGATTACAGTACGATACATAAAAATTTGCTTCATAATTTTTATTTCAAATTTTGATATCTGTTGGTCCAATTGATGGTATCTAGTAATGCTGTTAGTCAGCACAGCATCTGACCTGGCTGTCATACTGGGTACATATATACTTACCTGTAATTACCATAATTACCTACTTGTCTGTAGCTGAGATACCAGGTACACCTTTACTTACCTGTTAAAGCTGTACTGTGCCATGTCAGCTATAAATCTGCTATCACCTACAACTTGAGC
Source organism: Atrina japonica (assembly GCA_030159075.1). NCBI lineage: Eukaryota > Metazoa > Mollusca > Bivalvia > Pterioida > Pinnidae > Atrina > Atrina japonica. The sequence continues at coordinate 1,642,248 of BROG01000042.1, read as the reverse complement.
CATTCTTCCCAGAGCTTCACCAGCAGCACACCTCAGGATTGGGTTGGTGCTCCCTAGAGCTCCCTTCACAAAATAAAAATAAGGCATACATATATCAAAATGATTTAACTTCATGTATGTTACATACAAAGTCAGAAAAACATCAATTTTATCTTATATAGGATGCTTGTCAAGAGCTGACAGATTTCTCTGGATTTTCAGTCCTTTTGTTACTGGATTGGTGATATCTTGTTAAATACATAAAGTTTAGACCATGAATTTACTAAATGTGTTTCAGTTCTACCATCTAAAAAGAAAACTACATTATTAAAATACCTTTTGAATTGCTAATCAAATGCTGAATCACCATCATACAAACTTTATATCATTTACATACATACACAATATATATACAGTGGAATCTCGTTATGTCAAAATTGGATGAGTCGAAATTCTAGTTGTGTCAAAGTCCAACGGCCGGTCCCAATTATTTTACTATATATTTATACTACTTTTATTCTGGATATCTCTAAGTTTTTATCTCAAAATTTCACTTATCTCAAAGTCTATTTCTAGTCAGAAAGATCGAAATATTACAGAATGGTCATTTGTTATCTCGAAGTTACAATCTGCGATTGAAGGTTTACATTTTGAATGCAAAAATCATTCTTAAAATTACTTGTATACATGCATAACACGTGACAATCAACTTGGGTTAAAGAGCCAAGATGAAAGTGTAACTAATAATTGCTTAAATCCAATTTTAATTAAGTAGTACCCTGAGTAGGTCTATTTGTTGTACAATAAGAATAAAAAATATGTGAACTGAAAATTTTGGTCCCGTGAATTTCGAGATAGTGTGAGATTTCACTGTGTGTATATATATATATATATATATATATATATATATATATATATATATATATATATATATATATATATATATATATATATATATATATATATATATATATATTAATTTAAGTTGTTAGTTGTTACAGGTTCATATTACTTCAGAAATACCTGTACAAAAATTACATACCATAATCAGATTAAAGGCTGCTTTCTTTACTTCATCTGGACCAAGTTTTGTCTTTGTTTCTGATAAACTCTGAAATAAACATGACCACAGATGAAACAGACAACTAAAACAATGCTGCTGTATTGAATATGTCAATCTATGTAAATAGTGTATTATAATATGATGAAGGCAATGCCTTGAAAGCAAGTGTAGCTCCTTGTTTTATACATATGGGAAAAGCGTTAATCAAAAATCTACATGACCTCAGTAGGGCAACAACTTTCCTGCAAAATGAGGTAACAGTTTAATTATGATGTCAAATATTTAGAACATAATTTGCAGTCCCAGTGTTGCCATGAACTTAGTCTGCAAAATGTTTCCAAGTACAGTAGTTAAGTACCTTGTTTCCAAACTTTTGTAGAAGATGACTTTTTCAGTGTTCATGGAGAAAGTAAATGAGACTATACTAGTACAGTATTGCATTTTGGGTAATTACTAATCATTAAGTTTGCTTTAAGAACAGCCTTTGACTGTTCAAGCTGCACTGTCTATAAAAGTACCAGTATGTATAACATAGCAAAGCCGGAAAGTCAGACAAGAATACAGATAAAAAATTAGTTAGTGGAAAACCGATTTCAAATGTTTTGGGTACAACTGTATATTTTCAATATCTCTTCAGGAAATTATATTGACACATAGAAACATAAGTAGGAAGGGCATTGGGGGAATATTTTCTGCCTAACCATAATCAATAAGTTTTTCTTTATTTTCATATAAAAATGGACCCTCCAACATACAATGAACTAAAAATTAACTTAGCTTTCAGAAAGTGTAAATGTTAAAAGATATTAAAAAAACTATCTAAAATGTGTTTGAATTACTATCAATGTATGAGTTGAGATATGTGATATCATCCTTACTTTCAAAGCACACAGTACAGCTGTGAAAATGTTCATCTGGACTGCTTGTTGTCGTGAAGACTTTGCCTGTTTAATACATTCGTTGAAATGCTGCAACATCTGTAGACGATGTTTATGAGCCACCCGAGGAAAGACGAGCCCATACAACTTGACAGAACTGTCAATTACAGCTACACCTAGTGGGAGTGGTCCTGGTATTGGGTCACTCTGAAGATTGTAAAACAAAATTCTATACAACAAAAGAAAGGGTGTTTTATCATGTTACAGAAAATTCTGACACATATATGATCCATAGCTTGACATACTTAAGTTATCAGTGTCAATTTTCCAACCACTTGATTGACTTAAATTTGCAGTGACAATATATTCACACATTATATATGTCCATTTACAAATATTGTTCTTTTAAATATACAATTCAGTTTATACACAAGTTAATAAAAATCTCAAATTTGTTTCATAGGATTTCAGGGAATTGTGCACTCCTCATGGTACCTTTGACTCTGTAGCATTAAATTCATGTTATACTTACGGGAGGACATCTAGCATACAGTGACTGGGAGTCATGTTCCAAAGCTCCTGAGCCTGACGCACTGTTTGGTTGTAACTGTCAAAACAATGGATACTTAGGGATGGATATAATCAAAACTGTACAAGGATAATATCTAACGTGATTTTTCATTGTGTAGAAGTGCGAGAGAAGTATTTAATGACCTTACTCTTAAGTAGCTCATAAAGACTAAAACAAAGGAAAATGAAAAAAAAAAACCTACAAAATTCTATATTTAACAAATATAAAAAATAATTCAAGCCTAATTTTACTCTGTACTTCGCAGAATATTTGTCCAAATAATTATAATAGTTCAATTAAGTACAATTAGTTAACAGATCTGAATCACTATATAAGAATCTTCCTCAGAATGCACATTGACTCAGTAAGACGAAGCTGCATAATGATATACAGTGTATTACACAGAGGAGAAATGTACATTACAAATTGATTTCATCCATTAATGGTTTAAGTCCCACTTAAATCTTACCACATATATTGTGGTGTCAACAACAGTAAAATGTCATGACTTTTGACATTGCCATGGACTTAAACCAATTTCTGCTGATACTTAAGCATATCACAACTTCATTGACATAGAATCTCAGTTTAAAGTCACAACCCCATTCCTATAACTTTCACTTCAAATGCCATGCACTTTTTCACATGATAAATCACTACGTGTATAAAAAGTGGTCTGATTTTATCTAGATTTGAGTCTGGAACTGATTTACAAACAATTCAAATTTTACTAAATCAAAAACTAACTGTGAGCCAATCTGTACCTTTCTACAATGTAATAAGATGGCAAAATATTCCTATATCAATGTTTCCTCATGAACTCTATTAATACATTTAATTTGATATTAGTCTGTTCATAAGTAAAAACTTAAGGCAACATCCAAGTAAATTAAGTTGGGAGAGTACACCATGCAAATCTGTTGTATTACTGAAGTGTAATCACAATTATTTTAAGTGTTATGTGTTTGTACTAGTAAAACACGTGTCTCTAGGCTTATCATAATAAAAGAACAGAGAAAATCAAACGTTACTACTTTTGGTTTGAAGCATTTGAGTTATCAGTGAATGCTGTCAACACAAACAAAAAATTGAAACACTAAAAGTATGCATAAAATCCAACAAATGTCAAGAGTAAAGCTAGAAATTCACAGTCTCATCTCTGTTTCTATGGAAACTTGTAATTAAAACATTTATCTGGAAAAGATGCACTAAAGCCGACTATGTCTACATTGAAATTAATCACAAATTTAACCATGCAAAATTTATACAGAAAATGCACAAAATACTTAAAATAGACAGGACATTCTCTACACAGTTTAAAAGCAATCAAATCAATACAAAATTTTTATAATCATTTTGTTTTAGAATTTGACAATTTATTCCATTTTATTATAGCCATTACTTGGTCATGAAAAAACAAACAAGAAAATAGTGTCGAGTTATCATTTTCTTTCTATGAAATAATACATGCTGCTTGCAGAGTATTGGTAAAATAGACTTTTAAGGGTATTTAAATTCTTGTATATAATATAAGCTGATGTTATTAAAGTAAAGAGATTTATACTTTGTACAGAAGTAAGTAGATAAAGGATATGTATACTATACAAAAAAAACATGATATATCTACTGAGTGAGGCTCTTTGTCAATGCTGACATTTAAATGTGAGAAATAAACAAATGGGCAAATAAATTAATTCTAAAACAATTTGATCATAATAAATTTTGAATTTTTATCTTTTCTCAGACTAATGCTGAATATTTTGTTGGCTGTTGTCATAATATAATTTAGATCTACAGTGCCACCTCATAACTAAAAGCAAAAAACAAAATGGCAGAAATTCATAACTTTCTAAGTAGAATATCAATATTAATGTCATCACTGCTACTTGGTAAAAATAAATATGAGACGACCCTTGGCAAACCAAACTTATGACCTGAATATTGAAATCATTACATGTTCCAAAATAAAAAAATCCATGCTACTTGGAAGAAATATAATGCTAGCAGTGATCCATAGAAAAAAATCCATAGAAATAGAGGACTCCCCTTAAGTACTGTGTCAAGGTGCATATCTTAAAGGTTGTAAATAGGGAAAATAAAGTAAATTACAAACCATTATAATGAAGAGGGAGTGTTAATGTTCCCCTAAGATTATTCAGCAAATGCTACATTATATGGTATGAAAAATGGACGGCAATATAGAAGCACCAAAGAATCTCTGTATTCTGAATGATCATCTCTGACCAGTTTTGGCACACCATTTTTATGATAATACATAACATTTTGGGGGCAATAATGCACCCATACCTAATGCTAGAATTCTTGAAGAATTCAAGTGAGAAAATGAAATATGTTACATGGTCAGCCAAATGACCTACACATTACTGAAAATATACGGCTTCAGATAGTAAACAAAATGCTACATGATACTACCAGTAATATAAATACACCCAAGGAACTATATGCCATAAAGACATGCCATTATAAACAATTGGACAAACAACAGTGTTGAGTATGTTGTGTGTTACATGACTCGGTAAACACACAAGATCCTGGCCTGTATAAATACTAGGGTTTCCCTGACATATCACTAAGGTGGACATGTTTGTTTTATTGCTGAATATTTGTGATAATTCTTTGTTTTAGTGTCAGCCATTTTGTTTTTGCTAATGCTTATGAGGTAGCTATACGGAAACTGGTCAATCAACAAATCAAATTTGCTTTATAAGAATACTTAAATTTCCAAACAGTTTAACATCTTTCACTTTTTCATAAGAAAACTTAACTCAAAAGAGTTTAACATTTTTCTATTTTTTAAAAGATTGCTTAACTTTAATCCAAACAATTCAATTTCAACCAATCTTTATCAAAATTAATTTTGATCTGTTAACTGAAGTCTATAACCTGTGTCGCTTGCACATAAATATTCTGATTTCATCAGACTTAAAGAAAATTAACTGTCTGATCAAATGCACTTAGTTTATACATAGTTCTAATCAAATTGTTCTCAAAGCAAGTTGTCAGTTTTGTTATTTCTGTAGCATTTTACTCTCAAGAGATAAATAGACGATGCAATCATTCAGTATCATTCCCATGATACTTACGACTTCCTTATCAACTCTACGATTTGGTTCAAACTACAAATGTTTATTGAGATGATAACAATTGATGCCTTCATTGTTTTCAAAGGTAAATTTCATCAAATATTTAATATTTTCCCGAGTCTACTATTACAAATTTAGTGTTTACTTAGAACTTCAAATTGAAGCCTCCAGTCAAAATTCCTCATTTCATCTGAGTATTATTTACAAAAGATAAAAACTGTAAATCAAAATTTGACTTTAACTGTAGAAATACTTGAAGATTCTTATATCAGTTTTACCAAAACTAGAATTAACAGTTCAGTGATAATATATCTATAATATTTCAAAGGAAAAGAAAATATAATATATTATTTCAGTGATAATATTGGGTATCTATCCGATTGTACTACCAATAAATAAGGAAATGAATTAAAAGAAAATGTCAGAATTTTTACTGACTTCTAATACACAAAAACAAAGGTCTGGAGGAATATCTACTCTAAGAAATGAGACTGCAAATTACAAATTAAGTGCAATAACAGTTCAACAAAATTTGTTAATGATGTTTCTGTGGGGATGCAAATTTATAAATACCTTCTACGACTCCAACAATTTATGCACAGTATGATATTGTAGATTATTTCTTTCAGATCACCATATTTGTTATAGTCTAAGTTTTGATATCAATTTTCACTTTCATTATCACATCACTTACCTGGTCTTCAATGGCTTTGTGGTCAGTTTCTTGAAGCCATGATCCCAAAATAACACTATCATCAACATGGCACATAGATCTCAACATGGAGGTGGTCGTATTAGAAGGGTTGTCTGTTAGTGTAAATTCTGCAACCAATTCTCTAAGCAAATGTGTGAATGTGCCTAAAATTAAAGTCATTATGTAAAAACTTGAATTGTCAATTAAATTATTTATCGTGATATCGACAAAATATCAGTAAAATTGATTTCTCTTACTTAAAAAAATTTTAATTTTACAATCTATTTATATCTCAGCTTTGCACCATTTACACGTTTTTATGACAAGTAATGTCAGCCAAATGTTTTATACAACTGATGTTTTTTTTAGTACATATATGTCAAATCAATAATAATGCTGTTTGTACCATATTACGAGTCAACTGCTGAGTTGGTGAAATTATTTTCATATTTTTCTTCAAAGTAGCAGTCGGTATAGTTCAAAATATTCTTGAAAAGTTGGACTAACCTTCAAATGACTCTGGTGGTAACAGTGACAAAACATCGTACAGTCGTAATCTGACCATTGCCGCACTCGCCTTTAAGTGTGCCCCATACTGCTTTATAACCCAAGGTAAACTGTAAATGTGTTCATTTTTATAATGTAAGACATTATTTAAATATTTAAGACATCATTTACGTATTACATACAACGTATAACTGTAGCAGAATTCATGAGTATTCGATACAATAACAAGGTTATCTGATTATCTGATTCATGTTTTGGACATCAGATTATTTTAATGACAATAATTATGACATGTTCAAGTACAAAACATCCAAATCATATCCTAAAATATCCATATACATGTACATATTTAAAAAGTTAAAATTAAGTGCAACACATACACCATTCAAGTGATGTGATTATAGATCCATAATTAGCATTATGATTACACAAATTTTAATGTTACCTCTAAATGCTAAATACTAAATACACCTGCATGGTAAATATGTCACAGCAGTGATGATTCAGGTGAAATAAGCATAGATCCACAGTTAGCATAACAATATCAGCAAATATTACCGTATAAGTGGAAATTTAAGTGAGACGCAAAATTTTAGTGATGTGTCCTAAAATGATGGTATAGAATTTCAGCAAGAAGTAATTTTAATGAGTTTATGATTAAAAAAAGATAACTCTTACCTACGATGAGGAATGCATTGATAGCGATATTCAATTTTAGCAATCTCAACAACCTTGCTGGTAATGCCAAAATTGAATTCTCACTAAAATTTCTGCTTATACAGTATAAAACTTGCAGTGCTAAATTTTAAATACATTATAATAAGTACACATACATACTTTTCAATTTACATTATAAGTACACATACATACTTTTCAATTTACATTATAAGTACACATACATACTTTTCAATATACATTATAATAAGTACACATACATACTTTTCAATATACATTATAAAAAGTACACATACATACTTTTCAATATACATTATAATAAGTACACATACATACTTTTCAATATACATTATAAAAAGTACACATACATACTTTTCAATATACAGTAAACTTTTATGTAAAATATTAGTACAAATCTTAAATATTAGCTTAGGTGTTAATATTTGATAAAGTTAGTAAAACTGGGCTTATCACATTCATATGGCAAAAAATTATATCTGAGCTTATATTCATTCATACACTTTGTTCTGACTTGTCAGAACACAGCTAATCTGTTATGCTCAAATACAAAAAGCAATGCACTGGTTTGGATGTAAGAGCATTTCTTTATGTTTTACAAATGGCATGCTTTTAACTGTGCTTTGAGAAGCAACTAAACACAATGATTCTCTTTTATGATAAACATGATTATACCAAAAGACTGTTGCCTCTTGATAAAGATGCAATACATGTATATACATGTATTTAATCTATCAATATTTGAATTTTTTCACACAGAACCAAAGCCAAACACAGACTGAAAATGACATATGAATGTCAATGTTGCCCCATATATGTTAGATATTGTACTACTCTATAACAGTTCTCTACAAATATAGAGCTTTGTTTTACCTCCATCTAAAAACAGCATAAACATCTGACAGTCTACACTGGGGTAAGTTTGGAGGTGAAAATGACTACATTATTCTTTATTCATGCTCTGGTTAGCACATACACTGTATACCTGCACATTTCCGCCCCTGGTTATTTTCGCCCTTTTGCAGTAGAAAACATTTCTGTTACATCTTATATTCACCATAAATCACTGTTGTCTCATAGATGACAGGTATGTCCAAGCTTCATTTACTTAACTACAAATTTTTGCTTTAATTTTTATTTCGCAGTCTCATATAGGGCCCAAAATTATACGGAAGTGAAAATTGTCCAGGTATAACAGTAGTATCACATAGTTAAAAGTTTAACAGCAGGCTAAAGATTATATATCAAGACCAATCAAACAAAATTTTAATTTTTACTGTACAACTTCTCCCAAACTAGCAAGTGTTATAACAGCAGAGGTGTTTACCCCTTTTTGACACTTTCAGTAATCATGATGACTTTTTTCAGTAATTTTGGCCATCTGTCAGTAATCTCAAATTTTGAACATATATTTCGACACAGACCTAATTTCATACATGAAACATCCAGAACTGTGTGTCAAGTCAGCATCTAACAGTTACAAGACAGCTCAAAAACAATTTTATTTAAAATAAACATGGTGTAATATCTTCACAAGTTAACAGTAAAAAATCACAACCAAAGAGCAAAAAAACTCATTTAAAAACAGACATGGACCTGTTTTATATCTAAACGCGACAGGTCCTGAATGGGTTTTTGATTCAACGTGCCTCGAGGATTTTTTTTTTTTTATTTCGTTTCGTTTTTCCCGGCATGTGCACATGAAAAAGCGATGCACAAATTGTGCACCTTTAGTAGTCCACGTTGAGATTTTGTAAAAAGGCCACAGTTCGTGATAGCTAAAAGGCAATATTTTTCTTTTGGGTCGTCTCGACCAGAACACGTTCAACATCAGAAGTCGTCTTCTGCTTTTCTTTTAGCAGACATCTTTCGGAGGATCATGTAAAGGTAAGTCCAGAGAGCGAATAACGGAAATTAATCAAACTGGTGTTTGAATACACCAAATAAATGATCATTATCCCAAGCGCTTCAATAACCTAGGGAAAAAATAATTTTTGGCACAATATCGGAAAAGCGTAATTTCGGAAAGTGAATCCGTAATGCGTATTTTAGGACTCAAATCCGGAATAAATACGGAAAATCCGGGATGGTAAACACCTCTGTAACAGTATGGCTGAAAATCATTAGCGTGACAAAGCAAAAGGCAGAATATTAGTTAGGCTGAAATTTTTTGTGACAATGACAAGGCAAAATGCAGATTTTATATCTACGAGGTTGAAAATTTTAAGACATGACAAAAAGCAGTTTTATATCCAACAGAATAAAAATTCTCATTACAATGGATTGACAAAAGGAATATTTTTTTTTCTTCAATGTCAAGTCACTGAAATGAACTATATATCTGTTACTAGCCATGTTTCTACAGGTAATTATGATCATAATACTAATACAGAAATACACCATAGGTGAATACAAATATAGATAACAGAACTAAAGATTTCATCTACATATAAAAATGCTAATACAGAAATACACCATAGGTGAATACAAATATAGATAATAGAACTAGAGCTTTAATCTACATAAAAAATGCTAATACAGAAATACACCATAGGTGAATACAGAAATAGATAATAGAACTAGAGATTTAATCTACATATAAAAAAAGCAATCAACTGGAAAAGTATATCTGTTTTACATGTGATAGGATGTGGACTTTAAGACTATGAGTATAAATGGTACGCAGTAAATAGTAGTAAACTACTCGTACTCAAATTACTTGTTAGTGCATGAACTAATAAGATCTAAAATCTATGTATATTTTAGTTCTACTAAACAAAGCACCTTTTGAGTTATGGCTATATACTATTCACTTCTATTACTTACTGCGAGAACATGAGGAGAGCACATTCCAAGGGAGCTAATAATCTTCTTATTACATCTTCAGTAACTAGCTCACGGCAGTGAAGGAGAAAACTGTTCATCGCTGAAAAATAACATTATCAGAATTCATTTGATATGTACTGAGTGAGGTCAGAAAGAATTTAACATAATTTTTGACACAAAATTATCAACTCTACAGTGGACATTATCTTAAGATAATATCTTAAGAATGCATCTACTTTTAAAATAGATTAAATAACAAATTAAAATGCTGAAGTAATATACATAATTTAAAAAAAAAAAAAAAAAATGTCTACATACAAAGTCATTGTTAAAACATTTCCAATTTAACAATTCTAAACAAAAATTTCCTCTGTTACCTCCAAGAGCTCCAGACCGAGCCTCTAACGTAACCTGCCATGTAAAAGAATCTCCTCGGACTTTCTCTGCCTCTAACTCCTTCTGAGATCTCGGAAATGCATTTTTCCATAACAACAACATCCGTGGAAGGTGATTTCTTACTACTGATGGACCTATAGAAAGAAAAACTTCTGACATTAGCATACGGTTAATCAATGTGGATTTAATTCAGTTTTTTTAGGTGATTTCTTACTACTGATGGGCCTATAGAAAGAAAAACATCTGACGTTAGCATATGGTAAATCAATGTGGATTTAATTCAGTTTTTCAGGTTTTACAAATACCTATTCAGCAGTTTCATATACATATTTTAGACAAAACATGTAAATTTTAAAGCTTATATTACTAAACAAATTTATTACATATGCAAATGATAATCTTATTAAAAGACCTAATTATATTTCCAGGAGTGTAAATATTTCTAAAGAGTTTTATGATAATCAGTTGTTAATGAATATGAAATTAATGTTCATTATGTTAGTATTGAATCTAGGATCTGAAAAGGGCACACAAAATCAGTGTGAAAGGGCACACAATTTCAGTTTGAAAGGGCACTTTAAATGCGTAAATTGGTTCTGAAGGCACCTGCACTAGAATATGTGCATATTCTTGGGGCTACACTAATAAATTTTAAATACTTTTCTTTAAAAATGTTAGAAAAAAACAAAAGATAGTTTTTCTAGAAATAGAATTATTTAATAATTTTTTTCAATGAAAAAAGTGGCACAAGAGCTAGTCCTGGCCTGATATTTTATTATTTTTTTGTTTTTGTTTTGCCAATCCAGAAATATATATATTATATAGGAATCTAAAAAAAATAGTTGTGAAATTAGTCTATTGATTAATTAAAACAAGCTAGTAAAAGTCTCAAGTTAAATATTTGATACATAATTTACACTTTGATATGTGACAAAAATTATTTCCTAAATTGGTAATTGATTGTCATGCTTAAATTATCTAAATAAATTCAACAAATTTGTTCGATTTAGTCCCTATTTTAATTTTTCCTCACTGTATCACATAGGAAAAGAAAAGTGCCGAGAATTCCGGGAGTCGTGTGACACGAAGTCGATAAAGTCCGAGAACAAATTTGCTTTTGGATTTGGCAGAAGACTTGACGGTTTATTCCCATTTACAGTATTTTCGCAGCGATTATGGCTTTAAAAAGTCTTTGGTGAATTCCTACATATGTACATGTATATTAGTACTTCGTACGACTAGCAACTACAAGGAATTTGCATGAATCGGTTTAAAATCAATGTGTCTGTGGACACAAGCTATTTTCCCACTCGCGAACTAGAGTCTGCTTCAAACAATGAATTCAACCACATAGCATCACATAACCTTCTTTAATGTGATATTTAGAAATAAAACATCATTTTATTTGCTTGTACATATATTTTTACAAACATTTTATGTATACATTCAATTTTCTAAAATAGCGGAAATTCAGCGAGTTTGCCGATATTACCAGTTACCTTCAAGTTGTTTGACTGCCCTATCTCGGATGATTACCTGAGGCTATTTAAACTGATCAGCCGTGAAATATACATAGTCTTGACACGGGTAATTGGGGCAAATAACAGATTAAAGAGTAAACAACATGGATGGGGTTTCACAAGCAATTTCGCTAATGAATTGTTTTTTTGTTTTTTTTTGGGGGGGGGGGGGGGCGTTATTGGCGATTGACATCATGAAAAAGGGCATGGCGCTGGAAAAAAGGGCATGGCGCTGGGGAAAAAGGGCATGGCGCGGCGCCATGCTATGTTGCTCTAGATTCAACACTAACACATAATAACTATTTTAAGAGTTTACTGTTATGCATTTACCTAATGTCATCAGTGATCCTAGCAACAGCCAACCAGATTGAGTCCTCTGTAGCGATAGTCTGCTGTTCTGTGAAGCTGTTCTTAACAAGTCCTCTGCTATGCTGAACAGTTGCTGAAAAAAAACATAAATAACTCTTTGTAAAAGCTGAAAGAATTTCATACCAATAAAATGGTAATATCATTAGCCATTACAATTACAATATAGTTATCTTTGAATCATTTTCACAATTACGTCTATCACATTTTATCTTGGGATCCAGATAATAAATATACACAAACTGTAACAAAAATTCATTGGATGAGGAAAGACTTAAACATTTGTTACAATTTGTGTTGGAAACTGGAAATAACAAGGTAATATATCCCAGTTTACAGTATCTCTGAATGACTCTACTGGTTTATAACTAATAAATATTGACCATTAAAAACTAAAATTGATAACACAAGATGTAAATACAAACCTTTCTTCTGAAATTTGCTTAACAAACCAAGATACAAAACACAAGCATTTCTTTTAGCATGATGCTTACAATTAAGATATGAAATACAAATTCTTATTTTTAATGCTAGGGTTACAAACCAAGATATGAAATACAAACTTTTATTTTTAGCATGAGTGTTACAAACCAAGGTATTAAACACAAACCTTTCCTTTAGCATGAGGTATTCCCAAGGGACACTGGTAGACCCCACCCAGCAGGGCAGCCAGTGCACTACTGTAACCAGAGACTGCTTCTGGGGAAGACTTCAACTTATCCATTCTCTCAATACACCTGTCCAGCAGGGGTGTGAGTTGTGATGGTAATGCTACAGCTATACTGCCTAAACACCAAGATGCTGCTAAACGTGCAGCATGACTAGGATGTATAAGCACCGACACCACTGGTTCAATTATACCTACAAATACAATGACAGTGCTAAGTTGGTTCTGCGGTAACGTCTAAAATCACTCCAACAAAATATTGAGATGTATTTATCTAAATCTTCAATGACAAAAAGCTGTAAAGATATGTGAATCTTTTAAACAGAAATCTTTAAAAAGTTTCAATAATGAAATTTAGCATTATATATTATTAATAAAGTATTTCCTACAGTGGAGAAAATAAGTTCACAACATAGACACTGGTGTGATCCTGTTTACTGACAGGTGCAAATGTAAACCTTCAAAAGACAGTAATTACCTTAAAGCTGTCATCGTTACTTTTGAACAAGTTTTGAATTCGAAAAGAAAAATTTTTAATGCTTTTGAAATACCCCCGATTTATTATTCCATGGGCAGACATTTTTTTAAAAATGTTATCAATAGAAATTGGCTCGCAGTTCCACTATAAAAGGAGAGTCCACAGAACAACCGTTATTTCACACATGCACTCCCAATGCGAAACAATGGACAGATGACACGTAATCAAAACATACACTGTACTCAAAATTAAACATTCCGCATTAATTTTCACATAAAAGACTTCAATAAAGATACGTAATAAATAGATTTTATAATTAGTTTTAAATTCATTATGTTAGTATCCGTAAAATAAAATTCACTTTGAACGTAAATATAAATAAAATCCTACCAGTAATCTGCACCCTTCCGTTATGTTGTTTACATAGTGTCAAACATTATTGTGAACTTGGTAATTAGAGCAGTTGGGTCGCGTAACATTTGACTAAAGACAAGGTACACCTTCTAATATTTTACAAAGATGACATCAAATAAACATTATAAGAGACATAGCTGTGAAACATTGCTATCAAATTATTACAAATGGATGCTCAGTGGGTTTTGTAAAATGATCTGAGTGTTCAACTATATTTTTCCAAATTAACCTTGGCCTGACTTGTTTTTGATTCATTATTTCGGAAGTGAGGACATTCATATCATAACAGGTGGTCTGAGCTCCGGTTTGTTTATAAATTTACAATTTTCTCATGGGGAAATTGGAATTATGTTTGATATTCTCATGTTTAAACTGATTAATTAGATGCTTTTGGACTGTATATTAGCAGACTAAATGTCCAGATAGTGTAAATGAACTTTGTTGATATCTATATTTATTTTCCATAAGCAGGTGAGTTATACTCAAACTTCATTACTTCACACATTTGTTCTATGCGACTGTAGTTAGACAATGATGACTGACTTTGCAAACTCACCTTTTATATCGGTTGTAGGGGCTTGTTTCTATTCAGAAAATTGAACAAATATTCCTGCCAATGGAAGTGAAACACTGGGGATGTTTCAAAAACATAATTATTATTTTTTTTTATTTAATTAAATTAGTTTAAAAGTTAAGACGACAGCTTAAACAGGTGAAAATGTTAACATTCAAATGACCTTACCTGTGACAGGTTCAGCAACAAGTGGACTTGCTGATGTACCAAGTGTCAGAACCAGACTTCCAAGTTCATGTAAAGCACAGACCAATACATGCTGACTACCGATGATTTCAGAACTTGTCATTTTACTATCGCTAGATGTGTCTGCAGTAGCTTCACCTGTAACATAATTAGGTCACACTGTAGCAGTGGAAAAGGCAAGTACATCATCCATCCTTATTTTAAGAGTCATCAATATGTGATTTTATTAATCTTCGAAAATCACTGGTATTACAGTAGATATCAGTTTCTGTGGCTATCTAAAGAAAGTGCCACAATATTATGGTTTAGCCGATTTACTATATGTATGATGGCAAGTCAAATTTAAAAAATGCAGCCAAAACTTTACATTAACACCTGAATCTTACCAACAACATTCATCTGTTTGATGATAATTTGACATATCTCTTTGGCTGATGCTATCTGTGCCTTTTCTCCCAACAATCCACCTATTGCTGATCTTATGATAAACAAAACACATTTTCTGGCATACACAGCATCTACGTGTGTAGGTGTAGCTTTAGGATTTGCCACCAAATCAAATATATGGTTCAAAAACACTGATATGTTTCTCTCAAGCCACAACCCACCCATACATTTCACAAATTCTATGTAAGCCTGGAACAAAAAAAATAATCATATTTATTTTTTGCTTATCATTAAAAAATCTTTAAGAAAATAAGAAAGGAAAACTGTGTAACTGATCATGTATGAAAGTCATCCTGACATACTGCAATGTATCAACAACTATTATCACGTTATTTAAAGTTATGTAAATAGCACATTACAATTTAAAAGTTGTCCTAATTTAAGTTTTAAATGAGAGGCTAAAAGGATCTAATAGTTACAAGAGTCCTGCTCCTGTCTATAAAACCCCTGATGACAAAGAAATTGTATTGTTATCCGTACACCAAAATAAAGAGTACAAAATCTTAAGGAAATAAGATTAGTGGTTTTGAGAAAAAAGTTTCAAATTTCAAAAGTATATACAAAACAAATACCTGCTTGTTGACCAGCAACAACAGATTGCAACAGCTTGCAAGAGTGACTAAAATCTTTGAATGGTGTTAAGAGGAACAATAATGATCAGGACCTAAGTGCACAACAGGTTGTTAAATATAACATGGAATTAAACAATGTTAAACCAATGGACTAACTGTACGTTAAATTTAACGTGGAATTAAACAATGTTAAACCAATTGACTAACTGTACGTTAAATTTAACGTGGAATTAAACAATGTTAAACCAAAGAACTAACTGAACGTTAAATTTAACGTGGAATTAAACAATGTTAAACCAATGGACTAACTGTACGTTAAATTTAATGTGGAATTAAACAATGTTAAACCAATGAACTAACTGTAGATTAAATTTAACACTGTGTTGTGCAATCTGGGTCCTGGTATAAAGGAGTGTATGGAAAATCTATTTCCTATGTATCCACAGAAATGTGTGTAGCTGATGGGATCCTTATTTTAAAAGCAAAACTTTACATATACAAAATGTATATCATTTTAGTAAACTTACATGCGTTACTCCGACTCTTACTTCTCTGTTGATACCACTACTACCCTTTATCATCTCCCCAGCTGAAGAGCTTTTAAGAAACCCTATGCCTCCTTTCAAATATCCAGAAGCAAGTAAATTTAACACATCTTCTAATTTTGCTTGTTTTGATTTTCCTGTAACAGTGTAAGTGAAAAAAGTTGTTAGTACACTTCAGATTTCCTCTAAAATCACTTAAAATTATGTGGCCTAAATAATTTAATTACTATTTATATAAAAATATTGAATTCTGAATAATAATTCCACAAAATGCAATAGGAGTTGAAAACCAGATACCATGCTTAAAACAAAAAAAATTCAACCAGAAACTCATTAGAGTCATTTGCCTGGTAAATTATTGGACCCAGCTGTATGTCAAATCATTTCCTAATTTCTATGGTTGGCTAATTTTGATAGCCTAAGTCATGGTTTGAATAAACTGGAGTGTGCGTCCTATACAAAAGTTGACTCAAAAGTGTTGTCAATGTAGTTCTATTCTTGAGATTATCTTTTGAAAGACCACCATATTTTACAGTAAAATTTGAATATAACAAACTCCGTTATTACGAATTCATGCACATAGCGAATCAATATATAATCCCCGACGACACCTCTATATATTCTTAGTTGATTCTACATGTATTTATATAAATCATTTAAAACAAACCAATTGCAGCTTTTGGACTTTGAGCGGTGGCCATGAGATTTCCCAATAATTTGGCTACAGCACATCTTACATCGTAGTTGGAACCATCTAAAGCTCTGAAGCAAAGGGAGGTAACTGTTTCTAATTCTGAAGTGTAGATAAATGGAGCTTCGTTCACCAGCTGGTACAAACACTGAAAATGGCAAAAATCTAATATCATTGACTGAAAAGTGATTTAACAATGCTGATTAGAACCTTAAAAGTTAAATATAAGCTACAGCCCATTAAAAAAAATCAAAACAGTTTTTACAATTGTTTATGTACTGATTGCTTTTGCAGGTCCATGTTTTTTTTTCTAGAAATTCATTAATAAGCTATCATTTAATCCAACAAAGGAATATTCACTTGTCTAATAAAATTTTCACCTGAAAACAAATTATCAATCAAACATTTTTTATTGTGCTTTATAACACATCAATACTTAAGTATCATTGTGATTTTTGTACTAGTGCTAGAGATCATAACACAAGTATGTGTTAGATTAATCATTATCAAAGTTTCACAATGATGTCCTTACTTGTGATAAGTATAACACAAGTTGCTGTGTTAAATAAATCACACATTATTCAATACCAAAATCAAGTAACAGTGTTACATATGTACATGTAAGTATCACACACTGATATAACTTCTATAACAATAATAGTTTTATATAAGTACAGCTTATGTAATCCCTATATAGCATTAGTGTTATATATATATTACAATATCAAGGTTTTGTAACAATATTTCTATATAAGTTTTAACACAGTTACAGGTATCCTGTAGAGTGTTACAAATATTATAATTTCAAAGATTTATAACAATATAGAGTAAAAGACTTACTTTTGAGACAGATTACAGTTGAGAGGATAGCTAATTGTTACACAAATCACACAATATACTGGCTACACATGTCTATGTGGTATTCTTTTGTGTAAATATTTCAGAAAACCTAAACCTAAGAGCATGATAGCTGCACACCATATTGTTATCTGAAACCACCCTTATCTATTTCCCCTGTTCTACACTTGTGATAAGCACAGACATTGATGGGAAAATCAACATTTGTTTCTGATTATTGTCACAACTACAAACAAGTAGATTTCATCAGCTGTCTCAGTCCTACTTCTGTCTCTCTTTTTATAAATAAATGAGATTTCACTTAACAATGACATTTTAGATGTAATCAACAGACTTGTTTCTGTTCTATAAAATGTTGACAAGCATGTAGGTTAGGAAACTTAGATTACTGTGTATACACACATGTTTATAACATGACTGCATCATGGGAAGCTTACTTCTGGGGAACGTTACATCGGGGGTAGGGGGACTTTACATCTGGGGAACCTTACATCTGGGAAGATTTACATCTGGGGAACTTTACAACTAGGAAACCTTACACCTGGGAAACCTTACATCTGGGAAACCTTACATCTAGGAAACCTTTTATCTGGGAAACCTTAATCTGAGGAACCTTGCATCTGGGAAAATTTAAATCTGGGGAACCGTATGTCTGTGGAACCTTACATCTGGGAAACTTTACATTTGGGGAACCTTACATCTGGGAAGCCTTACATATGGAGAATGTTACATTTGGGGAAGCTTACATCTGGGAAACCTTACATCTGGGAAGCCTTACATATGGAGAATGTTACATTTGGGGAAGTTTACATCTGGGAAACCTTACATCTGGGAAGCCTTACATATGGAGAATGTTACATCTGGGAAACCTTACATCTGGGGAACCTTACATCTGGAGAAACTTATCTATTAACCAAAGTTCGACTTGAACTAGATCAAAGTTAAAGTGTTAGCTAACTTACAATTTGTTTGTATCAGATAGTAATATATGATAGAAGTGAATTAAGCACCTGTATTTTGTTTACAATAATTAGGTGTGTCTAATAACCAGATGCATCTCATTACTGGACGCTATCACAGAGTGATATCCTAGCATAGCCGACATTCACTTACACAGGGTACAGCAAAACCTGTCTAATGTGTCACATATCCCAAATCAATAAAAAAGTCAGATCTCAATGGGTGTCCTCAGAGACAAAGGCTTTTTCTCAATACAATTAATACAGAGACAAACACAATTTAAGTTTGTGACATATCCATGTGTCAATCTGCATAGATTAATACCACTAAGATCTAAAACATCAGATCATCTGTCATTTATTTGGAAATTATTATTTTTTTTGTGAAAAAAACATTTTCTTTCATTCTTCCTCCTACAGTTATTTTTTCACCCATGTCATTTTCAATGTCAATCTTTTCATCAGAGTTCAAATTATGTCTGATTCTAAGGTGTGCTGGAATAGCCAGTGGTAAGATTGTCCAAATATATTTGTTACTAGTAATTACTGTGTTTGTTACATAAGCACTTTGCTTAGTATCATTAGTTCTACATATCTGACACTAAACTAAATGTTTGTAGCTGAGAGAGACGATTTTATGTATTCCTATAACTCGCCCAGTCAAGGTAATTGTATACTTTGTTGAAACTAATACTGACTCTTAAATTACTGATTGGTACTTTACATAACTGACATTGACTTCAATTCAAGTAGACATTTATTCCATTTATAGCCCCAACCCTTTCAATTAATTCCAGACACAACAATCTATATATGTTTTACAGGACATTAACTGATATGTATTTCTGTACCATTGCTACTTAATGTTTACATGTGCAAATGCCTGGCCATTAGAAGTTTATAAATAACTTCATTTTTCTATTTTTATACTTTTAGAGAATAAAATGAATTAGAATTTTGACAAGAGTCTAACTCATTTATGTCAATAAATGTCAAAAAAAATTAATAAAACTCAGAACAAGATTAAAAATGCATCCTAATCAATACATGGATCAGGGAAAAAAATGCCATTGGGACATTTGTGTTTAACCTACACATCTTACCTTTGCTGCTGCATATCTAACCACCATAGATCTGTCAGTCATACACTGTTTAACAGCTTTGTAAATATCCTTATAAGTAGCGGTGCCCACTGTGCCAAGACCTTCAACCACCTTCTCTAATGTCAGCATTATCTCACTCCGTCCCTGGGACTGTAAATAAAGAATAAACAACATTATCTCACTCCATCCCTGGGGATGTAGATAAAGAATAAACAACATTATCTCACCCTGTCCCTGGGACTATAAATAAAGAATAAACAACATTATATCACTTTGTCCGTAGGGCTGTAAATTAAGAATGAACAACATTATCTCACTTTGACCCTAGGACTGTAAATTAAGAATAAATGACATTATCTCGCTTTGTCCCTAGGACTGTAAATTAAGAATAAACAACATTATCTCGCTTTGTCCCTAGGACTGTAAATTAAGAATAAATGACATTATCTCGCTTTGTCCCTAGGACTGTAAATTAAGAATAAATGACATTATCTCGCTTTGTCCCTAGGACTGTAAATTAAGAATAAATGACATTATCTCGCTTTGTCCCTAGGACTGTAAATTAAGAATAAACAACATTATCTCGCTTTGTCCCTAGGACTGTAAATTAAGAATAAACAACATTATCTCACTTTGACCCTAGGACTGTAAATTAAGAATAAACAACATTATCTCGCTTTGTCCCTAGGACTGTAAATTAAGAATAAACAACATTATCTCGCTTTGTCCCTAGGACTGTAAATTAAGAATAAACAACATTATCTCGCTTTGTCCCTAGGACTGTAAATTAAGAATAAACACAAAGTACTGAATATGTTCATCACAAAAGAAACTGACACCATTACAAACAAAGAGCTTTATTTACTACTAGAAAACTGCATAGCTACCATATTCTGTCTTAAGAAAAGCCTACTGGCGAAAGTGCTTACAGAATAGAATACAACAAAATGTGATATCTTCAACCTTTTTTGAAATTATTTACTCTTTTCCAAGGAACATTTATATTTAACACACACACACACACACACACACACACACACACACACACATAATTTGTCTGTATATAGGCCACTTTCATGTCTGTCTATAGACTACATTAATATTTATGACTATTAAGTATCATTATCCTAGTCCTCACTTACTAAACTTTTGTATAAAGGTCACATGGATAAAAAGTCTCGATACCTGTAAAAATGCTTTTGTCTGAGCATGTATAGTGTAGTGATAAATTCGCTGTCATTTTTTTTGGAACCATCTTTCATAATTAATGTTCTCACTGACATAATTAAATCATAAGAAGAAGCTATAAAAGAATTTCATTATACAGAAATAGTTGTTAAATAGTGTTGTAATGTAATATTTATGAATTATCAATGCTGGTCATTTTTTCATTTCTTTCTGTTTTCTAGACTGGGACTGTAGATTTTACATGAAATTTGAGTATGATGATGATAAATTATGATAATACACAATAATTGTACATATGAAACAAGTATTGTGAGAATACTTATGTGTCCCCTAACTGTGTGATCATTATTATAGGAATGGTGAGCAATAAAAAAACTTGAACCAATTCAGTACTAGATAAATATAGACTAGGGAATATTATCATTATAACTACAGTACTTTATTACATTTATACCATAATGGCACGTACAGTTGTGATGAAGGTCACTCATGGGAACAGAACAAATTAGCCACTTTAAACAGGTGGCCTTTAAAAAGAGGTTTATTATTTATACACGTAAAAAGTTAACAAAGGTTGTGTTTGAATGTCCTTTATAGGCAGGTGCCCTTTATACTAATTTGACTGTATACAAATATAAAAAGATGTATATGAACGGCCTTTAATGCTAGTTTGATTATATACCCATATAAAAAGATGTACACAAACTGGGTTCATGTTATACTTATATCTCAAATATGAAATACATGTACAATAATAAGGTTCAAATAAGGTTTGATGAGTAATATGGTCTGTACATTTATTTATAAGTGTTTGTACCACAAAAATTTCAAAATTCTGGTTTTTAGGTAAGGAATTCCATTCAAATCTAAGACGTATATCATAGACTGGCATTGGGCCATATATGTTAGGTGTAGATGTATATTTCCTGAGTGGCTACATATACTCTTGTATGAGGTAAACAGACAAGAATTATTTCTAGGTGTGTTTGTTCATGTCTAAATCCTCTCGATGATTACCTTCTCTTTAAGATAAAACTTTCTTCCACATATAAAATGTTAAAATTAAGCAATTTGATGAAACAAAATCTAAATCAATCCACCACATTCAGGAAATTCCTGTGTCAACAAAGATAATGAATTTTAAAAATAGACTGAATCTTTGACAGTCGTTTATCTTACTTACAAATGTTCATAATACACATTGTTGTACATTTCAAACAGCTGTTCATGGCAGTATCCAAAAATAGACCTGCACATACCCATTTATTTCCTCTATCTATGTAACGACTGCACAAACATTTGGAATAAACATAGTGAACAGTTATGTATGTGTAAATTATTTCCTTGTGTTTGTCAAAATAATTATCAATATTAATGACAACTTTCATTGTGATATTAGAACAGATGACCAGTAATAACACCACCTTTACAATGATGATCAACAAAAATAATATGATGGACTTCAGAGAATATTCCTAATACAACAGCATGTATATAAGCAAATCAAATATAAATTCTAAAGCCTTGAAACCAGGGCCTGGCACCATCAAATTTAAGAACTACTTAAGTCAACATTTTTACTCAACTGTTGTTAATCCTGAAATCTGATTGGCTAAGCAGGCCAATTTGAGAATATTCTCAGCATTTTCAAACTGGCTTGAAAGCCACAAATACAAATGTTAGGTGAAGGACAGGGCTAAAAATCATATTTTAGTTGATTGTAATATATAATAAGCAAACTTTAGACTGCTGGTATTTATAAACAGGTGGCACCTAGCAGAAGGTGGTACCTAGGAGCAGGTGGCACCTAGTAACAGGTAGTTCTTAACAACATGTGACCTTTAACAGTGAAGGTACATCCATTTATCTTTATTTATAGGACTGTGCAGCTTCTGTAAGCTGACACTGCTGTAGTAACAAGATAATGTTGGACAGGTTTACAACACTTTAGGAACTATAAAGTATCTGCAGTACAATGAGGTATGTTACAGTACAAAGTGAAAGATGTCAGAGTAAATTCTTCTATTTTCTTATCTACCCCCTGTTTGACCTCTCGACTAGTCAGTCTTCCAATACAAAATTTGTGGCACATAACACCATTATAAAAGACATGACTCTTAGCATGTACAGTGTCATTAGGCTTTCCACTGATATAAATTATCAGAATTAATTTTGTAGTATATAGTTCTGACACCTTATTTAAACATCTAATACAAGTGTCAGCATGTGGGTGGCTTGAACTCTCCGGAGAAGTCAACTAAAATCAAGTTAAGTCATTATAAACCAAATACACACTGGTAGTTAAAATGTTACAGAAGATAAGTAAATATTTTCAGTTAATTGGGTAATATATGCATATTTTTTTGGTGAAATTTACAGAATTTAAAGGCTGTTTTTCCCTAGAACAAGAAATCTTATTTCCCCCAATATTTAGGTCTATATTACTCAATATATATATATATATATATATATATATATATATATATATATATATATATATATATATATATATATATATATATATATACCCATTTAGAAGGCAAGGGCACTGTGTGTGTGAGTAAGAAAAATCACCAAGTATGTATTGAAGCTGATATAAAACATATGAATTGTATATAACATAAACAGTGCCAGAAGGAAATGAAATGTTAAAACAAGGGTCTTTTATACTGTATGTGTGGTAAATATATACATCAGCAAAATAAGACTTTTCTAATGTCAATGGTTTGGTGTGAAGAAACCAATGTTTTGATGTTAATACTTGAGGTACATAAACCTAGACAATGCATACTGATTTCTTCCATAATTCTCTGATTTTCTCTTTATCTGCAGTGTTCAGCTGACTAAATACCCATAAATTCTGACAGATTTCAATCTCTCCCTCATCTAAATCACTCAGTTTAACAGCGCCCCTTGGGATTCTCAAGTGTTTATAAATAACAAGTAAAGAAACTACACATATACATCATATAAAGAGTATTTATTTCCAATTACTAAACATGTGCCACCAATCTTTGATAGAGATGTAACTTCTAGAAATTCTAATTTGGTAGACATAAATTTCCCTTTGTACTTGCTTCCAATTTAACACTGTAACACATTGTATATATTGTTTTACAAATCATTTATTTTACGACACACGTGGAAACTATATAAGTAAGCTAAGCATTCCTATGTTTGAGTTTGAGTTTTACAAAAATGCATACGTCTGCATCTCTTGGTATATCTTACATTTAAAGTGGGAAAAGCATTTTCATACTACATCAGTATACATGTATATGTAGCACTTCACAATGAACCTTAATATTCTTCTTTTGGACAGAAAGGGTGGGATGCTGTGAAGTCCACTTTTTAAAAAAAAATCTATAAAACTACATACTGTAAACACATGTACTTGAAATGTCTACATGTGTGTGTATACATATAAGCATGCAGGAAAGTTGATATTTCTATTGTAACAATGTGAAGTAATTATACAGCTGTATCAAAATGAAGATCTAAACCTATCTAATTACACTGTGACTTACATGTCCTCAAATATTTTATATTTTACAGGAAGTGAAAATCGGTCATGGGAATTCTGAAAGGATTATCACTGGCTTTTCCTTTTTTTTAAATTTACCAATCATATACTGCTAGGAAAGTTTCACTTGTGAGAACATATCAACACTTACAATTGTAAATAATTAAAGTTGGATGGAATTAACTTATAACATTACATAGACTCTCTAATATACGATTCTACTGTGATTCAGCACTCCTATTTTAAGTCTCATCCAAAAGATCACGGACTTCTTATACCATCACTTGGCAGACGTCTGGCGAAGAAATAACCACTAGCAGACTTCTTATGCCATCACTTGGCAGACGTCTGGCGAAGAAATAACCACTAGCAGACTTCTTATACCATCACTTGGCAGACGTCTGGTGAAGAAAAACCACTAGCAGACTTCTTATACCATCACTTGGCAGACGTCTGGCGAAGAAATAACCACTAGCAGACTTCTTATACCATCACTTGGCAGATGTCTGGTGAAGAAAAACCACTAGCAGACTTCTTATACCATCACTTGGCAGACGTCTGGTGAAGAAATAACCACTAGCAGACTTCTTATACCATCACTTGGCAGACGTTTGGTGAAGAAATAACCACAAGCAGACTTCTTATACCATCACTTGGCAGACGTCTGGTGAAGAAATAACCGCTAGCAGACTATCTGTGTTTAGTCTACTGTTTAGTCTAAACACCCCATTCAACCATTTCAGCACCTATCCCCCCTGGATTTTAAGTTTCAGTATCTATCGATCCACTTTGAATTTTGAATTTCAGCAACTATCCACCCTTAATTTTAAGTTTCAGCACCTATTCACATTGAATTTTAAGTTCCAACACCCATCTTGAATATTTTAAGCCTCAGCACTTATATACCTTAAATTTTAATTCTTAGCATCCACCTTTGATTTTAAAAGCCTAAAGGCCTATCAAACCTGAATTTTAAGTCTCAGCACTTATCCACCCTGACTTTTAAAAGCCTCAGCACTTATCTACCTTAAATTTTAAGTCTTAGCATCTATCCACCTTAAATTTTAAAAGCCTAAAGGCCTATCAAACCTGAATTTTAAGTCTCAGCACTTATCCACCCTGAATTTTAAAAGCCTCAGCACTTATCTACCTTAAATTTTAAGTCTTAGCGTCTATCCACCTTAAATTTTAAAAGCCTAAGGGACTATCCACCCTGAATTTTAACCTTTACCTTCATCTTTCCTGTATCTGCCACCTGTATCAGATGAACCACTGGCTCTGGTGTTCTAGTTAGTGTTGAAAATCAAACATGCAAGTGTGAACAAGCATCTCATAGAACTGAGAACAAATAACTGCTGACCTAAGTGACCTTAAGACAATTTCATTTAACACTGTGAGGATTGTTATAATGCTTTGTACTGTGTTGTGATCTAAAAATTCAACATGTCAAGGTCATGACTTACTACTACAGCATGTAAAAAACACTGCACATTTTGATATGATTCAAAGCTTACATGCTGTACAAACTAAAGACAACAGTCAAAAGGATGAAGAACAAAACACAAACCTACATGCATGAAATTAACAAGTGTTGATAAACTGAAAGTTATATGCTATAAAAGAGACTACATGATAGGCAGTACATGGACCGAAATACTCTGGATCCCAGATCTCCATTTGAATCTAGCAGAATCATTTATGTGAGTCAAATATTTACACCAGATATAAAATATGGCATATTTATCCCTCCAGAAATGTTTAAATATCTTGAGTCTAATGGAACTGAAGAAGTGGATGAAAAGGTGTTATTTAACCAACTGATATTTTATAAGCATTTCCTGCCCTTTTTAAAACACAGAAGGATTTGTTATCTTTATCATGTTATACTTACAGGATTGCAGAGGGAACACAAATAAATTACAGACATTTCTAATCAAACACCATGTCTGAAATATACATAAGACGACCACTTTTTCCAACGAAAATATCTGCAACAAGTAGCAAGATTGGCACTGAGCCTATGTAAAGAGTAAGGGAGATTGCTGCAATGATGTACTTATATAAAAATCATCAACAAAACAGGACACATTAAAACATTATCTAACATAACACAAACTTTATTTGAAATTTAAATTGAAGATCAGCCTGTCAGATTACAATATGTTCCAGTTGTTTATTGTTAGGGGAGATTATTTATGTACAAAAGTAAACAAAAACCAAATCTGGGTTCTTTGAGGTAATATAAAGTTTATTTTATGTTTCAATACTAGGTTAGATAATCTAGCATCTTATATAACAGACAAAGTTTTAAAGATAAATCAGATTAAATGTACTTTGAAGTTTGTAAATTTCAGTAACTAGTCTTGATTGCAAAATGTAAAATGGACAGACATTTTATAGATTCATCTAATGATCATAAGATTGTACATTAATCATTTATAAACTAGAAATTTTACAATGCATATAAGCAGATTACTTCTGGAACCCTGACAGGTAGCACAAAAAAACACATATAAAGGGGCATTAGCTGTGGGGTTTTTTTTCAAACCAGTTTCCATCTTTTTTACTCTCCATATTTATATAAAACAACAAAAAAGAGATATACACTGGCATATAAATTCTTTAATTCCTATATATCCTGTGAAAATTACTTGCAAAACCCAGGTTTGGCACTTTTTCACTTGCAACTGATTAACTCAACCTTACTATCTGTATATGAATACCACACTGGACCTGACCTTATTTTCACACAATATGTAGGACTATAAGAATTTCTATACGTGTGTATAGCTCTTATTTGTTATTTTATATCAAGTTCAAGTAGTAAAAGTAGAAAAAATCAAAATATTTCATTTTGGCAAACACAGGTAATGCTCATTTAAACTTGCAATTAAAAGTTGAGGTCTTTTCATGCAGACATTTACAACATTAAAGTCTTATATCATGGTAGATCTGTCATATTTAAGAAATATATTTTGCATTATCTGCAGTCAGGTAAGGTCATTACCAAAGTCTTGAAGACCTTCAACTTCAAAAAGTGAAATTATAAGTGAACTCTCAAAAAACAAATAAAAAGCTAAACAAACATGAATGTGTACATGAATATATCTATACATGCAGAGGAGATATGGGTAATATATCATTACAAATATCACCTGGATAGAGTGAGGCACATTAGTTTAGGAGATAACATTTCACAGAATTATTTTTGTATCACATTGTTAGACATCACTCATTTTTACAGGACAGGTCTATAAAGATGTAAAAGAAATAAACTTTTGTCTCTTTTCAAATAAGTATTGTGTTTCAACCATTAAACACTTTTGGGCTTAGTGCCATTATGCTTTTATACATGGTTAATATGAATATTAAAGATGATAGTTGCTGAAAGTGCTATTGTTGTCTGGAGCTGTATTTTTATTCACATATGTAGTTGCTTGTAAAGTAGCTTATGAACCTTCATTGATTTAATATATATTTGGAACATTGTGTTACGTAGAATGTTTAAATCCTCAGGCTCATACTTGAAAGTGAGACTTATAAATGTGTGTGTCT
The DNA here is from genome assembly GCA_030159075.1 of Atrina japonica. Lineage (NCBI taxonomy): Eukaryota > Metazoa > Mollusca > Bivalvia > Pterioida > Pinnidae > Atrina > Atrina japonica. Next base: position 1,613,891 of record BROG01000042.1, on the reverse strand, counting down.
ATGTATGCAAGTGTGTGTGTAGTGTTTGGGACAATGGTAATGCATGGGTCTATGTTGTTTTGGATACATGTTGTGTTCAATGTACATGATGGATGCTGTATGCGGGTACATGTATGTGTCTGTGGAGGGTACTGGGTGGTTTAAATTAATTTTCATATTTAGTGGCTTCAACACTAATTTTTGTTCTCTGTAATTGTTCACTTGTGTATATAGGCATGTTTAGGTAAAGTAACATGCAAGTTATATATAGGTAATAGACTACCTGTTGCTTTGTAATCAACCACATTTTGCCTTTGTTTTTAACACTTTACAATATCGCGTGGTATACTCAAGTTTTTATGTTCATTGACACAAAAACTTTGTTTGAAATATTCAATTACATACAGTTACACAAGTGCATTAAGCTCTTGGAAGCTGCTTTATATTTTTCTCCAGTATATACCTATTAATACTTAAGACTATATTGAAGTTAAATTTACTGACTTCAATTTCACTTTTTCAGCGCCTATATAGTTTTGATTAAGTTTTTTGCTTATGGGGTCTTTGGATACTTGTGTTGTGAGTATATGCTTTGATTACATGTTCACGGGCTGGGTGTGAAAAATATATACCAACAGCACATGGTAATTTGTCATGTTTGTGACTAATCAAGGTAGTCACATAATGGTGTGATTGTTGGGTCCAAAGTGAGGTTTTCCGATAAAGGTTTAATTGTATACATGAATATTCATTTTCATATATCCTTTTGTTTGTACTGAAATTATATATCATTTGAAACGTTACTTCATGTATTGACAATTAGACACAGCATGATTTGTGGCATCGTGGGTTAATTTACTTTGTTGGCTTTGGTGATTGAATATTGGCTTGTTTTTATTTTGATTTTTTTGCCTATTTGTATCATTTTTGGTATTTCAAGCCATGACCCTACTTTTACTCCTCGCTATAAACTGATATAAAGTATATCTTAGCTTGACAGTACTGTGGTGCGATGTGTTTGTCATGTCTGATCATACTTTTTTATTTTAATTGCCTCTGATGTTTATACACTTTCTTTCCCATTCTTTTCTATCCTATTTTTTCTAGAGTCTTGTTTGATGAACATGTTCTTTTGTACCACTTACATTGGCAACTTAGTACTTTATGGTTTTGCTTTATTTTCAATGTCATTCTGCAACATTATTTTTTCATAAATAGTGTAAACATTGGGTTCCTTAAAAATTTAGTCTGTAAACCTGTCAGGGGCCTTGGACGACCCTGTAAAAAGAAAAGATGTTGTTTCATAGTGCTGAAAGTCGAAAGCATGTATTATTTATGTGTATCCAGGTTACACTTTTTACTTCTTAATAGAGAGTATAGTTAGGTTCAATGTGGGGTTATGAATGATTATTTTTCATATGGGCACCTCAAATGCAAAGAGGAGTTGACTATATTATTTATTAACAACTTTGAGGTTAATGTGCTAAAGGAAAAAAAAGAAAGATTTTAAATGGTAAATTATCTTCTTCTAGAAATATTTTGTCGGAATAGGTTAAATATCTATTGTAATGTTTGTATGGGGTCCAAACATTGATAATACACTGAATTTTTCAATAATATCATCGAGTTGGTAGTTTAGAAGACTTTGGAAATGAAAAATTATGTTTTCTGTGGTGATTTTAATCTAGTCCAAAAACATGATGTAGACTACAATAATTATAGGAATATTAATAACCCTAGGGCCAGACAAAAAGTATTAGAATTAATAGATGAAAAATTGTTTAGTTGACCCTTTTAGTAGTGCTTAATCCTACTCTTCAAAGATTTCTTGGAGAAGAAAATAAAAGACACCCTTTCAAACAAGCTAGTATTAGATTTTTTTTTCTTTTGAACTGACATTTTGTTAAATTGTCTCTGATAATGTGAAATACTTCCTAGTTATCGTTCAGACCACTCAATGGTTCTTACTTAGTTTGGAATTTTCTAGTTTTACCAAAGGAAAGGGACTATGGTAAGTTTAACAATTCATTTGTTAAATGTTATAGAATACATTAATACAATTAAAAAAGAAAATAGATGAACATTGAACAAATATAGTGCTCTAGTGTATAATTTTGATAATGTCTTAAGGTTTCTGAACATAAACGATATTTCTTCTAGGAATTAATCACCTACTTTTTCTTGAAACACTTTTGATGGAATTAGGGGCAGGGAAATGTTATTTCATATTCCTTCATATAAAAAGAGAAACAAGGCTGAACAAAATGAAAGAAAGTTACAATATGAAAATAAGACTTTAGAACGAGAATGTTGATGAAGCTCAATAAACTGAATTAGGAAAAATAAAAACAATGTCTTAGAACAACCTAAGAAATCAAAAAATAAAGGGAAAAATAGTTCGATCACGGGTTAAAATGGGATAGAAGAAGGTGAAGAAAAGCCAACTAATATTTCTGTGATTAGAGTCGGATGATAAATTTTATGAGCATGTTTATTCCTAAGGTAATAAAAGAGGACGGGTCATAATAAAACGTTAATCAGGGGAGTATATTAAAAGAAATCAAAGAGGCTTTTATGAAAAGCTTTTGAAAAAAAAGATGTATTCCTGTGAAAATCAAACACTATGATGATCTAAAAGAAGATATTTAAGAATCTAAAACGTCCTCCTATAATGTCCTGTTAATGAACAAATAAGCCTTACGAGGGTAAAATTACTGTAAATGATGCTGGAGATGCTATTAAAAAAATGAAGACATAATAAGACACCTGGTTCTGATGGTTTTTCGATCCGATGATCTTCAAAATTTTTTTGGAATGAAGGACCTAAAATGTTCTTGTTGTAGAATACCACAATATAATTGGTTTGGAACTAGGGGATTCTCCATAAACACAAAAACAACGGGATTATTACTTTGTCTTCCTAAAGGGGATAACAAATACCTCGCCACTCTCTAGATATTGGTCGACCATTTTCGCTTCTTACACTGTGTATAAAATTGGATCAAGCCGTTTATTGCAAATAGAATTAAATCAGTTTTAGACATAAGTATCTAATTAAGACCAAACAGGATTTATTAGTGAAGATATATTGGGGAATAATATTAGACTTATTTACGATTTAATGCAGTTTACAGAGGGACAGGACGTATACCTAGCGACTTTTGTTATTAATTGATTTTGAAAAAGCCTTATTAGACTCTGTGTATGGGATTTTGTGTTTTAAAGCTTTTACAGTTTTTCAATTTTGGGGAATCAATCATAAGTTGGGTTTTAAAAGTTTTTTATACTATCATAAGGTTGCAGTCACACAGAGGTGGCAATCTCTCTGAATTTTTCAAATTGGTCGCGGGCTGTAGGACTAGGCGATCACTTTGTCGCCGTATTTTGTTTTATTGTCCTTGTGCCCGAGATTCTTGCAATTAAGATTCGAGCTAACCCGAATATAATAGGTATTACAATTTACACAAATTGTACACCAAATTATACACAGTTTGCTGATGATACGTCATTGATTTTAGGATGGTAGTGAAAAATCATTTATATGAAACTTTGTAAGTTTTGGATGGTTTGCTAAACTATCTGGACTGAATATAAACTTTTCCTAAAGATGTAATTGGGATCGGAAGTAAAAAAGATAGCATGGATACTTTTTGTCCAGTACAAAATCCTTTCCTGGGGGTCCAACAAAACCTTTAAACTACTTTGTACATTTTTGATGTTGATCTTGACAGTATGGTAAAGTTAAATTATGTTGATTAAAAATGACACTCATTCAAATGTCTTATACTTCAATGGTACCAACGCAATCTAACAGTCATATGGTCGAATAAATGTCTCTAAAACCCTGATATTACCGATTCTTAAATTCGTTTAGTGATTTTCTATACCTGGGATCCCCGGAGTAAACCATTATCTTTAGTAGAATATATACAAGAACTTGTTTACACCTTTTTATATGGGGATCATCAGTACACAAGCATTTAAAAAGATGTTTTAAGTAACGAGTTTTACAGGACAGGTCTATAAAGATGTAACAATTAATTGTTATCCTACCCAGACTTCAATCAGTACTTTGACAAAACAACACCTTGCTTGGAAGCAAGGTCCATCACACTTTCAATTTCACAGGAGAAGTCAATTCTCCTTCCAAGAAAATCAGGGAGAAGTCATCTAACAAGTTGTGGAGACTTTCGCAAAATCAAAGAAAAGATGAATTTGTACAGAAGTTTTCATTGTATATAAATTTACAATAATCATGACATCATTTTATTCTTTACTGTCTGCAAACACACTTATATATCTCCTTAATTTCCTATTCATTATACAGAGATGGAATGCAAACACACTGTTTACCTCTCATCTAAACAAACCTAGACTGCAGTGAAGTGTTAGAAATATATAACAGACAACTGTAATTTCCTCAGATCTATCTATTTCTTGCGTAACAGCATCAAGTGCAAAATCTCAATAATAGATTGAACACTGTAAAACAGGCAGATACTGTGAGTTGACTCAATCAATGACCATTCATGTATGGTGTAAGACAGAATGAAAATGGATTCTGATATTCTACTTTTATTTACAGCTCATTAAGTCTACAGCTATATCTCAGTAATAATTAGTGCTAATGAAACAGGATCTTTTCTTGATGCTACTACAATTTACTTTCTTATTATTATACATTATGTACAGATAATCAACGATAGTTTGTAGATACACAACTTTGTTTAAGATAGGATTATGTTAGGTTATTTGTACAGAGGGTAACCATAAATATGCCATATTTTATATCATTTGTCTGTCTGACCATAATGTAAACCTCATGTGACTCTTAATCTATATTGTGACTGTAATTTGTGTATAGCAATGAAATGAACCAATCATAATTAAATACACAAATAAGAAAATTTGGGGTTTGGGATTGGGGGGGGGGGTTCTGCCTCTGGTTCCATCTGAATAACCAGTGTCTTATATTATATTTTTTGTGCCTAATAGCATGAAAAGTCAGAACAGTCATTTATATATTTACTAATACAACACTATGATTAAACACCGAAATTTCTCTTATTGACAAATAAATCATAAGACCTGCAAGAACATTAGATCACATGACCTACAATGTACAGAAACATTAAATCACATGACGTACATTATAGGTCATGTGATCTAATTATATCACATGACTTACAGAAACATTAGATCATATGACCCAGAAACATTAGATCAAGACCTACAGAAACATCACATGACTTACATGAAACATTAGATCACATGACCCAGAAACATTAGAACAAGACCTACAGAAACATTATATCACAAGACCTACAGAAACATTAGATCACATGACCTACACTACAAAAACATTAGATCATATGACTTACAGAAACATTAGATCACATGACCCAGAAACATTAGATCAAGGTCTACAAAAACATTATATCAGAAGACCTACAGAAATATATCACAAGACCTACAGAAACATTAGATCACATGACCTACACTACAGAACATTAGATCATATAGCTTACAGAAACATTAGATCACATGACCTACAAAAACATTATATCACCTGACCTACAGAAACATTAAATCTTGTTTGCTATAAAGCTACTGTATCAACAAGTCAATGTACAACAAGTTTGTATGATTTCCTTCTTGGTAAACTCTCTGAAAGATGAATGGATATTAAACAGGGGCAAACACAAAAACAATATATACATGTATAGAATAATATACAACATCCATCTACCACAAATGCCAAAATTATATACAGTGAAACTTGTATATAACAAACTCCTTAAGGACACAAGAAAACTGGTCTTTATAGGGAGGTGGTCTTTATACAGAGGTTGATTTGTACACAAATAGTACTAGTACTACTACTGTGGACAGTCTTTGTGAACTGAAGGTCCTTATACACAGGTAGCGTATTTACAACAGAATTTGTTTCAAATAATATATATATATAAATATATATATATATATATATATATATATATATATATATATACAATACATTTAGCCAAACCCGCAAAGCATGAAATAATAGCAAGTGTTCAACAACAACACGACTTTACCGAACTGTGGGGATAAATAATACATATAAATGTTCTGTGTTTGACAAACAAAAGTCTAACCTTTCCGAATTTAGACAACATTTTGTTTAAAAAAAGTATTATTCAGTTATTCACACGTTTTCATCATTTCAAAATCTCATTTAATTTAATATGTTTTTAAACTTTTCACAGACATTAAATTTATACCATCTGCTCCTGATAAGTCAAAATCAAAATAAAGTCAAAAAGCATGTATCAAACAGAGACAGGAATTTGGCAATTACATAATTCTTACTCAATAAAACTTGGAAACACTCTCAATTTCACGTATCATTAACAATAATAATCACTGACATATTTCAGCTTTTTGTGCATGTTTTGAGCCTAAAATTAATTTTGACTTGAAGAAAAGAGCAATTTAGTTTTAATACAATTATCAATTATAACATTATAATATTGATTCACGACACAAACTTCTTGTTTACGGTGATGATGCTGACGATTATTAAGTTAAGTTTCATCTTGTAATATAACATCTCTAGTGTCTGTGAAAAATCAAGGTAATTTCTGTAGGAACAAAAATTTGTTTCTAATTAAAAGAAACACACCAACATTTCAGAAACTCCCAGACGTGATTATTAGAACAAGTTGAAATGACTTGATAAAGAGATAACAAAAATAGTGAAATTCATGTTGGTAAGTATTCCCAGAATGCATGCTGTTACTGAGCTGTAGAGAAATAATGATAAGCACGATGCTGTATACATATATGCATGTGTCGGTGTAAACCATCAAAGCATGCTTGATTCACACCACGGTTTTAAGTTGTCGGATATATATGTTGATTAAGCCACATATGCACACAGTGCCTTTGTTCCTTTTTTAATAATTAATTTTCATTTTCAGTGTTAGAAGTTATTGAAGAGAGACATTTAACTTTATAGATGTTTACATTTTACATTTTTTTTACTTCCTACATTACGTACATACTGGCAAGTTTTGCGATTTTAAGTTAGAAAATATATTAGAATCAATATATATTTTAGTAAACATTAAGTTCATATCAGAAATAAACAATTTTGTTCCTATCGCTACATGTAAGTATATATTTACATGTAACATTTCATACATACAGTAAAACCTGGCTGCTTTAGCAACAACTTGTGTATAAAGACTATCTTGTCATTTTGCTGTCCCCAATAGTACCATTTGTGTACAACCTCTATATAAAGACCACCTCCCTATAAAAACTGAGTTAGTTGTGTTTGCAAGAGGGTCTTTATTTCAATTGATTTGTCAAGAATTAAAATCACTTTTCAATGACACTAATTTTCCTAGGGACATACATGTACCCATTTCAATGGGAACTACACTATGTTTGACTGATGTATATTCATGTTGGGTCATATATTTGTACACTGCAGATTTGTGTTTCAATAAAATTTTGTTTAAATCATCCATAAATGTTACAATATTTTTTTTTTCATTTCAAATATATACATAAATGTATCAGAAATGGATATTTTTATGTTTTTTTATTACCCATTCTTCTGGCTGCTCACATTCCCTTTAACTGGTAGAGTGACTTATACAAGGTAAACATTTTTATTATACAAAATTCAATCCAATCAATATATACATGCTTATCATAGTGGTGGTCATGATGTATTATGTATAATATAATACATGTACAATCATTGCCATTTGAACTCTGACATAACAAACATAATGATCTGAAAATAGGGTTTTCCCCAGGATGTTATTTGAGCGAGTCCCAGGGTCCAAAAGAACAAAATTCCCAAGTCCTTTGCTAAATTTGTGATTCCTCTAGTCAATGAAATTCAAGAAAATACATGAAAACAAAGGCACACATTTTTAAGTCTCAGGCTGAAAAAAAATTACTGTGTTTTTGTGCATCCTTAGGGACTCATATTTTGCATCCTGAAAAGATTTTGTGCATCAGAGACACAGAAATCATGCGTAAGGGAAAATCCTGCTGAAAATCTATAGGGATCAACTACTATTTCTCATCATGTAATTTAAAATTCAATGACTTTACAGTATAACACATTCTCCTACAGATGTAGCAAGTTGTAGATGTCCTGAACAAAAGAAATATGTCCTTCAATTTGTCAGAGAACATCAAAATGAAATCATAATAGACACAGCTTCCAGCACTTTATGATAAAGAAATGCCAATACATCAACAGTTCACATTCCACAACATCAATAATGTTCCAGACTCAGTTAAAACACAATCAATTTAACAAGAGCACTGCTACAAATAATTCTGATTGTAGATATAATCACAACTCAGGTATGCTAGACACATTCACACTCAAGCTTAACTCAAATCAACATAATCTGCATCCCCAAAGCCCAAATTAAGCTGCACCCCCAAAGCCTAAATTATCCTGCATCTCCAAAGCCCAAATTTACCTGCATCCCCAAAGCCCAAATTAACCTGCACACCCAAAGCCCGAATTAAACTGCATCTCAAAGTCAAAATTAATCTGACCTCAAGCACAGAACTGAAAATCTAAAACAGGACCATTTTTGCAAAAATACAGGATTAATCCAGTATCTGATACATACATGTAGCATGTGCTAAGAATCATTGTGTGTGTGTGTTTGTGTGTGTGTGTGTGTGTGTGTGTGTGTGTGTGTGTGTGTGTGTGTGTGTGTAACAGTGTATGTGTGTGTGTGTGTACAAGTCCATGCCTCCACATTTTAACTTAGATTTACCACAAACATAAAAAATTAATCAGAAATCATGTAAATTACATATATGGCATTCTGTGTCTCAATAACATAAATCACCATTATCCTCAGTCAATTATTTAATGTACTAGATGAAGTGATCTATATTATAGTTATTATTAATGCCATACATTAGCAGTGTAATATAAAGTTGATGACATTTGTTAGCAGATTTAGACTTTGGCAGAATTACAACATTGAGATCATCAATTTGTACAGCAGTAGTAAACAAGGTGAAAACCCTGATCATTCTGTTTGTATGAACATAAATATATACATGTACAATGTAAATTCTGCTCAAGATATCCACATGTACAGTAGCATTCCACTTCGCCAAATCCCAATTACCATACAATTTTCAGTTTAGAGACCTTGGTGTCACTTATGACCTAATCTAAAACTTAGATCAGGGATTTTCCACACTCTTTTGGGAATGGGGCCTGGGCCTCTTGAATTGGGAATTTTAGCAACATTGGGAAATCTTGAACATGTTGAAATACAAAAAAATCTACAAAAAAATACAAGAATCTCTTTAAATTCATTGTCATTTCACTTCAGTTGGGAAATTTCGACGGCAAATTAGGAAAAAATGTATTGATTTTGCATTGTAAATGGGGCCTTATTTCGGCCCCATATGATAGGGTGAAAATCCCTGTAGATGCATATTTTTTCATCAATATTTGACCAGTCACCATTTTTTGTTGTTGTAATTTTGAATGAAAAATATATCATTTACAGTCGCTCAAAGTCAAGCAAAGGCGAAGTTCAGGCTTTACAATATTAAAAAATAGATTATGTTTCATTGGGTTTTTTTTTTTAAGCTTTCTTTTTTTTTTTGCATATGTCAGTATTTTCTTTTTTTTTCTACACTTAAAGTGCTCTACATGCAGTCATACACTTCAGCAACACTGATTTTTTACACTGAAAAGATTTCTACATACACAAAACTTTACATACTATGTTTCTGTGGAATCATCAAAGAGCACAAATCCTTCCACTATAACAATCAAGTGCAGTATGATGATACAGATTGAAGCATTTGTGTGCTTTTGTATTTATTACATGCCGCTTATTTTTTTAATTGAGTACACAAATTTAAAATTCATCCCTCTTTGAATGACATCATCAAAAATATTTTGGATGAATGGAATTTCATTTAGGAACATAGTTCGAGCAGACTCTGTACCAGACTGCAGTGCACTACAATGTTATGTATGGGTGCATTGAACTCTGTATTAGGACTAAATGATTACAAATATATAAAATAAACAGACAAATACTTGACAACAGACTGATTTTTTTTGCACTTCGGCTTCTATATATTTCATACATGCTTTGATTATTATACAAAATTAAGACTTTGACCATTTGTGTAAAATTAATCAAAGTACATGTTGATAATTACCTCTGCATTCTTTAAGCTTTTAATCAGGATTTGAACGGTGTCTTCATAAGATCTGCCTGTCAATCGGCCCAATTTTTCATACATAGATCCCAGGCAAGCAATGGCAGCTCTGAAAGTAAAAACAACATATCAAATTTCTACAAAAGATTCTATAATTGAAAATCGATATGTTTCTGCTTAAGGAAGTTATCATTAAGTGATTCAATACAACATCTATCATATTGTAAATGTAAGCAAAGAGATAAAAACATCAAAGAGCAAATCTTTATTCATATATACATCACAAATTTCAATATGGAGATGATCACTACAAAATTAAAGATCAGAAGAATCTCCAATATGGTTCCTTTCTATGAGTTCCTGTACTTACACAGTTTAGAAAGTACCATTAATTTATCTATAGCTATACGTGGCATACAACATTCTACTTTAAATATATTTCAAATTAAATCAATGGGTTGTACATTAGAAGTCAGGGTTTGAAGCCTTTAAAAAAATGTCTATATATAAAAGTAAATACAATGAAACATTTAATACTTAATTATCCAGTTGTGCTAGTGGGAAAATCTACATGCCCAAGGACAAATTTAGAAAATTGATTAGTTTCAAGCAATCTTTAAATTATCTTGTTGAAATGAAAGATTAGTCCAAGAGTCAATTCCTTTACTTTCCAATACATTTTTATGTGAATAAATTCCCATATCATTGTCAAGAAATTTCAATTGAAGTTTCAACAATCAGAATGAGTTATTTACATGTGTGAAAACTATTTTTCCAAATATGATACAAATTTCCACTAAATTCTCAACTGTGACGCAATGGAATTTTCCCAAAATTGGAAAAAAGGCTTGGTTTATCACCGACTTTGAGACAATGAAATAAATTTTGATATAATCAATGACTCAGTGATTTTGACTATGTAAGTGGTTTCTTTTCTCCTGAAAAGATGTTGGCAATTATTTGACTTCAAGAGCACAGTTTTTTGGAAATAAGGAAATGATTAACCGATTTCATACCGACTTATTAATCTTGACATTATTAGCCCCTGGTTGTGTTTATATATAGTGTCTATACTTACAACTTAGTGGGCAGGTAACTTGGAGAATCATCTCGGTTTTTGATGATCTCATTACATTTGTTGATTGTTTCAAACAATTCAAAGGTATCTCCCACAGTGAAGAGTGTTGCTAAATTTCTGGCTAACAATTTCCTGGTTGGTGGTCCTGGAGATTCACTAATTTGACTGGTCAATTGAGCAACCAATTTCTTCTGTTTTTCTTTGATATCAGACTAGGACAAAATAAATATATCATACTGCATTCATAAAATGTATGTGTTACATATTTACATACACAGGCAATACTAACATTACAGGTAATTTCACCATATTTCATACAATTTCTATAGACCTTTTCACGATAACTGCATTCCTTCAAATTTCACCTGCACACAAACAGTTCCTGACGGCATCAAGGACTAAGGATTTTTGTACCAAAAAAGTTTTATATCCAAGACAAATCATGTCCATTGAAAGATAAATAGTATCCCTTTTCACTGGAAACGTTTGTTTTACCAGTAGGTATGAACCTCCACGATGACATCCAGAATTTTGGCGTGCAGGTGAAATTAGTAGGAAGGCAGTTATCATCAAAATCTCTATTTACATTGTACATTTCTAACACAAAATGTTTCCATTAACTGGAAGAATATCATTAATTGCACTGCTTTAAAAAAAACTGCGTCCCATATAAGACATAATGGGGGTGACTAAGAACTGATACCATCAAAGAAGATTTGTGTATGTGATAATCAATCACTTTAAAAACTGCATCCTGTATAAGATACAATGGGGGTGAATAAGAGCAGATACCATCTAAGATGATTGGTGTACATGTATGTGGCTATCAATCACTTCACCTTGCCAATAAGAATAAAAAGAACTTTTCAAAAAAAATATGGAAAAAATATGTTTCTGTAGATGTGAAATTTTGCACATTTAAAAGAATATACACATGCTAGTACACACACACACCAGTGTAGGCAAAACCCTACTGGACCGTCAGACAAGTCCAGTAAAAATTTGGATGTTTCCAGACCGACTGTGATCAATCATTACATCATATAGTCTATTGTCTATGGAGTACTCTATGTTGACTCTCAAATATGCTGAATGAGCCAATCTCGCACCAGACAATTATTTCTGGAATTATTACCATTGTAAATAGAACAAAAAAACGAAATATATTTACAAACTATTCATTAATTTCCACTCAAAAAGCTTGGTTTCTATGTAGGTTCTGACTTCTCCCATGCTGTTATTCCAGCAACATTGCCCCCATCATAAGCTAAAGATCAGATCAACACCAAAGTGATGGATGATAGATAAATTATCAATAAATTTTTTCTTAACATCTTTAAAAATATGAGTAAATTAAAACAAAAAGCAATAACAGAACATAATTATATTTATTAATTTCCACTGAAAGTGCTTGACCACAAGAAGGATTCTGTCATTTCTCCCTTAAAACAATGTAAATGATCAGACCAACACCAAACCCGATCAATGACAGATAATTATCTTTATTTTTTCTAAAAAATACTCACCAATATTGTAAGTTAATATCAAAATTGATAACTCAGATCACTGAGTTAATTTACATGTTGATTGTTAAATTTAAAAACTATTACATGTAGATTAATATTAATCCATTAAATGATAAATTAGTTTTCAAAAATATAAGTATATAGAAAGATTTTATTGTAAAATTGGGAACCTTGAAACACTTGTCATGCCCAGTCTGTTTCAACTATTGAATGTTTGGTTGCACATTATCTCATCCATAGCAATTTTGAAATGGAGAAAGCAGAAAATATAAAAAGTGTCACTTTGAAAAATAAAACATTAAGTTTGTTGAATTGTTAATGCCTTTGAATTATCTTATTTTTCATTTACTTGGAATTTTTTTTTTAATATGGTAAAATTGTATTCGGTCTCGTAAATCTTTCAAATTTACCAGAATGAATGTCCTATAAATAAAAGTAAGTTTGCTAACACCGACTGACTGACGACTCTCTCTCTCTCTGTTCTCTCTCTGTTCTCTCTCTCTCTCTCTCTAACACACACACACATAACTCATCTTGATACTTCCTTTTAGTCAAACTGGTACAGGTACATCTATCATAAAAATACCTTTTGTGCTGCAATCAGTACTTTATCCAAGAACCGTAGCCATTCAAATACAAAAACAGGCTTTTTGCTGTCTGGAATTTTGGACAGAGCTTCTTCATTAAGGAGAAGTGAATGAGCCAACTCCATCGTCAATCAAATCTGACAAAAAAAAGATTTCCATTAATATGATTAAAGATACACATTGTACATGTATATATACAATGTAACACATACTACACTTGTTAAATATTTCCTTACTGGTTGAAGATGCACACATATTTACATAAACTGTTCCTGCTAATTATATATCATTTCAACGTTACATTATTTTCCTTAAAAAAGAGCCTCTGTTTTCTCAAAATTTTCAATTTTGAAAAACATGCTGAAAATGTATTTCTGTGTGCCATAATTAATTTTCAAATTGTCACACTTTTTTAAATTAGCAACATCAATTTCTGATTGATGAACCTTGTGTAAAATGTTATATATATTTCAAATTATTATTTCTTGATTGTGAAACAACTGTACAGGGGATTATTTCACATATGTCAACATAATTTTAGCTCACTTTTAATATGTTTTTACACCCACATTTATAAGCTCAACCACCTGTATTAGGAGGGAATTATTTCAGATATGTTAACATCACTTTATCTCACTTTTATTCATGATTACATGTATATAACACATGCACATGGTGTACATGTATATTTGTATGCATTGAATATAAAATATGATGAATTTATCTATTACGTTGTAATATTTGTAGATCTACATTATAAAAGTACATCAGCTAGCTATTTTACGTATTTTCTAAACTGATAGTGATATGCCGACATGCCTGGTATATCAACATTCTGTACATTCCTTTCCGGTTATATACATGTAAGTAAACAGTAAGAATATAAGACTTTCAGCCACTGATAAGATTTTTAGTTTTAAGGTTTTTGTGTGGTAAAATTGCAGTTGGCAATTTTCCACTGAATATGTTAAAATGTATGCATGTTACGACATGTTTGTGCAATTTTCAAACTTCTTTGGGGTATGAATGTACATTCAACTGGCCAATAAATTACTTCAACAAATGCAACGACCCAGACATCAAAATCACCCAAAGACATCAAAATCACCCAAAGACACCATAATCACCCAAACATGTATGAACTCTATATACAGTAAAACCTGCTTTAGCGACCACCTGGTCACAAAGACCATTTTTTGCTGTCCCCAATAGTACCATCTGTGTACAAATTAACCTCTATATAAAGACCACCTCCCTATAAAGACTGGTTTTGTTGTGTCCATAAGGAGGTCTTTATATACAAGTTTCACTGTATACATGAATGATGTTTATACATAAACTTACATATATACATGTACCTATGTTTATTATACATGTATCAATTACATGTACATCCAGACCTGGACAAACTACAATGCAGGGAGATGTGGAAGACAATTCGGTAATTGGTCTCATTTTTTATTGGTGAAGTATCATACATTATTGTCTATGGGAGAAGCTGTGTGTTTCTCTGATTGCTTTAACAAGCTGACAATTTAAAATTCAGCAATGACTACAAACGTCTACCTATAAGATTCTATAACTTCTCTCTCTTTTTGTATTAAAGAGAATGAAAAATTGTTGCAAGCAGATAAATGAAGTATAATCTTTTAACCTGCCCTAAAATGTGATAGGAAATGGCTTCACAATATTTTTTTGGAAAAATGTGGTTTTATATGTGAAAAATGAAATTCATCGAGAACGAAAAGGAGATTACGTCATTTGTATTTATTGTAACCTCCACATAAAAGATTGCTCCTGTGTTATTTTGTGGTCTGTACATACTTATCTGATACAATTTAAATTTAATAGAGTAAAACCTGCTTTAGCAACCACCTGTGTATAAAAACCACCTGGTCATCAAGACTGTTTTTTGCTGTCCCTAATAGTACCATTTGTGTACAAATCAACCTCTATATAAAGACCACCTCCCTATAAAGACTGATTCTGCTGTGTCCCTAAGGGGGTCTTTATATACAAGTTTCACTTTATAAAGATTATTTATATACAAGTTTCACTGTATTAAGATTATATATGTATATGTAACATCAATCCACATGTATTGACAACAAACATTTCTTTAGACTCACCTGAAAATAAAGTTATATCCCACAGTACATATGACCAAATCAAAAACTATTGCGTTAACACGTAACTCATCAAGCATATATGTATATAAATAAAATGATAATGATTCACTGGCAAAATAGGACAAATCCAGTTGTTTACACTATTACATACAGTATGTATGTCACTACATGTACGTACAATGTATGTAAATACATGTACATGCAGATATCCAACGGTATATGTAACTTTCCCACAATAATCGATAATTCACAAACATAAATTTGAACATATAATATTATGATGTATACATGTATATGCAGCCAGTGAATATTAGTATAAATTCACATTTCATCCAATAGAGCATGTACATATTGGTGTACACCTACACAATGTAAGTACAAAAACATTTTAACACTACAATCTGCTCCAGAAATTGTACAATATAACAGTACAATGAATTTGTCTCATATATGCTTACACTGTAGTTACAGCACAAGTTTGCAGTTTTTGGCATTTAACTTAATTTTCCTCTTGTTTTTTGGCATTTAAAAAGTAGGCCAGCAGCAATGTATGACAGAAATTGACGTGCTGCTGACTGCAAGAGAAACGATCAGGAAAGGGTAATATAATTACTGGTTACCAGCAAGTTAGAAACATGATCAGTGCTATCAAATCTGTCATGAAGTCTGCATGGATATAGTGAATAAACATGTTGTCAGATATCATTTCCCAGACACTCTGTTAGATGCTATTCTGAACCATGTTTGTGCCAAAAATGAAATGTATTGTCTAGTGCTGCACATATGTTCGCAGCTTTACAGAACAAGGGATTACTCACACCCTAAATATACACTACTAGCTACAACAACTATACTTGTGGAGATTACCAGGTACAAGTACATTTGTACCTTACTATCACCAGTTATGTATACATTGTACATTTATATTGTACCTAGCCATCACCATCATTTTTCAGGGGTGGAAATTAAGAAAAAATTCTCAGGCACCAAACGGGCTCCTAAGTTTTAAATTGTGGGAGTCGCATTTAAACACAGGGGCCCGCCATATTTACTTGAATAAATTTTAACCAGTTTGTGACCTTTACATTTTTAACAACTTGCTCAACCGGGCAAGTGCTATACTGTCAGATATTGTAATTGCCTGCCATGAAAATTTGGTTGCCCGCAAAGAAAAAAAAAAATTTGAGTCAATTTTGTGTTTTATGAATTTATTGTTATCTTAATAGATATATACATTGTAAATTGTCTTTGAATGATGTACATGTATTTTCAAGTAAATTAATTGTAAATGCATCTGTATTATCATTTACATCAATCATTATTATTACTATTTTCATTTTTAAAACAATGTCTATCATTTTATGTATTTCATTAAAACTTTTATTCACAACAACTAGTTTTCTTTTTATCATTCACCTACATTTAATTTTTTTTATAACTTTTATACAATGTATGGTATTACATGCACATGTATCATCATTTTAACACATCCTGAAATTCAGTTCCATTCGTTATCGTTCTTTTATTACACACACCGAACTTCAACTTCCTTCATAAACTGCAAACAACAACAGTCAACACACAATGTGTTCTGTGACATTTTTGGCCACAAAGTAAAAACTAACGTG
This sequence comes from Atrina japonica, assembly GCA_030159075.1. Classification (NCBI taxonomy): domain Eukaryota; kingdom Metazoa; phylum Mollusca; class Bivalvia; order Pterioida; family Pinnidae; genus Atrina; species Atrina japonica. The sequence goes on along the minus strand of BROG01000042.1, from coordinate 1,596,743 downwards.
TTCACTTGTCAATAAAATAATTATTTTAGTTTCTAATTGGTTTTTAGCAATACATTTTGAACTACAAATAGAAGGAAATGGATCACTTTCGAAACTTTAGCTTTTTGAAATAACGAATGGTTGTACATTGTACTTCTACTTTCGTTTTGATAAAAGCGGACATTCGAACTTACATGTGACATGTCAAAATTTTAGCTTGATCAGATTGGGAATTTTATGGACCAAAATTGGAGAAAACAGATACTATTTCTGATTGGGAATGGGGCCAAATAATGGCCCCCAAAAGTGGCAAAAAATCTCTGAAATCAATTCGCCAAATGGGCGAATTCGTACGTAAAACAATTTGCCCATAAATTCAGTCGCCTCAGGAGAACAGGCAGCCGTTAATTTCCCCCTTGATTTTACCTCACCATTACCAGAGACATGAACATTGTACCTCACCATCACCAGACATGTACATTGTACCTCACCATCACCACAGAATAAAGGTCCCTGAATTATTGAATTATGTAATGTGTAGATGACAGCATGTGAAAAACAAAGTACAATGTACATTCATAGATCAACTCAGTGACTAGATTTTAACCACAGATTCATAACAGTCTGAATATAGATTCTCCCTTGCCAAGATATATTTATGAAGAGATAAGTAAGCCATTCATAATAAAAACATCACACTTATGTCAGCTTTGACCAGAAGAGTTTTATGAGATCATGTACCTTGTACAGAATGTATATCAGCGATTGATTGCTCTGTGTGTTCAGGAGATCCAGGAGCCAACATATTTATCTTATATATTCCTAATTTACACAGACCAATGAAACATCTTCTATAGTCAGACCATACTGAATCATACATTTCAATTATAAAAAGAAAAATATTGCTGGTCATTAACTTTGACCATGTGGTCTGGCAAGTCTTAAATATTGACCATATGTTAAAGGCAAGTACATGCATTACTGTTGAAGACAAGAATAATTTGTACACATACGCACTGGCAGTAGAATGTATGTACATAACTGAAAATAATATATACTTTACATCTTTTCCCCTATTCTGACTTCCAACTATGGAAATTCAGTTTAAATTTATTATAAATTCTTGACATTAATTGCATTTTTATAAACAGACCCCAGATCATGGCCATTTTTTGTACTGCACATAAACTTTCAAACTTAAAAAAGGCGATGATTTGTTTGGTAATATGATATGTGGTATTAAATAAAATGATAATTCCTTTCCCTGTTAATTCATCAAAATGTTGTTTTTTTTCAGCGATACACTGACTAACTGCCCGACATATAATTCCCACTCCCTTGGGAATTTAATATGACCTTTTTATTTCTAAAAATATATTTTTGAGGAGTTACACAACAATGTATGTGATAAGTGATTGTTTAGGAAACTCAAGAACATAATACATGTAAATATAAAAACTTTCTCTTCTACTGAAGTCACAAAGAAGAGTTACAAAAACATTTTCCAATTATAAAAGACAATTTAAGTTTTTGGCAGACAAAAAAGGGAAATTACATAAAAGTACTCAAGATTGGGGAGGGATTTCTTATTAGGAATGTTTCCAAATAATGGATTTATCTGGATTCTGAAGTGTTCTATTAATAAACAATGGCTTTGTTTACACTCACACTGACTTGAGAAATGAAGTTGACCACGTGACTAGAATTGACAAAAGAATTATATGAAGGGGAATAACTCCCAATATATTATTGTTGTAAGGAATCAGTGAATGTGTATTAACAGCAACCTTTCTTTTCACAATACAATACAATAATTCTCGTAAAAGTTCCGAAAACACATCTTACAATACAATAATACTTGAAATGTTCTTAAAACACCTTGATCGGATGATTTCATTTAGTGTTAGCCTGGGATCCTGGCCCAATCATACTTCGTCGATCAGTGAGCCAGGCTAAATCAGTATGACCAATAAACGTTCACTATATCAAATTTAATAAACCATATATATGGGTGTCTGGATGTTGATTATCGTTTAGCGCTGGGATGTTTCGAACTGGAATGTTTCTCCCCTATTTACAGAGTGAAACATCCCTAGATGTTCTGCTCATATAATGATATTTGTTGTTATTACTAGACGTCCTGCTTCATGTAACATTTCCAAATTTCAATGCTGATTTTGATGTAATTTTTTAATTTGTAATTTTAAAAATTTGACAATTTTAAACAAAAATTAGTAATTAAATATCACTGTTATATTTACCAAAAAAGGTAGTTTCCTTCACAAAAATTTAATTTTCAGTACTTTTAATAATTTCGAATTGAGAAAATCAAAATTCAAATATATAATGGAACTTTGTTTAACAGTGAAAATTCTAAAATGCTATTGAAATACAATAAGGAATGGCTTCACAGTATTTTATTTTATTTTATTTTTTTTTTATATAAATGCACATCTTGAATCTATTATTTTTCCTTCTGGTAACTCTACGAATATGAAAGATATATCAACGTATATCAAGAGTGAATTTTGTAATTATCCAACCAAAATTAAAACTGTTTTGTTAGCCATTTAAATTTAATTTTAATCAGGGAAGTTAATTAGTATTTCCTGATGTTTAACTTCCTTTTAATGTTAAATCACTAGAAATCATGGGCAGCACGATTTACCCAAAAAGACCCCAAAAAACATCCAAAATAACCCCCAAAACACACAAAAACATTAAAACGTAATAAATTTAGAAATCTTATTATAATATTATGAATATTTTTTATGACTGTAGATGTTTTTGACTTTGATATTGCTGTTTTATCCAATTTCACAATGTATTTCTGAAACCATGATATAGTCAGCATGACATTTTAAAATGTGCCAGAATGTTACTTATTTGGGACGGTAAAGACGTTTAATACATATGAAATCACCATTTTCCACATTACGTAGAATTTTTATAATATAAATTTGACATAAAATATGAAAAATATTTCATGAATCGTGAAATCAAATAATTGAAGAAGACCGATTTGGCTCTTCATTTTACTAAATGACAGTGTCCGTAAGTTCCATGAGAAGTGATAAATGTTGATTTTTTTTTTTTATTTCTAGCTGTCTATGAAATATTTATACAGAAGAAAATGCATTTAAAATGATTATTGATGCAAACTTATTTCGATTTAATTGTTTTTGGGTGTTATTTGGGTCTTTTTGGGTAAATAGTGCCGCCGAGAAATCATCGCTTACTGTGAAACATCCCAGGGCAAAAGTTAAAAAAGTGAAAACACCCCATAGAAAAATAAACATGTTATAAGTAACTTTATATATATTTATCATACTATAGGAGCTAAACATCCCAGGGCGAATCGGTAATATGAGCGAAACATCCCGATGCAAAACTGTAATCGGGGCGAATCATCCCGCATTCTATACATGTATTCTATTCAGTGTAAGGATTTAATTTCATCTGAGGTATCTAATCTATCACAAAGCTAAAGCTACTGTTTCACAGTAAGACTCAAAGTATCATCATAATACATTTGTATCAATAACAAATTTCTCCAGTCTTCGGTAGCCTACTAAGAGAGTAAGAAGTTAACCCACTGACACCAATAACACTGAATATTAAGAAGAAACTGACATTAATGACACAAGACAAACGGCACAAGAAACAATTCCAACCAACCATTTGTCCTGGGTATCTTTATTAATATTATTTTATGTGATTTCAAACTCCATTTCCATCATGCTAACCTTGCAGATCACGCAACAATCTTCTCGCATCAGAAACCGAGATTCTGCTCCAGTGTCTGTCAGTGATTGCCCAATGGCAATGATGACAAGTACACGCATCACAGGAATTATAGTAAATCACGCATAAATTATAATGAATTCGTAAGTACATGTGTCTAAGAAAAAAAATATGTTAATACATACCTTGTTTCTACTACCTCAAAACTTTTTCGCCGACATATAGACTTACTAATCACTAAATATCGGGGTAGACCAAGTGAAAAGGTGTGGAACTAACATAGACATTTATAAACTTCCGGTACATGCGCGGATTAATATGACGTCACTATCAGATCGTCTCTGTAATCGCGGACGGATCTAAACAGGGTCTCCAACAGTGACCAAAAGCAGCGATATATATCGCTGCTAAAAGGTGCTCCTATACAGATAAGATTGTGTGTCGGATCAACAATTTATTTTGTCTAAATTTGGTTATTACTTGATTTCTGGATATGAAACCCCGAAACATGGAAATTTGATAATTAATTTTCTAAGAAACTATAAACTGCTATAAGCCTATAATTATATCTTTTGGCTCTAATCACACAATTGTGTAATTGTGGACACAGTTTATATGTTATATGAATCTGATAATATGTTTAGTATATAATTTACATTCAGAGGAATTTCTGTGAAGGATCAACACATTGTCAACTAGAAATATAAATATTTCGCAAGTTTACAGTTCAAAATCTAAACGTAATGATAAAAAAACTCGCCATCTCAATACAGTCTATAAAAATTCATATTTTAAAAACTCATGATTATGCGAATCGCACTATGATTTCGTAATTGAAAGGCAAAAAACAATCAGAGTTATCTCTCTTTTTACATTTCTGTCTTATAGCAAGCGCAATCGCAGTCCCCGAGCACTTCACACGCGTTTTCTAAAATTATCTAATAACATATATAACTGTAATAAAAGTGTTTACCATAAAACTGATCTCATATTTTTGTAGTTTTGAAAAAATGTCAGTGTTTATTTGAGATATATACAGAGACGTATACGTGAACGTAGATACGTCTCTGAACTATCGCACGAAAGAGACGAAAAACAGCATTATTTCGGCTTGTAGCGCAGTGATGCGCAAGCTTTATTTCTTTTAATTTCGTCTGGTTATTCTCGTTTTCTAATATGTCGCATTAAGATATTTTTAATAATATTTGTGCTAACACATACAACTTATTTGATTTTTTTCTTATTTAATTATTTTGTATAATTATTAAATTTTCCAAAAACTGAACATGTCTTATTGTATGGAAGTCTAACTTTGAACGTAGCAGACAACATTGAAATTGTCAAAGCGGTTCATAAATACATAACTGCAAGTAAAAGATTCTCGTACTTTTACTAGTAATATATAAGTGAAAATTGACCCGTAATTATTTCAATCCAAACATGTATTTCTACATTACCTAGTATTTCAACAATAGTAGTTCCTTTTTTTTTTTTTTTTTTTTTTTTGTTTACTAGAAGACACCAAATAAATAAATTAATCTGAATTCCTGCTTGATACTTGTGTTGCAGTAACGGAGAGCCGCCTGTGGGATCATAAGTGATATAGTCTATGACCGGAAGTGGAGTACAAGAGACGTGTGTGGGAAGTTCACATTACCAATCCAAGCAGTTTGACATGTATAGGCCGAGCTCGATTCTACATGAAACTACAACCCCCCCCCCCTCCTCTTCCCACGAAATTTCGATCTATATTTCACAAGACTAATCTACCGGTTTCTAGTAGTCCTGTGTACCGTTTTTTTTTTTTTTTTTTTTTTTTTTTTACTAGAAGACAACCAAATAAAATAAATTAATCTGAATTCTGATTACACGTAAATGTGCCAAATGGATTTTCGAAATGCCGACTGACCTGGAGTATTAACACAACATGCATAATAACATTAAAATATTGTTATATATCAAGGCACACGTGTTTCCTTTCAATTATCAATATGAACAACTTGTGAAATGTGAATATCAACAATTCTTACATTGTATCTAAATTGTTACATGAGTGATACTAGCTAGAGTCAAACAAAAATTAACCCCCTCTCTCTCTCTCCTTCCTATTAAGTTTTTACGGTTTTCTTACCTCAAGTATACCAGGACCAAATCTTTTATATATATCATTTTCATCTGGTGCTCGAAATCATCTCTGACTTTCTGCGAGGTTTGCTGATGTTTCAGTTGCCTCCATCTGATTAGGTATTACTTATTTATATATTGTTAATATACGGATTGTTGCTTCCAGTAGGGCTAAAAACTTTTTAGATAGTCGACAGTCAACTGGATAAGATTATCATTATTAATTGTAAATTAAAGGAGAACTTCATCAAACTCACGGATTTATATAGTCACTTGGATGTTTCCAGAAGGGAGGCTCCACACAGGGTTTTTTGTTTTTGTTTATATTGACTGCAATCTTTAGACCAACGTCGATGTTTCTGTAAAAGCATTATCGTTCCATTCCCAAACTTGTTTAAAGGTATTCGAATCCTATTGTTATTAATACTGTTCACCTGTTAGAGATTCTTCTCTACATCTTCTTCTCGTATGATCAGTTGTTCTCTCGTTTCAATCTCTTTGAGGTATTGACGACGATCTTCTACTGTTTGACAGGAAGCAGGAAAACCACTAGCTTGTTGCTTAATCTGGAGAAACTGATCAATATAGCTACGAAATAAAGTATTGGACTACTCAGGGAAATGCCATACTTTCAAAGATACGATCGATCACATAACCTTTTTCTATAGCTTTATTCAATTCACACGTAGTCCATGTACCTAACAAACGTCGTTCTTGATTCGTATGAGAGCATCGATAACTCATACCCAACTCCTGTTCGATTCCTTGTTGAGCACAAAGTACGACATAAAGGAAAAAGTAGCTTTCTTTCCTCCTGCAAACCGATAAGGTAACACGGGATGAAACAGCTGACGAGGGGGAATAACTCGACATTGTACCAGCCCTATAATATTGATCTAGACTTTTGAAATCATGTGTAATCACGTCTGGGTGTCCCAATTGGAAAAGTCCCATGTTTCAAGACAAACATGTTATATGTGTACATTCTATAGGTTTTATCGTGTTGTCGGGAACACAGGGCGACGGTGCAAAACAACGAAAGCAGCATTGAGGACATCGGTGATCTTCTATATGATCATAACCCACATCACAAAAAAACCGGTCGCAATAGTAATTACATTTCCAAGAGTCCAGGCATAGATACGAGTACAATCGTAATGGTGATCATCGTACAAAAACGTGAATGGGGGCCCCCCGATCCCACACCACTATACAGTACATTTAATGCTTCAATCGTTTTGTGTTGGTATTCAACTCGTAGATTTTCAAACGATAGCGGGGGGTAACAATGCGGCCTTGAAAACGTTGCCATTCTTCAGGTCCACTCTCTTGCTGGGGATCACATCCAGTTTGTTTGCATAAGGTATGAGCTTCTCGTCGTTGAAGAGTATGTCGACTTGCATCACCATAAATCAAATTTTGCCAATAGCGTTTCCCAGTTTTTGTACTTGTCTCCATCTCCAAGTCCAGGTTTCTGACAATGAAAACGACCAACTACAATAGCAACGAGCTAAACAGGTCTTGTCTGTATTCTTGATCTGTATCAAACTTTGCTTTTTGTTCACAAACACTTTCTTATCAACACTGAGATGATATTTTCGTTTTTCCACCCCCGCTACCTACAGGTTGTATGACATGGATTACTGACAGGGGTGGTAGACCCATCTTCTATTCTAAAATTTTCATTACTCTGTTGCACTTTCTCAATTTTTTCCATGAGTAGAGATCAGCATTCATGGGTCTTTAGCATCTGTAAATTCTAACCCACACTTCACTTTTTAACGATGGATGATGTATATTGACTCGCCATCTTATCCCGATCTTCACACTGTAGTTTGTTTCTTAATAGAAGTCAACATATGATCTATTACTTCTGATACTAAGTGTATGGCATCTTTAGAAAAATGCTTAAACTTGACTTGGTACACATTCGAGGCCGTTTTAAAACTTACGTGATTTACGCTCACTCAGAGTGTCTACTTCATAGTAACACTTATAATCGGTGAGTTGCCTATTGCATTAAATCCATCACCCCGTTGATCTCTCTGCTGAGCTTGCCTTTGACTTCTCGCCTGTTCTTGTCTTTCATTTAACAATAAATCAAAGTTTGGTAAATTAGCCATTCCGTGCGTATGCTTCCGTGGTCAAATCTAAAATGAAGTACGGTTACTGTAGATTCCTGTTATTTATAATGAAAAGAAAAGAACTGTATAGATACTCAAACGAAGTATCATCACATTTATATAGTCTTTAATATTCTTGTCTTGTATGTTTTATAGATTCATAAAACTAGAATGTTATTGTATTTCGTTTTTATTTTCATATAGAATAAGAAATATTAAAAAGGAGTGACAGTTTTCTGTCTTATAAAACAAGTGGCCAAATATCTAGACGTAGATGTCTAGACGTAGATGTCTAGACAGACTTACAACAACAGGTGCCAGATGCCAAGTGTCAAAAATGTCAAAAAAACAGGTGTTTCAAATGCCAAGTGTCAAAAATAGGTGTTCACATAGCAAGTGTCAACAACAGGTGCCAGATGCCAAGTGTCAAAAACAGGTGTTCAGATGCCAAGTGTCAAAAACAGGTGTTCAGATGCCAAGTGTCAAAAACAGGTGTTCAGATGCCAAGTGTCAAAAACAGGTGTTCAGATGCCAAGTGTCAAAAACTAGGTGTTCAGATGCCCAAGTGTCAACAACAGGTGGTCAAAGACGCAGATGTTCAGACGTGGGAAAAAATCAATACGTGTCATTCACTCTATATAAGCTGGTACTACCCCAGTTCGGTATTAGTTCATCATCATGGACAACTTAGAAAGATGTACCATCGGAGAGTTATTTACGTTAAGAAGCATTCATCGGTGTTCGTCGACGAAGAGAAGATTGATAGTTGTGAGGGCTACTCCACGTAGGTCCGCGTTTACGAGTCCGTCCATTGCCACCACCAACCACCTTTATAGACTAGGACACCACCACCTATACCTCCTCCGTCAAGAGCTGTGTCATCAGTACCACCAATGCCTGAGGTGGGAGCATGCTATGGCACAGTGTGATTTTTGAGGGTTTCACTGGCAACGCCAAATAAGACAGCTGATAGAAGAAAAGGAAATGGACCTCAGGTAACTTGCGAAGTCCTGCTGGATGACAATAGACTTTTTCTCCCAACGAGAAAAATTTCAACGGCCCTTTTAAGGGCCACCCCAACTTATTCGAAAAGAAACCTTCACTAAAGTATACAGGGATTGTGTTTGTGTTAATTTGTAATGACTACACACTATTTAGTCGCGTATATTCAGCATTAAACTTTATTGGTGTTTTTTGTGTTTTTTGTTGTATTCACTTCATGAGATAAAAGTCTAAATATAGTAAGTCATGTGACTAGAGAGAGGTTCAGTTCAGCTTGTGAAAAGTCATTTGAGATCCAAAGCTCGAGGTGTTAACATCATAAGAAAAAATCCACTACTTTTAGCATAGGGTGAGTATTTCATTTTTTATTGGATCAGACAAGATTATTTTTCATACACTAAAAATAGAATTATCTAAAAATAGAATTATCTAAAAAAAGTCACATGACTAGAGTATAGGTTCAGTTAGACCTCTGAGAGCTCATTTGCGATCCGAAGCTCGAAGAGTCAACATCGTCAGAAAAAACCACTACCAGCATAGGGTGAGTGTTTGAAATTTTTATTACTATATGTTTAGACACATCACTATACATTTACTCTACAAGTGGGGTTTTAGTACAAAGCTTGAGACACCCGAGCTCGGCCTACCACTACTCTCGCCGCTTGCGCACTTGAAACATTGGACTCTTGACGACTAACTCACAGATGCATGCCAATAACACAACTCTCAACGACGCGGTGGCGCCATCCCAACTACTAGTTTCATCGCGCATGCGCATGACGTCGGTGAGCCACCAACTACTAGTGTCACCGACGGTTGGCGCCACCAACTACGAGTTTCACAAACCTGGAAAAACCCAAAAGTTTCGGTTCTAAAAATAGATTCACTCTCAGCTCAAAACTGGTAAAAAACCAAAACTTTCGGTTCTAAAAATAGATTCACTCTCAGCTCAAAACTGGAAAAAACCCAACCTTCTCTCTCTTCCCGTTGACTTCTCGCAAACTCACGTGACCTCTCGTGAACTCTCGTGACCCAACCTCTTGTAATCGAAGGCTCTCATTGGCTCCTTAGCCAAGTGATGGCCGCCCCCCGCAACCTTCCACTTCCGTCATAAGACACGCCTCCAAGCTCAACGGATTGGCTCTTTCTCCTTATTGCCATGACAACATGACCTCACTTATCACTTCCGGGTATGACGCACTTCCGGTATGACCTCACTTCCGGTATGACGCACTTCCGGTTGTGACGTCACAGGCGGCTCTCCGGCGCGCCATTTGAATTGACCAATCAGAAGCCAGCATTCTGATGACGTCATCAAAAACCGTTAAAAAGCGCCCCCTGGCGGCAAAATTCAAATGGCGCGTCGGAGAGCTGCCTATAACTACTATTGTATCTAAATTGTTACGTTACTAGCTAGAGAACAAAAATTAACCTCTCTCTCTCTCTCCTTCCTATTAAGTTATTTCTTACCTCAAGTATACCATAAATTTATATATATCATTTTCATCTGGTGCTATCTGATTAGGTATTACTTATTTATATATTGTTTAATATACGGATTGTTGCTTCCTGGCAATCAAGGGATAAGATTATCATTATTAATTGTAAATTAAAGGAGACGGATTTTATATAAGTTGCCAAACTTGTTTCCGAATCCTATTGTTATTAATACTGTTCACCTGTTACATGTTATATTGATTTGAAGCAATAAAAATAGAGTTTAAACTAATTATTCAATTTTCTTTTTCCGTCATACAATGAAGACCGTAAAGTGCAAACAAAAACTTCCTATTCAGGAATTCCATTTTCTATGATTTCATAACAAGAACCAATCGATTCGCCTAGTCCTCTTCTCCCTACCAACTTTCTTCTTTATACATGATATATTGTAACGCCTCTACCTTCATGCTCCATGTGCCCCTCCTTTCTTTATTTCCAGTTTGTTTTTTTCCTATTCTTTATGTTTATCAAATCATTCTTATGCTGTTACATTTTGTGTTTCAAAGCTATTTTCTTGTCAACGCATGTTTCAATTTTGTATAAATGTTTGTTAAGGGAGAGAATACATCTAAAGCCTAGTTCAGCATTGCGACAGCCGTACCTGTCTACGAACATTTTTTTAGGAAAAAATGGGTTCCGTACGACAGCCTGAAGACCTCCATACAAATTCGCAAAGCCACAGGGCTGTCGCAACGTTGCATACTAAATTTTCGACATGCACATTTTCATTGCGATTTTCTTGTGATTTTACACTTCGCAGGGCAGCCGCACGACCGCCTCAAGACACACGTACGATTTTAGTTGATTCTGCAGTCATAAAAAACCCCATTACGTTTGACTTGGGAAAGCCTCAAGGCAATTGCATGATTGCCTTACGGTTGTCTTGCGTTTTATTCCAAGACTGCAGCGAAACCAACGACAATTGCACAATAACTGTTGCCATTGAGTATAAAAGGCAGATCCGCTCTTTAGACAAACAAACCGTTTCGAGTTTTCATGCAGACAACATGCCAACGTCGTATTGCTGCCGTGCAGTGTCTACGACTGGTACGAATCTATCTGGATTTGTTGCGAATTGTCTTCGAGTCGATACCATAGGACCACCAAATGGTAAGAACAAAGATGTGAACTAGGCTTAAGGGTAATGACACCTGGTCACGTGACCAGAATGTCACTATAGTAATATAAACTGGTACCGATGTTGGCAATTTAAACAAAGATGACAGACGACACAAATTTGTTCACAAAAAACATAATTCATAAATTGAATGGTAAATTCACATCAAGAGGTAAATTCAGTTGTTCTTTGTGACAAAATCAATTTAACAGTCATTTGTTTTTCTGTCCGCTATGAACTACAGCTTCACATTGTCTGGCATCTTTTGTTCCTCTGTCTGTTTCTCTGGGTACAGTCTCATTTTGTCATACATTATCATTACTTTCTTATTGTATATGATATGTGTGAAACTTACAGGAAAGGTTCATTGTGATGAGGTGCGTCGCCCAGTCAAGGTCAAGGTCATGTTCAAGGTCACACTCAAGAAAATACTGAATTTCGACATACTTCAAGGTGTTATTTCTTCGCTATATACCCACAACTTGTTTTATTGACTCTAAATATTTGTTAACCATTCTAAATTGATCATTTACAGAAAAAACATTTGATGATTATTTTTTTTGCAGTGACCGAATTTAAGATTTAAGTGTTAGAAAAATTTGGGGGTCACAATTTTCCATCTTTCGTCCTCTATCCATCGGCTCTAATAAAAGCATAAAACACATTGATACCATGGCGTTTGATCAAATTTTACGAAGTTAGCTAGAAAAATATGGGTTTTTGTTTTTTAATAATGAATAGGACAGTTGATGAAAAGAATCAAAATTTGGGGGGGGGGGGGGGCTCCGTGGCCGAGTGGTTAGAGTATTGCGCTTTAAAATCACAAGGCCTCTCACCTCTGGTTCGAATCCCCGCTAGGGTCATTTCGAATTAAGTGGGAAAGTTTGCCAGTTTTCTTGCGGAAGGTCGGTGGTCTTTACCCGGGTAACCGGGGTTTCTCCTCCACCAATAAAAACTGGACGCCATCATATGACTGAAAGATTGTTGAGTGTGGCGTAAAACAAAAAATCAAATCAAATCAAAATCAAAATTTTGGAAAGGGGCATAACTCTTGCATATGTAAAAATCCCTTATATACCCACAAATGTGCCAGATTATTCATTCTGTTAATTCATACATTCATTATGAATAAGTATGTAAAAAATAAGAAAACTTTTATGATAAGTTTTTGTAAACCCCAGGGTACCCTTCCTCCCCTGAAGTTGGATAAGTTGTGTTCAATCCCTTTGTCTTGTTTTAGTATGGAGTAGTATATGTCCCACACTTAGCCCCACTTCTCCAATTAGGTACATGTCCAACCACACAAGTTCCTTCTTTACTAGGTTAAATTCAAGCACAAAAGTCTCTAACTTTACCTGGTTAAACACAGCCACGAAGGGATTTATTTTACTAGGTTAAATTCACAGCACGAAAGTCTCTAACTTTACCTGGTTAAACACAGCCACGAAGGGATTTATTTTACTAGGTTAAATTCAAGCACGAAAAGTTTGACGAAAATTCTTAATTGAATGACATAATATAGTGGGTTATAAATATATTACAAATTTGAAAATAATAAAAAATTTGAAAAATCACTTAAAGAAATTATTTTCCTATATTAAAAAATTTGAAAAATCACTTAAAGAAATTATTTTTTATATATAAAAATGTCTCTTCAACAAATGTTTCGTAGTATTGGAATGGAACCTAAAGAGGTAACATTGTGTCAAATGCCTATTCATACAGGTAAAGTCCGTAAGGGACCGTGTCCTCATAAACCTGTAAAGAATTCTATTTTTTGTGGTTTCCATAATCATTATATGAAAAAAACGCGATTATCGGCCTTTATTATTATGTGAATCTTGTAAATTATGGATGTCCGATTATAATAATATTCACCCTAAATGTCCTTCTTGCGATAATAGAAAACAAAGAAGCCATTATTATTATTTAAAATATAGAGGAGAACCTCATACATGTGGAAGACCCCGCAAATACTAATTTATATTTACATAAATATAAATTATCGAATAAACATGTATCCTGTGGGTTGTTCCGTTCGTAATATTAATTTAGAATGTTTTATTTGAGATAATTCGTATTTTTAGACTCGATTTTCTTCATTGGGAACTATACTGTTTTCTTTCAAACATTCGTTAAAGCTTGATTCATCCTTAGTAAAAAATAATGCTACCCATTTTATTTGACTGCGAAAATCCTTAGAAGCGCTATTATATCTCTGAGTTAATATCCACACGGACTGCTCAGCGTGTCTTCCAGAAAAAGCTAACATGGATAATGTATCCGCTTTCTTTTTTATTTGATTCGTTGCGGAGCAATCGTCTAATATGTATAACGTAGATGTTCCCTTATATTTTTCGTAAAAAAATTTCAAAAGTTCTTGTATTTTTTCTTCTCCGTTTTTAGAAATGGGGTTAACGATGAGAACACGTTTATCTCTAGGATTTCTTACGTCATTTCCAATCCATTCTCTAGATTTATATGCTTTGTTGAAATCTATGGAAGGACAAAGTATGATAATGTGTTCGAAGAAATCTTTATATTCGTTTTCTAATAAATCTAAAATAAATTCCGTTTTTCCACATCCGGTCGCACCTACGATCATGGCACAATGAGGTTCTTTGATGTACATTTTTTATATACGAATTAATTTTATTTAAGATATTACACTCGCGAAACGACCGTCTGACATGTTAATCTGCCCATTCTTTTACTACAAAAAATATAAACATTCCAAGGGATCAGTATCAGTTTCTGGAGTTCTCTCGATTCTGACGGAAACGCCTTCACTAATGTTCTGAAGTTTACGTCCCGTGCCGTGTAGATGATTTTCTGGTGTAGTTAGTTCTTAAATCTAACACAGAGAGCGTAATGATCTTTGAGATATTTTCCTAGAGTTATTTCGCTTAATATTAGTTCTTTGGCAATTAATTCTGTAACATTTTCGCGATTTAGAGAAGCTGAAAAAAACTTTTTAATTTCTTCAAAATGGTGATATGGCCTCATTCCAGCAGAGAAGAGTTGGTTTGGTTGTCCCTCAATAGTTGTTTCTACTTTGGTGATTCTAGGATTATAAAATTTTTCAGGATTGTTTTTAGAAATATCTTTGAATAGAAACAGAATACCTGAGAGAGATCTTGCGGGGGTGTTAATTTGATAATTGAGAATACTATCTGATTTACTCATAGTTGTTTTGCGATATCTTTAATATTTGATTGAAGTAATAAGCATGATCCCCATTATATCTTTGTTTTGATACTACGTGCTAGAGTGGCGTCGGTAATTTTTTCGAATTCCAAAGCGATGTTGGTGGCCTTTATAACTTATCGCTTTTATCAGCATCGCTGGGATCTGTCAAGACGACATGTTTGGCATCATTAAATGTTAGCATGTATTCCAATCTATCTTGTAATCCTGCTTGATAAAATGGTTCACTCGTCTCCAAGATTTCGAAATCTAAGGGAATGTAAAAACGATTCCTGAATGCTGCAACAATTTCGTAGTATTCGTATGTGTCTAGAGGTATTTTGTTGGTGGAGGGTTTTGCTCTTACTATATTTAGATCGTTAGTCTGTATTCCCTGATAGACCATATTACGTCGTTCTATTTTCCAAAGATCATTATAGATAAAGAATTTATCGGCATCGTCAATTGTTTGAACGGTGTGTCCCGAAATCTTTACCTCTATTTTTTTAACTATGTTACGCCCCAGATTATTATAAACACCTGTTTTAGTGAGATCACCACCTTCAACAGCGACTTCCATATCAAAGCATAATCTCGCACTTCTTGGAACGATGACATCATTATCGCTTAAATTTGGAAAGCGAACCGTCAACGTTTGGTTTTCTTCAATATTAGAAGGATTATGAGAAACTGTAACTGTTTGTCTAATACCTTTTACACCGAATGGAGTACGTAATTTCCTATCGGGATTTAGAATGCTTCCGTAATTCATCATCTTTTTTTATTATGTATTATTAAAAAAATTTAAAGCGTTTTAAAAATGGCAGAACCTCATGAATTAGATGATCTAAAGTTTAACAATGATGATATGACAAATGATGATGATCAAGAGACATCATTTATCAACAACGAGGGTGATACGACGTACGATGATAGGAATACGTCTTTCAAGGACGAAGATCTTAACTGGTTTGGACCATCTCCACCTATTGTTCCTCAGGGAGACCAAAGAGAACGTTTGAGAACCGATGAACTCGTGGACCGATGGAAAAGGGCCAAAAGGGGGTCGAACCTAATGAAAACGTAGATTTTAAATCTGATGAAAGGGTAATTTATATGCAAATTTGGGGTGGTAAAGAGATTTTATTAAATTATGACAAAGATACCAAGAATTTTCTCAAGGCGTAACGTTTGAAACAGAGGGTGAATACTCAATAGAGACTTGGGTCTATACGAACAACTTCCTGGTATAAAAAAGGCAAGGATTGTAATACGTGATGTTAACGAGGTTGCAGAAAATATGGAAATGGAGGTTTTTGACGAAACGCGAGTAAAAACAAACAGAGGTGGTGTAGATAATGTATTGATTAGTATGCAAGAATTCCGTGAGGAAATAATTAAAGAAGATGCTGAGGAAATTATTACCCATGAGAGAATTGTTGGGGTTAGATAAGAGTTTAAGAAACTATTCGCGGTTCATTACGCATTCAGGAAGAGCTGAGAGTATCAACATTCTCAAAGGACAGCTAAAATCTCAACTCACTACTATTAAAGAAACGATAATGGGATTGTTAGATGAGAATATTTCTTTGAGAGAAAGAATCGCGAATTTATTTAGAGAACAGGGAATCACTATTTTTAGTATTTTAACCGCAATAGGTATGACCGTGGGCTTCTTAGTGGAATTATTACTTCCGGGAACGACAACGGTAGTACCTTCTCCTCCACCAACACCCCCTTCAAAAGGAGGAATACAAGAATGGCTCAAAAAACAATTAGACGCAGTTGGGAAATTACTCGCGAGATTAGCGACTAAATTTGGAGAAGCTTTACCAGGAATTTTAGGTGCCATTGTTTCCTGGATCTTGTCTACACTCGGAAAAACGGCAATGTGGCTGGGAGAACATTTGTGGGTGTTGGGTATGATTGTTGTTAGTTGGTTGTTAACTAAGCTCGACAAAGAGAAGAAAAGAAAATAATGATAGAGCAAAAATAGCAGTCTTTTGACTTTCGTGAGCGTCTTGCAGTTGTTTAGGAGATGACGGTTTGATCTGTTTAAGAGATAATGGTTTAATCTGTTTAGGAGTGAATGTTTTTGCATTAAGGTTGATATTTGTTCCTGGGTTTGTATTTTCTGGTGCGATTAATATTTCGTTATTATAATTAACTATATTTTTATCTATTTTTTAGCTCCATATTGCTTGCTAGCATATAAAGCCCGGATGAATGACAAAGTCGAGTTTGGAATTTGCATATCTTAGACAATTTTCGTTAACGCGAAATATCGGCGGGTAAATCTAGAGGTCTATTAATTGCATCTTCAACATTAACTAAAAACTGTTTTTGCGCATCTAATGAAGTAGCACCACCGTCCACAATTGAGGATCTAGTTTGACCTTGAGCACCTAAAATTGCCCAAGCAAAAACACGAATGGATGCGTCTAATCTAGCTAAACCCGGAAGTGTGAATCCCTCTGAGCGATTCATGATGAACGTGGACCATTTTGTATTATACTTTCCAAAAATAGTTCCCTTGATTTTCCAATCTGTATTAACAGACACACCAAATTCACGACAAATTCTTTCATATGCTGAAATATCTACAGTGTTTGTGTAATGGTTGAAATCAGAATCACTAGGCAATGGGACTGATATTTCCTTTAAAATCCTTCTGATTTGATAGTTAATGTGAAATTTAAAGAATGATTTTGATAATTTGTCTTTACCCATTTCTAAAGTTACACCGCATCCAGTTGTAGCACACCACACTGCAAAATTTAACTGGTTCTGCCAGAATCCTTCTATGGAATGTTGGTACCACCGCTTCAACATGGCATAATATTTAGGAGTACCATCTTCGAAGATGTCTGGGTTATTATACTTGACGAAAATATTCTCAAACGACGCGTGAAACTTTTTAGTCGTATTAACGTAAATGTCGAAAGACGACAAATCCAAATCCCTCCGGTATTCGTAAACATTCATCTTTTATTTAAAAAATAAAATAGTTATAAAAATAACATGTTTCATCTAGTTACTGAAATAGGAAAACCCGTAAAACTATCACGATATATAGATAACACGAACGGTGAGTGGTGCGTGGGCGTCAAGTCCCTTCGTTTCTGGAACGGTCTGCACAACATAAAGAAAGACGTTGAAATAAAAATTTACAGACGTAGCGAAAAACCGAAAGTCCAAGTCGTGCACGCAGGGTCATATACATTTACCGACATACGACGAATTCTCGCGAGATTCTTCGAGAAGGTGTTCTTGGACAAGACCACCATGAGATTAAGAATTGATGGTAGTGATACGAGGGTGGAAATTTCACCGGAACTTCGCAAGATTCTTGGTATCGGTCAGAATGTGCTTCTTGTCGGATCCATCTACATGAGCAATAGCATCAACCTGCAACCGGTGGAACTTATCAATATTCATTTAAACGTACTTGCCGAAGGAGATACTTTTAAAGACGGAAGTTCTAACGATGTAGCCCTTTCTCTATCGTGTCCAACGGTAAAATTTTCGGAATTGTACGAAAAAGACATCGAACGTCCCATGTTTTTAAAACTGAGACGAGATCTCATCACGGAATTAAAGATAGATTTAAAAGACGAAGATGGTAATATAATCGATAATCATGGATATCCTATTCACGTTCTATTAGAGTTTAAGAAAATCTGATATTAATAAAAAAATGTCTATGTCGGGATTTTATTATGAAGATTTGGAAAGAGAAGAATTGGCAGCGGAACTCTTAGAAAACATCAAAGTGGAAGTCAACGAATTGACTAAAAATCGTCGCATCATGAATATGTTCCAATTTGATATAAATAAAAACGGAAAAATCAAGCCTTCTTTGGGAATGACGATGTTATTCGACGGACACATACTTCGTATTGGATTTTTGGGAGAATTGAGCGTGACTCTAATCGTGAATGACGTAGAACACAAGACCTATCAAACAAAAACTGGGAAAATAGTCACGCTAAATCCACCGCTACCCGTGAAATCTGGAGATATTTTAAATTTTGGTGTAAATAAAGGATCAAAAGCCGGAACGATAAACGGAGTCTCGTCGTGGTATTAAACTTATAAATAATTTTGTTTTATTTAAAAAAGATGAGTAAAAACGAATTATATCCTTCGCTAAATGAGGATTCTCAACAATATCGCTTAAAAAGAATTAGCGAAATAGAACAGACGTTTCGTAGAGAGATAGAAACACGTAAAAGTATTAGAAAAAAATATAATAGAGTCATGAATACTGCCGAAGGTGTTGATGGAACTTTAATTACTGGAAGCATCGTCGTGGTGGGGGTAGGATTTTTAGTTCCCATAGCAGGATTACCTCTTCAAATTATGGCATTAATTGTAGGTTCTGCGGGTTTAACCATGAAAGGAATAAGAAAAATATTATTTAAAAAATCTGAAAAACACTCGAGAATAGTTAAACTAGCGGAAAGTAAACTCAATTCTATTTCAGATCTAGTGAGTCGTGCATTAGAAGATGGGAAAATATCCGAAGAAGAATTTGCTATAGTATCACACGAATTAACTAAATACCGCGAGATGAAAGAAAAAATATATTCTAAAGAAAATTTAAAAAAAGATTCATCGGAAGAAGTGGAGAATTTACGCAAACAACTACAAGACCTCGTAAACAAATCAACATCTCGCTAAAAATAGAATATTAAAAAATAATATTTTATGGACGCAAAGATTTTGTAAACTCAATGTCATTTCTTTCTATAGAAAAAGTTTTTTAAATATCTTTGTAAAGTAATAAAAAATGAAACGTTTCACTGAAATAATTATTTTCGTTTTATTGGGATTCATAATTTTATGGATTTTGCTCGTATTATTCGCAATTTTATATATTTTGAGATTGGAACGTTATAACAGAACGGAAAGAGTTATAAGAAAACTTTTGCGTTCTTTATAAAAAACATGAACGATGAAGAAATATTAATGAAAAATATGCCATTATGTCACTGACATATCAGCCAAAGATAGATTATCTGCTATAATAGGAGCGGGAAGATCTGTCCATTTTTTGGGGAAAAAGAATCACCCCTTCCGATTTAGAAAAGATGAAAGAGAAAGAAGTAGAAAATCTAAATCGTTTATTAAACTCTAGACTCGGCATGCGTATGACTAAATCTATAGGAAATTCTCTCATCTATCTATATTCTCAAGGACTTAAACAATTTTTTGATCTCAAAGATGAGCCTAAATTAATAGAGGGAATTAAACGAGGATCCTTTCATAGATAATGCTATAGGAGAAATGTGTTGTAATTTATATTATCAATACGGAGCTTATTTAGCTCCGTTAAGCATAGCCACTATTTCTAGTCGCCACGTTATAGGATTTAAAAAATCTGACTCTATAGAAAAACATGATGACTCCAGAGGAATTAATAAAGGAGAAGCAAAAGAACCCGAAACGACAGGAAGCGGGGAGGAAGGGTGCTCAACGACGGTGGAATAGCAATGCTAATAGCCAGAATAGCAATGATAATAGCCAGAATAGCAATGCTAATAGCCAGAATAGCAATGATAATAGCCAGAATAGCAATGATAATAGCAATGATAGTTGGAAATGGATAGCAGGCGGATTCACAATTATTGGATTGCTGATATATATAAAAAAAACAGAAACACCACCACCAAAACCCAAAGTTATTTCACCACCAAAACCCAATCCCCACGAAATGTTATAAATAATTTTATTTCTTATTAAAAAAGATGAGTGAAAAAGAATTAGTCAATACTGTCTATCATGCCGCCGTTAATACAGGAATTGCGATAGGATATGCACAACTTTCTAAGAAATTCTTTAAATTATCGACTCCAAAAATGGAATTCGATCCTAAAGATTTTGGAATGCTTTTAGTAGAATTTGCTTTGGCTAATTATACCAAGGACATGTTAGTTAAAAGAGGAATCATTCCCGCGGATATCAAGAAATAAAATAAATGCGTTTCTATTTAAAATGGCAACTATAGCAATGATAATCGGAGGTGCATTAGTTAACGCCTTAGCATTTTCGGGATCACAATTTTTATTTTCAGATCACGAAGAACAAAAAAGACATGACGAGGCGATGGAAAAATTAATAAGTAAAGAGCCAGAGATCAATGGAATCACGAGCGTACAAAAAGATTAGAGATTTTTTAAACGAGAGACTGAAAAAAAGAAGGACACGCATTATATACTTATAAAGAAGTAGATTCTGCCATGTCTTTATACTCACGAATTATGGGTGAAGATGAAATATCCCCGGAACCAAAATTAAGCGATTTTTTATCAACCTTCAGAAAAACAAAAAGATAGAGAAAATTTTATTCGTGATCATTGGAACCGGATTAGTATTCTACGGAGTTAAAAAATACGTCACATAAAATAAAATGGAAGAAATTTATAATAAACATTATTGGAAAGGAAAAACTGCAATCGGTAAATTAGCCAAAGCGGCTAAAGTCAGCGAAAAGGAGGCGTTTGATTTCCTGAAAAAACAAGACGTGTGGCAAATTTATTTACCCGCCCCGAAGAAAATCGTGAGACCTAAATTCGAACGTGTGGAAAAAAAATGACGTTCATCAAGCGGATCTATTGTTTTTACCACACGATAAGGTGGGTGGGAAAACGTATAAATACGCATTAACGTTAGTCGACGTTGGTACTAGATACAAAGAAGCAGAACCTTTGAGAACTAAAAAATAGTGAAGAAGTAGCCGACGCTTTAGAAAAAATTTACAAAAGGCATTTATCGTTTCCAAAATTACTACAAGTCGATCCGGGTCGCGAAATTCATGGGTGCCGTCTCCAAACTCATGACCCGACACGGTGTTAGAATAAGAAGGGGAAGAGTCGACCTTCATCGCGACCAAGCCATCGTCGAACGATTTAATAGAACGTTAGGTGAACAGTTGTTTAGCTATCAATACGATCAAGAGATGAAAACCAAAGACAGAAACAGAGAAGAAACGGTTACCAGAAGTCGTAAAAACGATCAACGAAGAGACCAACCCACCCAAAAAAGGTAAAACCTGTCGATAAAGTGCAACAAAACCCATCAGTCCTTTTGCGAAAGTAAGATATCTGTATCAAACCGGGCGAATTGGAAGGCGGTCGCAGAAGGGCCACCGATCCCATCTGGAGCGTCGACAAACACGATATAGACAGGCATTTCAGAATGCAAGGCATCGACCTGTATCAGCTCAAGGAACCGGCGCCTCAGAGAACGTTCGTCCGAGAGGAATTGTTGGTTGTCGTCGATTAAAAATTTCTTAATACTAATAAATTTTTAATATCCGTAGGGAAACGTGGGAATGTCGTGCCCATCCTTCATCACCCGTTTATCGTAACACAACGTAAACTCTTTCTCCTGGTATCGATTCACAATGTTTTTGGTTTTGGAATCTCTAGTGATGGCGTTTTCTCGAACGGTTGTTATCCTCTTACGTGTTTCTTTGACAACGTCGGTCATCGTGTCTCGGTTGATGTAAAGAGAATTTTCGTAATTCAGACTAAATCCCTTGACCTTGCACACCTTTTTACCTGCTTTCGTTTCGTACGAATAAGATTTGGGACCGGTGGCACACCACGACGTTATTAAATCACCACCCAACTCATCCGTTAAATCACCCAAGTTATCACCCGTATCTATCAAGACCCCGTCGTCGCGATCTACGTACCAAACGCTATCGGTGTCAAATCCTAAAACTCTATCGTCGAGTTTATCTAACACGTTGTATAACATGGTTCTTGCATGAGCCGTTGTATAACACGCTATGAAAATATTAACATCCTTACTTTTGTCGACGAAATTGTCCTTTTAAATCGTAAGACATCTGGACCATGTCGTCGTTGATGAACTGAATGTTGAGATTGTCTATCGTGTCGTCCAATAATAGTTTATAAAATTCTTTAGGTTCGTTAACATATTTAGTTTGTTTCATATTAACTCTTTGACCAAAATTTACCCCAAAGAGAATTGAGACATAATTTAGAGATGGCCCGCATGCCAGGATTATACTCTATGGTACCCAAATCGATACCTAATCGTTCTTTGACCATTTTTTTGTACTGTTCTTTCGATTCGTAAGGTGTATCTGGACCCACCTTTAATTCAGAACTTTCCATCTTTATTTTCATAAAGTTCTTAACGTATTCTTTGAAAAGGTCCGTGTCTTCACTGGTGTAGATAAAATTCCAAACTTCGTAAATTTTATCTATCTTATATCCTTTATCCAACGCCTTAAATAACTCGGGAGTACACCACGTTCCCACAAAAGCTCTTTTCTCATCATTGTGTTTGCATTCCTTAATTTTTAATTCGGCACATGTTTTACATAACGGGAACAAGAGCTTTTCGGCATTTCCACATTTCATTTTTACAGGTAAAACAGGGTGATATAATTTTCTAGGTGGAACGACTTTACACTTGACGAAACCTAACCAATTTCTATCAACATGTTCGGGATTATATATTTTAGTAGGGTGTCCGACCGGGGACATCCCGATAGTCCGACGGTTCGATAGTCCGACGGTTCGATAGTCCGACGGTCCGATAGTCCGACGGTTCGATAGTCCGACGGTCCGATAGTCCGATGGTTTGATACTTTTGGTACATTTTTTACCTTTTGACCTTGACCCTTTGACCTTTTTTCAGTTCATTATAGAAAATACATAGGCGTAGGGGAGCGGGGGGGGGGGGGCAGGGGGCGGCCCCACTTTTTCTGACCAAATTTTTTTTAATAATATCATTACATCTGGAATACAGAGCTATTGAATGAGGGTCTACCATAATTTTCGCGCCTCGCTACGCTCGGCAAAATAATTTCTACAAATTATTTTTCCCTCCGTTAACATTGAATTTCCTGGATCCACTCTGCCTCTGTGTGTGTATGTGTGTGTGGGGGGTGGGTGGGTTTGTGTAGGTGTTTGTGCGAACCAGAGAGGAAGGGGCCACCCCCACTTTTTCGAAACAAATTTTATCTATAGATTAATATATCAGTTGATCTTACGATGCAACTGAGCTACGGAGAAAACAATGGTTATGTGTCTGGAAGCTAAAGAATACCTCATCTGACTTCCCACTTTATCTATATAAATATATTTTAAAAAGGGTCAAAATTAAAACGTCTAGAGGACTAGAACGAAATTCTTCTCCGAATTTGAGTAGCTTTTTCGCTGATTCAAACTTCTTTTGAAAAGGGTAACCGTTGCGATTTACTGATGCTTCAGGCCTACTAGACCTAATTTCTTGTCTGGACGCAGATAAAAAAAAAAATCATTAGATGAATAATAGACGATCTCCTAAAGAAATGTTACCTCAAAGTTAATCCTAAACCTTTTGGGAATTCAACTGACGCTGCCTTCTGTTCCGCAACACGGAAAAAATATCCAAAGGGTTTTTTTTTTTTTTAATTTTGCGTAATGAGTAGTGATATCGTTCCCCTAAAGTTGAAAAACTGGTTGTAAAGAGTCGGGAAATGAAAAAGAAATTTCACAAAATTTTCACACCTCGCTCTACTTGGCGAATGAATTAATGAGGTGTAAAACTTAATTTTTGGTATAAAAAGTCAGAAAATGGAAAAGAAATTTTCAAAAAAAATTTCGCGCCTCGCTCCGATTCATTCATTTTCACTCTCTCAAACATTTATTCCACGGTCCGTTTTGTGTAGATGCACACATTTCTTCGCATTCAGTTTAAACTTTGTCCCAACATTCTTTTATTTTTTCTAACTGTGCGACTACTGCATACTAGTATAACATTATTCATTTTCATACTCAAAAAGCGCATGGAAAAACGATTTTTGCAAGCAAAAAATAAAAAAAAATTGCCCCCCCCCCTTTTGATTTGCTTCCTACGCCAACTGAAAAAGGCTATGCTTAAAGTCTATTTATTTTTTAAATGCTTTTTTGTGGTGTTGTAGTGATATATATATATTTTTATATATATTCCGGGTTTTTCAAATTTTCATCACGTTTTTAAGATATGCTTGATATTTCTCATTTACTATCAAAGATGCCGCCGGGGGCATTCATGTTCCACAAACACATCTTGTTTGATGACTATTCTGTTCACCGAAAGTTGCTTTTTGACTCTACATTATCATTTTTTTTTTGGCCATATGGTCGGCATTTTTGAAGTCTACATTGTAGCAAGTATATGAAATGAACATACATCGGGTGTTCTGTTATTTCTAAAAGCATCGGTCGGCATTTTATATTTGTAATAATATCTGAAAGGCTGCGCTAGTTTGAAATTAAACAACGGAAGTTACAATGTAAATTTCTTTGTCTTTGATGATGGCTTATAGCGGTGTCTAAAATTGTAGACGTTCAATTGGTTTATTATGAAAAAAACGGCATAATTTCTATAATGTTGCCGACGATGCTTATATAAATAGGGGTATCCTACGTATCCAATCATAAGTTAACCACCATGGCTTACGTGATGAGAGGTGTAAAAAAAGGGAAAGTCTTGGTAAATAATGGATATCGGTACCAACTCAATAAGAAAAAGGCAACTGTCTTCCACTGGAGGTGTTGGCGTAAAACATGCAGGACGACCCTATCAACCAATGCATTTAATCTTGATGAAGGTCAACCGCAGATTGAAATTAAATCGGTAAATGAACATGATCATACCCCGAAGACAATACGCTTCGAGAAGCCGAAGCTATCAATCAAATGAAAGAAACTATCAAAGACGACCCAACGAAGCCAATTAAGAGGGTCTACAATGAAGTTATTGAAGGTTGCATTGATAATTACGAAGATGATGACCTGCCTGAGTTCCAGAGAGTCCGTTCCATTTTGCATAGGCAACGCGAATCGGTTCTACCCCGTATTCCTCGCAATGTCGACGATGTAAGAATAAGAGGGGAGTGGAAGAAAACCTGGTCTGGTAAACGTTTTTTAAGTCATCATGATAACAACTGGGGATAGCTATATTTGCTACAACAGAGAGTTTGCGCCTTTTACAAGGATGTTCTACGGTGTATGTCGATGGAACATTTAAAAGTAGCCCACATCCTTATACACAGATGGTCACAATCCATGGTAAAATACATGGGCAGATTTCTTACATTTGCTTGGTCCTTGATGACGGGTAAGACCGTAGGTCATTACCGACAGTTTTTCCAACACTTAAAATCCAAAGTCAGGCATGCTACTGGTAGAAGATTTCGACCTCGCACAGTCGTGTGCGACTTTGAGACCGCTTTAAAGTTGGCTGTTGAAACTGAACTTCCGCAAAAGTACGCTTTCCGCATGTTATTTTCACTTTACGCAGAGCATATGGCGTAAAATCCAAGAAGTTGGACTAGCAAGGGCATACCGTCGAAGACGAAGAGTAAATAAAACTACTACGTAAAATGATGTCCATTGGGACACCTCCCTCTTCTACTCGTTCGACAGAACTTCCACATGCTTGCTAATAGTCCTGACACCTTGCGACTGCGGAACAGGGGGGGATACCCGGAAATTACAGATCTCCTGACTTACTTCCAGAACACCTATTTAGATGGAAACTTTCCACCACAGATATGGAATGTGTTCAATAGAGACAAGGACACACGGACAAATAACCTAGTCGAAGGTAAGTAATTTTAATACTGCAAAAAGAAATTCCCTTGTAATAAATCTCTCTAGATATATAGACGCAGAAACCTTGTTGTACAACAAAAAGTGCCTTACACGGTGGTCCGCCGTTTAAATTTCCCGCGGTTGACGACCAACATAATGCCAATCTTTACCGAGAGTTCTCGTTCTTGCTTGGCAAACAATTTTGGCATATACATGTATATGTATAATTGCATATTATATGTAATGAAATTTTTACGTTCAAACGAGTCGTTTTTTTTATATTAATACTGCATGGAATAGTTCCTACAAAATACACCACAAATTAGGGGTTGAAGAAGTATTATTTCCTATATAATACACAGAAACTGTTGTCGATAGTTCTCATAATAGGTTATAGTCCGTTTGAGTGCACTTGAGACAGATAAAAATCGTTATTTTTCCGAAAACAAAAACTGTGTACAAATAAAGTACATCAAAGTATTTCTAAAATATACTACATAACACATACACAATTTTCAAATATGGTACAAAAACTGCTAAAACTGTCGTCATGAAATTTACAGAAATAATCACAATTTTCTAAGTGTACAAGGTTTAAAGTTGTGGATGGATAAATTCTGTGCAGTTACGTATTGTATAAGCGAATTAATTTTTCATAACACGAGCATCCACATATAAATACCTTTGCTAAAATCGGGGAAAAAACTGTCTCAACTGCACCAAACTGTTTCAGTGATATGCATTTTATGCAAGTCTTGGCATTTAATAAGAGGAATGAAGAGGAGCGATAACTCTGGGTAGGGATTGATATATTGCACGTACGGAGGCTTTTTGGGCTGCATCAGTATGTTTTATAATTTTAATTAATAAATTTTTAATTTGTTATAACAAACTATAAAAAAAACTTAATACTGATGCGGACCTAGTAAGCTTCCGTATGTGCGGGCCAAGGTCGGAGGCAGTTTGATGTGTCTGTGAAGTTGGCTGTGAGTTGGGAATTGGGTATCCAACTACATTCGTGAATTTCACAGCTACAACCTAATTCCCAATCAGCTGGATATTGAGTATTCATGGGGATTGGTTATTTACAAATTCCCAGCTACAGGCAAAATTCCCAGCCAGCTGTGAATTAGGTGTTCAAGATCTGGATTTGAATACCCAAACTACAGGTGAATTTCCAGCCAACTTGGAATTGGGTTGTAGCTGGGTATTCAAATTCAGAATAAGTTGCATATATTTTGAAAAACCCAATTCCCAGCTGGCTGGAAATTCACAAAATATAAGTCCATTAAGTCTACTCAAATACTTAGGCCCCTACGTTGACTTGTCAGATTAAGATTTTCGATTACACACTAGTGCCGACCCAGGACGGTCACTTGGATGATAAAGCAAATCAATTGGTGTGGTTAACCGGTTTACGGGCCCAATCTCCCAAAAAGCGCAAAAAGCAGTGTAATCAAATGGAAAAATAAATAAAAAGGTAATTATATTTATTGCATTTATGTTGCATTTCAGGTTTCCACTCCCAGTGGAACAGCAGCGTTGGGTGTAAGCATCCATCAATTTGGATCTTTATCAGAAAACTAAAAGATGCAGAGCGTCTGCAAAAAATTACCCTGAGGGCAGCCATGAGAGGGGAACATGCACCACGCACGAGGCGAAAGTGGCGTAGACTTCAACGGCAAATATCTAACATTAAACTGCAGTACAACAATGGCCAAAGAAATATATCTGAATATTGGAATGGAATAAGCCATTGCATAAAACATTATCGCTGAAGTGTGTTTACTATGTGATACTCTGCCATGCAAATCATGAAACTGATGCATGCACTCAGCTCAGATCTGCCATCGAGTTACGACTTACGACTTTTATGATGTTGACATAATTTTGTGAATATGTCGACATAATATGAGAAGATGTCGACATCTTGGAAAAAGATGTCGACATCTTAGAAAAAGATGTCGACTTATAAATTCAATATGCCGCGATAATTATCTAGCAAGTCGGCGTTACTATCTCGACAAGTTGAATTAATAAGTCGACATCTTTCTCTATGATGTCGACATATCATATTATGTCGACATAATCACAAAATTATGTCAACATCATAAAAGTCGTAAGTCGTAACTCGATGGCAGAAATATGCCCACCATACAGAAGTCTTTTGTGTTGAACTTTTTGCCGATCATTTAATACTTGCTAAAATTCCTATTCTTCTGAACATTCAGTAAAGTACGCATTATCCATACCATTTCTTGTGCTTGGTTATTTAACAAATCATCGGAAACTCGCAACATGTTGCGATTCATCTTTTTTTCTTCAGTTATAAATGAAACGCAACTGGTTGCGATTTTCCGACTTTGCTACTGTACTGGTACTGTTTCCACCGTATAGTTGATATTTCAGAACTACGGTAATTTCTCCATTAAAAAGCTAATATTTCAAAAGATTGTATGGTGGTATACTTCTGCCATCTACATGCGAGTTATTTTTCTACCGATTATGTCAACATGCAACTTATAAATTATGTCAACATGCAACTTATTTATGTCAACATGCAAGATATAAGTTGCATGTTGACATGAATAAGTTACATGTTAACATAATTATTTGCATGTTAACATATTTATCTTGCATATTGACATAAAATGTCATATGTGGGCATAAAAACAAACTTTTTTGCTTTTGTTTTCTTATTTTTATCTTGCATGTCAACATAATCATTGGGAAAAACAACTTGCATGTAGATGGCAGAAGTATGCCACCATAGGATTGACATGACTTGTGTCAACGATACACTACTGCTTTTAAAGTCCTACGAAAAATAAATATCTTTAAAAACGGAAATAGTTGACACCATTTATACAACTAAATCCAATCGAAGCTGGAAATTACATGTGGCAAATTTTGCCTATTTTCACTTTCTAATTTATAGCAAGTTGATTCTCAGATCATACATGTACCATTTCCAAGCCACATCTATGTTTACAGATAATTTAATTCCTCTTAAGACATTAAAAGCTACCGCGGGTTTCCTGGCTGAAATATATGGTGGCTGATTTTTGCTATTTGTAATTTCGTTTTGTTGCTCCGACGTCACGATAATCTTCGTCTTTTCGCCCCGCTAACTGTCGTCTTTTCGCCCCGCTAATTATTGTCCCGACATAACGATGATCGTCGTGATCTTTTCTCCTTCGCCAATAAAAAAACGAAGATTACCATTATTTCGGGCGACAAAACGAAATAACGACATGTCCACCGTTGAAATACAAAACCATGTAGCGCAAACAGTAAAAAATAACCCAAGTGGATGTGGGTCGCATACCTGAGCACTATCCATGCATGTTCAGTCAGAAGCCAGTGCGGCCATATTTGATAAGTAGAAAACTAGTTGCTTCCCGTCTCATGTTTCGATGAACTCGCTGCAGAGGAGAAGCAGTGTCACCACGCAATTTGTAATAACGACACAATTTGTAATAAAAATTTCAAAATCAGAGAATTATTTTAAAAATAGGGGAAAATGTTTGGGATGACCGTCTTAAGACACAATTTGACCAATTTAATGGAGAAAAGATGGGTTTGAACCCAATAAGATGGCTTTTAAAAAGTTATTACAAATTGCGTTGGTGACAAAGCAGACACTGCGTCAAATATTTAAGTGACTTTTTGTTCTGTTTAATCCTCTTGATAGCCATGAGATTTAACTGTCGGACTATCGGACCGTCGGACTATCGGACCGTCGGACTATCGACATGTCACCGTCCGACCGGATATGTCTTATAAAACTGAACCGTCGGATATAAACTAACAAAATCTACGTATCTCCCCTTTTCTTTTCCTTTGAAATCGTAAATTAACTTGGTGACGTTTGTTCTAACCGCCGAAAAAGGCATCTCGGGGATTTAACGGAGTTACAATATCTTTAATTTTTATATCTTTTATACCGCATTCCCAAACCTCTATTAAATTGAAACCGGGCACGTTTTTTATTTTCTCGTTTTTCGCGGAGGTTCTTTTTCTAAGTGTTTCCATATCTATTTGATTCTTATTATTTATGGTACCTCGCACGTAACACTTTTCACACCCGTGCCAAAAACAACCTTGAAATTCGTAAACTGTTCTCGTGTCTTCGCAATACCCGTCGACTTTACCGATGTCGGATAAAATAACTTCACCGCCATTCAAAGCGTGTCGAATGAAGACTCCATCTCTATCTGCCACGTGATCCAACCAAGAAATGGATTTCGCGCTGTAAGTATCGTGATCTTCGATATCTTTATGGATGGCTATCGTATTTTCAGGCATATAATTACTTCTGTAGACAGCCATGCACACGGATGCTATCGTCACGTACCGTAGTGGGTCTATGTTTTCCAACTCTATAAAGTCTTCCCTGAATTTCAACATGGACCGCCGTAATATATCAACGTCGGAAGTGCAGTACTCCTTCAATTCTTTCTGGAAATCAAATACGTCATTTTTTCGAACGTCATACCACTTTAAAAACTCTTTTCTATTTTGCACACTCATATAATCGAAACCGTAGTGTTTTTTGCTAGGCAACTGTCCCACGTAATTTTGGTTACATGGTTTGTTGAAATAATGTGGAAAATAACCCTTCTTTAATTCTTTTAATCCAAAAGTCTTCGGAAACGCCGCCAGAGTAGATTGGACAAAATTTATGGAATCGATAAATCTAATAGTTCCGACTTTCATGTACATTATCTTCGTACCGTTGTAAATGCAATAGGGTTTAACATTATGTTCTACGAAATATTTTAACAAAAATTGCGCGTCGTATGCTTTTGCATTATGAGCTATGAACGTACATTTTTCTTTATCTAAAATAAACTTACAAAAATCGTCTATGTTAGAAAATTCGTATTGATGTCCTTTAAAGTCTTGACACACGATTAAATTCGGTATGTGTACACCTGTGTCTTGCATGGCTTCTATATCATAAAAATAATAATTTTCCGTTTGTGTTTTACAACTATAACATTTTTTCTTATTATCTTTAACGTAATCGCAAAAAATGGGGTTTTTACAATTTCCTCCTTTACATTGTTTTTGTAACATGAAACACGAGTGTTTCGTCATGTCACCATATTGTTTACAATTCGAAACATTCTGAATGACCACATATATGTTTTTTCAAGTCTTTGGTTATCTTGTCACACTCTAAACATTTCTGAACGATTAAACAAACCATGTCCGTTTCACCGTCTCTCATACCTCTGTCACGTTTATGTTCCTTAAAACATTCTTCGCCGAAAAACACTCTGTTACAATCGTCACACACTTTCCTTTCTCCACCCGGGCAATCATAACCGAAGCACGATAAACACTTTTTAGGACATCTGTGGCGATCTCGTTTGTCGTACGATTTTTTACATGTGTGACAGTAATTTCTTTTACTCAAAAAACCCGTCATCTTCGTAATCACGTCAAAGTGATTTTTGTTCTTGTACAGATAGATAGCGTCGCTTCCTTCGGTAGTATAGATGATTTCGTTGAATTGATCACCATCCACTATGTTGATCTGCACACCCAGGTGATCGGCAAACGTTTTCACGTCTTCTAAGGTACAGCCGTGATCACGGATGGGAACGTTCGCTTCTTCGTGAAGTTTTAACGATTCGTCCCTTTGTAATTTACGACTCTCATTGAAACCGTGCCGAAGCTGGGAATTTGTCCATTTATCTTTATGTTTGTTGGCCACCGCCGTCACGATGGCTCTTGCCAGACACGTGGTGTCGTTGTTTTTAATCGTGATGATGCTTCTTTTCAACGACGAGGTCTCCTTTGTCACCGGTTCTTTGGGTCTCCCCTCCCCCCTCGGCATTTTCGTAGACATGACAGCTATTTCTACTTCGGTTATGAGTGCCTCGTAATAGAATATATATCTTGCCAATTGTCTAAATAACTCTTCGTCTAAATCACTCGAGACGTTGATATATTTCGTACTGAAAATTTTCGGAAATGCCTTATGATCGATGATGATGCGAAATTTATCACCGTTTTGTAACCCTCTATCGTCTATCACCGACCTTATGAGATGTAAAAATAAAAGATCCATATGGATCCTTTTGGACGGGTCGGTCTCTTCGTAGATAAGCTTGGGGCTAACTAATAGGACCACTTTATACATATCAAACACGGATCTAAACTTTAACGAGTTTATCGAGTAAAGTTTATCAAAACGGTAGAGCTGTCCTATATAGATACGTTTGGGTCTTAAAGGGGTTGTACGAATGAGAGGATCCTCGAGATCTAATAACGGTTTAATATATTGGTTTGTAATAGACCTCTCGGGCGAGATCGGTAAACCTGATAATGATTCGCTAGCTCTAATGGGGGGATTTTTTATATCTATCAACTTTGCATTCAATCCTTTGGTAAATTTTGTTCCACCTCTCAATTTTAACGTTGAGTTCTTTAAATATCTATTAGTATTTTTACCATAATTTAATTTAATCCATTTTGTCTTTTTTTCACTATAGGCATATAAATTATCATCCTCAAACTTAAATTTCATAGATTCATCAGGAATATTCCTGGTTTTACTTTTCCATCTATCTTTATATTTATTAAGTATTAAATTTTCTCTTTGATCTCTTTGAGATTTGTGAGAATCAGACATATTTTAATATAGGAAAATAATTTCTTTAAGTGATTTTTCAAATTTTTTATTATTTTCAAATTTGTAATATATTTATAACCCACTATATTATGTCATTCAATTAAGAATTTTCGTCAAACTTTTCGTGCTTGAATTTAACCTAGTAAAATAAATCCCTTCGTGGCTGTGTTTAACCAGGTAAAGTTAGAGACTTTCGTGCTTGAATTTAACCTAGTAAAGAAGGAACTTGTGTGGTTGGACATGTACCTAATTGGAGAAGTGGGGCTAAGTGTGGGACATATACTACTGTATGGCAATAAAATAAGTATCATTGAATTCCATTTTCGATTAATAGAGTCATTAAAATACATACTTATGGTTAAATATATCACCTGGAGTATATCTCCGATTCGAATGATAAGATTACTATGATAAGAAGTAGATTTTTAATCCTACAATCTTTAGGACGTCTGGTATGGCCAAGGTTTTTGTTCTCTGATCTGTATTCACAGGAATCTAGAGAGCACGATGACATTAGTGTCGAAACTTTTTATTTTTCTCTATATGTCTCGTATAAAACCATATATATGTTTCTTTTTATTACGTGTAAAAAGGAAATTGTGATATAAAGCATTTATTTGTATGTTAAGATTGCTTAATCTTGAAAATAGAAAAATTTCAGATTATGAGCAAATACAAAATGAACAAGTGACCGATGTGAAGCTAGCCTGTAATGCTCAGCACTTTTTTGGAAGTTCATGAAACAGGTCATAATCTGGTACAGCCATCTTCCTCTGAACTAGGATAGGTATACAGATCCTATATCTGAAACATGTCAACAGAAAATAGAAATAGAGACCTAAACAAAATATATCTTTATAAAAAGGATCGAGTACAATTTGATATCAGTTAGTTGTACTCCTACTCCTACTTTAAGATAATTATGTTGATCGTTTTCCCATTTCTTTGGTAAGTTGTATTTCACAAAAATTTATGGAGTCGAAAACGCTCATTGGGATTTATTTACCTTGTTGTCATTGTCCATTGTATATTTTTATTATATTTTAGCTTTTGTGATTTTGTATGTTAGTTTGAAAATCTAGACCATTCAGGAGATATCAAAAGGCCTAGCACACTCCGTATTATAACCACTGCACTCAGAAGACATCAGGAGATCTAGCGCACTCCGTATTATAACCACGTTTCTCAAGGGAAAACAGAGGATCTAGCGCACTCTCCATATTATAACAGCAGTACGCAGGAGATCTAACACAATCCGTATTATAACCACTGTACGCAGGAGATCAAGCACAATCCGATTTATAACCTGCACTCAGGAAACATCGGGCGATCTAGCGCACTCCGTAATATATCCACTGTTCTCAGGAAACATCAGGAGATCTAGCAGACTCCGTAATATAATCACTGTTCACAGGAGATCTAGCACACCTCTTATTATAACCCCATTGTTCTCAGAAGACATCGGGATCTAGCACAATCCGTAATATAACTACTGTTCTTAGGAGACATCGGGATATTTAGCACACTCTCCGTATTGTAAACACTGTTCTCAGGAGACACCAGGAGATGTAGCACAGTCCCCGTATTATAGCCACTGTTCTCACGAGACATCAGGAGATCTAGCATACTCTCCGTATTATAAACGTTGAAGTCAGGATACACTGGAAGATCTAGCACCCTCCTTATTATAACCACTGTTCTCAGGAGATATCACGATATCTAGCGCAAACTCCATATTATAACCACTGTTCTCAGGAGACAGAAGTTCTTGCACAATCGTATTATAACCACTGTTCTCAGGAGACAGAAGATCTTGTACACTCGTATTATAACCACTGTTCTCTGCTCTCAGTAGACATCGGGAGATCTGACGTCTACGAGTAACAAAGTTATGGTAGCTAATTTCTGCCATTTCGCCTTTTCACCTTTTCGCGTTGTTTCTAACGCGAAAACCATCCGTTC
Organism: Atrina japonica; assembly: GCA_030159075.1. NCBI lineage: Eukaryota > Metazoa > Mollusca > Bivalvia > Pterioida > Pinnidae > Atrina > Atrina japonica. The sequence continues at coordinate 1,561,757 of BROG01000042.1, read as the reverse complement.
GCTGGGTCGTCGCCTTTAATTATTTACGAGAAAACGTGAGAAGGTGGGAAAATTTACATTAACGGTTTTAGACTTTTAAAAATCTCTCCTTTTCGAGTAATGTTTGTCGCCTAATCGCCTTTTTTTCTATCATGTTGTTATGACCAATGCGAAAATCCGCCAAAAGTAGCTTTTGCGTTGTCCAAACGCGAAACCCCGCCGAACTTTGCATTTTAGCCTTTTAAAATAACGCGAAAACCCACCGAACTTTTTAGATCCCGAAAACCCACTAAACACAGCGTTTTTGCCTTGTTTAAAACACGAAAACCCACCGAACATCGCATTTTCACCTTGTTTAAAACGCGAAAAGGCAACGTTGACGGATGGTCATAACAATGCGAAAAGGCGAAGTGTTTCAAATTCTTGAACGGCGTCATTTCGTGTTAATTTTCTCTCCTTTTCGCGTATATAATTAAAGACGACAACCCGCCGTTAAAAACAACGCGGAAATCTTAAATCAGTCACCATTTAACAATACAGGCGTTAAATTCCCCCTCTTTCCCATGGGTTTCAGCTGTTAACTCTTCAAGACATTTATTTAATCGCTTATTCATTTTACGTTTATCCGTGTTGGCAGTTCCTCTATCATCACACATACTTATCCTATGATGCAACCAATATTTCCTTTTCGTTGACTTCATATAAAACAGGTGTTTTTTGCTTGAGGGATTAGATAAGGGTATTTGCAAAATGTATAGAGTTTTGTTGATTGCCCGTTTTGGTGAATTGATTCAGTTGGTATACGATGTCTTCAAAGTTAAGCAAACTTTTATTTCCACGTTTTATGACAGGTAGTGGTCCAATATATCTGTATGAATCCTTCCCATAGGAAACTAGCGAGGTGATTGTCATAATCATCAGGATCTGTATCCACATTTTGTGACAGGTAGTGGTCCAACATATCTGTATGAATCCTCCCCTTATTAAACTAGTGAGGTGATTGTCATAATCATCAGGATCTGTTTTCGCGTTTTGTGATAGGTAGTGGTCTCAAATATCTGTATAAATCCTCCCCTTATCAAACTAGCGAGGTGATTGTCATTATCATCAGGATCTGTTTCCACGTTTTGTGACAGGTAGTGGTCCCAAATATCTGTATGAATCCTTCCCATAGGAAACTAGCGAGGTGATTGTCATAATCACCAGGATCTATTGCCACGTTTTGTGACAGGTAGTGGTCCCAAATATCTGTATGAATCCTTCCCATAGGAAACTAGCGAGATGATTGTCATAATCATCAGGATCTGTTTCCACGTTTTGTGACAGGTAGTGGTCCGAAATATCTGTATGAATCCTTCCCATAAGAAACTAGCGAGGTGATTGTCATAATCATCCGGATCTATATCCACGTTTTGTTGTGACAGGTATTGGTCCCAAATATCTGTATAGATCCTCCCCTTATTAAACTAGAGAGGTGATTGTCATAATCACCAGGATCTGTTTCCACGTTTTGTGACAGGTAGTGGTCCCAAATATCCGTATGAATCCTTCCCATAGGAAACTATCGAGGTGATTAGTGGTTCCAAATATCTGTATAAATTCTCCCCTTATTAAACTAGCGAGGTGATTGTCATAATCATCAGGATCTGTTTCCACGTTTTGTGACAGGTAGTGGTCCGAATATCTGTATGAACCCTTCCCATAAGAAACTAGCTAGGTGATTGTCATAATCATCAGGATCTATTTTCACGTTTTGTGACAGGTAGTGGTCCCAAATATCTGTATAAATCCTTCCCATAGGAAACTAGCGAGGTGATTGTCATAATCATCAGGATCTGTTTCCACGTTTTGTGACAGGTAGTGGTCCGAAATATCTGTATGAATCATTCCCTTATTAAACTAGCGAGGTGATTGTCATAATCATCAGGATCTGTTTCCACGTTTTGTGATAGGTAGTGGTCCCAAATAACTGTATAAATCCTCCCCTTATTATACTAGCGAGGTGATTGACATAATCATCAGGATCTGTTTCCACGTTTTGTTGATAGGTAGTGCTCCCAAATATCTGTATGAATCCTTCCCATAGGAAACTAGCGAGGTGATTGTCATTATCATCAGGATCTGTTTCCACGTTTTGTGACAGGTAGTGGTCCGAAATATCTGTATGAATCCTTCCCATAAGAAACTAGCGAGGTGATTGTCATAATCATCCGGATCTATATCCACGTTTTGTGACAGGTATTGGTCCCAAATATCTGTATAGATCCTCCCCTTATTAAACTAGCGAGGTGATTGTCATAATCATCAGGATCTGTTTCCACGTTTTGTGACAGGTAGTGGTCCCAAATATCCGTATGAATCCTTCCCATAGGAAACTAGCGAGGTGATTAGTGGTTCAAATATCTGTATAAATTCTCCCCTTATTAAACTAGCGAGGTGATTGTCATAATCATCAGGATCTGTTTCCACGTTTTGTGACAGGTAGTGGTCCGAATATCTGTATGAAACCCTTCCCATAAGAAACTAGCTAGGTGATTGTCATAAATCATGAGGATCTATTTTCACGTCTTGTGACAGGTAGTTTTGGTCCCAAATATCTGTATAAAATCCTTCCCATAGGAAACTAGCGAGGTGATTGTCATAATCATCAGGATCTGTTTCCACGTTTTTGTGACAGGTAGTGGTCCGAAATATCTGTATGAATCATTCCCTTTTGTGATTAAACTATATCGAGGTGATTGTCATAATCATCAGGATCTGTTTCCACGTTTTGTGATAGGTAGTGGTCCCAAATAACTGTATAAATCCTCCCCTTATTATACTAGCGAGGTGATTGTCATAATCATCAGGATCTGTTTCCACGTTTTTTGATAGGTAGTGGTCCCAAATATCTGTATGAATCCTTCCCATAGGAAACTAGCGAGGTGATTGTCATTATCATCAGGATCTGTTTCCACGTTTTGTGATAGGTAGTGGTCCGAAATATCTGTATGAATCATTCCCTTATTAAACTAGCGAGGTGATTGTCATAATCATCAGGATCTGTTTCCACGTTTTGTGACAGATAGTGGTCCAATATATCTGTATGAATCCTTCCCATAGGAAACTAGCGAGGTTTGCCATAATCATCAAGATCTATTTCCACGTTTTGTGACAGGAAGTGGTCCCAAATATCTGTATGAATCCTCCCCGTATTAAACTAGCGAGGTGATTGTCATTATCATCAGGATCTGTTTCCACGTTTTGTGACAGGTAGTTGTCCGAAATATCTATATGAATCCTTCCCATAGAAAGCTAGCGAGGTGATTGTCATAATCATCAGGATCTGTTTCCACGTTTTGTGACAGGTAGTGGTTATGCCATACCACAAACCTGACATTTATCAAGCGTTTTGTGTTGTTCCAGATGACAAAAGGTTCTAGTCCATGACACCCACATAGAATCTCTGTTTGCATATGACTCGGAATCATGGAAAACCATTTTGGACAAGAAGGATCTCCCCAAATATAGAATAATGCACAATGGCGAACTAACAAAGCAATCGTCCCAGATTTTACAGGACTATCAGGACTTACATAAAAACATGTACTATTGACGATTTTCTAATGATGTTACTCTGTTTTGCAGAATTTGACACTTACTCGCATTAAATTTAATATCAATTTCCGACTTCAATCAGTGCTTTCTTTAATTGTTTATATGGTCATCAAAATCTCCCCCTTGGACAACTACATGGTCCAGATGGTTAAACCTTGTAATACAGATTGGATAATTCTACTAGAGGTGACTTTCTATTACAAAGAACGAATGGTCATTTTGTGAACTGGTATTTTGTGTAATTTTATGTTTTTCCTTTTCATCTAACTGTACGTGATAGTGACACGATGCCATATCGAATGTTGACATACGAATACTTCCTTTGATGGTGTCCAAACAGATTTCAATGTTAGATATTTGAATTACAAGTTTAACCGTGGTATTATTTATTTTTTTGTAATCTATAAAACATCCCGCTTTCCATCTTTTCCTTTTTGTCCCGGGACTCGTTATGAATCATATTCCGGTGTCGATAATTCAATGACATCTTTATCTAACATTTGTCGTAACTGTTCTTCCTCTCTTTCAAAATTCAATTTTCTCATCTTTTGTTTACTGGGATATACACCTTTAATGTTAGTTTTATGTTTTACAGTCACCACTGAAAAGACCAGTATCTCAATCATATTTGTCAAACATATTTTTGATATCAGGTAATGTTGGTGCTAATTGATTAGATTGTTCGTTCGTTATATTCTCCAGTGACCAGTGATCATCTCTCTAAGATGTGTTGGTATTTGATCTTCCAGTTCTATATTTGTTACCGACTGGGAGGTAAGTAACATGTATTTTCTTTACCTCTTAATGTTTGCCCCTGTTTTTATCACTATCTGAATCCTCATCTACTAGCATTAATTCCCAATTTCAGGTTGTAATCTTTTTTTAAGTATATACAATGTATTTTCTCAGTCGGGTTTGTAAGTACAATTGGTAATTGTTTTTATGCTTTACAGAGGATATTTGGAATTAAAACTTCGTTACCGTTGGCCTGTGCCAGGTATTTTATCTAATTCAACAGATCCTCAAATAATATAGTTTTATTTGTAAGGTACATAACTACAATTGTTTATTACAAGAACTAGATTTTAATACGAATTCTGGTAATCCTTTATACACACGTAGCTCACTTTAAAAGGACGAGATCCTTCAAAATCACGTGTCCGTATTACGGTCTTTTGATGTACCTACAATTGATACTGATTCTGAGCTACCATATTTATATTGGATACTTAAACTTTATAAAACCCCATATAAGCAGAGGTACATAGCAGGGTCCAGCAAATGTTCTACCAAACCTTTATCTTTACTCATTACCAAGATACTGACAGCCGTGAAGGAGAAACATCAGCAATACTGTACAGTTGCTTATTCCAGAAGCGGTGTAAATCAGATGTGGATACTTACAAATTCTAAACAACTTTTAGAAAATTTGAAGGCACACATTTTTTCTCAGATTCAAAGTATCAAAGCATACGACTTCTCTACTCAACAATTCCACATAAAAAATTAAAAGGGACTTTTTAGCATCAAAGACACCTGTTTTTTTTTCACTAAAGGTGGTACCCAAAAATTTAAATATCCAATGATTGGTTATCATGATACTTGTTTTGTCCAACGCCAAAATTTGTGGAACGTTGACATCGATATCCCTGTGTCAATAATTTGTCAGTGAATAGTTTGCATCTGTATATGAAATGTGCATATGTTGAACACACCCTGGCATATCGGGTCATTTGTGAAATATAAACTCCATGTGCGGGTGGCTGTAGGATGTTACTACTTAAATGTGGAAAATTTAAGATGGGAAAGCCGAAATCGTCGCGTTTGTCGTATAGCTTAGTTGTTAATTTCAGTCGGTGTCTATAGTAAGTAAAATGTCTATAGTATGCTGATTAGTTGTACCATACCATACTGTGTTAATATTTACAGCTTGATTTTCTACAGTGTTGATCATTAGTTATGATATAAAAGTGATATCGTATAGTTATGATATAAAAGTGAATTTGTATAATCATGATATAAAAGTGATATCGTATAGTTATGATATCTAAGTGATATCGTATAGTTATGATATAAAAGTGATATCGTATAGTTATGATATATAAGTGATATTGTACAATCATGATATATAAGTGATATTGTATAGTCATGATATGAAAGTGACATTGTATAGTCGTGATATATAAGTGATATTCTACAATCATGATATAAAAGTGATATTGCATAGTTATGATATAAAAGTTATGTTGTATAGTTATGATATAAAAGTTATGTTGTATAGTTATGATATAAAAGTGATATTGTATAGTCATGATATAAAAGTGATATTGTATAGTCATGATATATAAGTGATATTGTATAGTTATGATATAAAAGTGATATTGTAAAGTCATGATATAAAAGTGATATTGTATAGTCATGAAATAAAAGTGATATTGTACAATCATGATATAAAAGTGATATTGTATAGTCATGATATATAAGTGATATTGTACAATCATGATATAAAAGTGATATTTTATAGTCATGATATATAAGTGATATTGTACAGTCATGATATATAAGTGATATTGTATAGTCATGATATATAAGTGATATTGTATAGTCATGGTATATAAGTGATATTCTACAATCATGATATATACGTGATATTGTATAGTCATGATATGAAAGTGACATTGTATAGTCGTGATATATAAGTGATATTCTACAATCATGATATAAAAGTGATAATATAAAAGTTATGTTGTATAGTTATGATATAAAAGTTATGTTGTATCATGATATATAAGTGATATTGTATAGTTATGATATAAAAGTGATATTGTATAGTCATGATATAAAAGTGATATTATATAGTCATGATATAAAAGTGATATTGAATAGTCATGATGATATATAACTGATATTGTAGAGTCATGATATAAAAGTTATATTGTACAATCATGATATAAAGTGATATTGTAAAGTCATGATATATAAGTGATATTGTACAATCATGATATAAAAGTGATATTGTATAGTCATGATATATAAGTAATACTGTATAGTCATGATATATAAGTGATATTGTATAGTCATGGTATATAAGTGATATTGTATAGTTATGATATAAAAGTGATATTGTATAGTTATGATATATAAGTGATATTGTATAGTCATGATATTTAAGTGTATAGTTATGATATAAAAGTGATATTGTATAGTCATGATATATAAGTGATATTGTATAGTCATGGTATATAAGTGATATTGTATAGTTATGATATAAAAGTGATATTGTATAGTTATGATATATAAGTGATATTGTATAGTCATGATATTTAAGTGTATAGTTATGATATAAAAGTGATATTGTATAGTCATGATATATAAGTGATATTGTATAGTCATGGTATATAAGTGATATTGTATAGTTATGATATAAAAGTGATATTGTATAGTCATGATATATAAGTGATATTGTATAGTCATGATATATAAGTGATATTGTATAGTTATGATAAAAAAATGATATTGTATAATCATGATATAAAAGTGATATTGTATAGTTATGATATATAAGTGATATTGTATAGTCATGATATAATAGTTATTTGTACAGTCATGATATAAAAGTGATATTGCATAGTCATGATATATAATCGATATTGTACAGTCATGATATGAAAGTTATATTGTACAGTCATGATATATAAGTGATATTGTATAGCCATGATATATAAGTGATATTGTATAGTCATGATATATAAGTGACATTTATATTCATGATATATAAGTGATATTGTATAGTTATAATATAAAAGTAATATTGTATAGTTATGATATGTAAGTTATATTGTAAAGTTATGATATATAAGTGATATTGTATAGTTATGATATAAAAATGATATTGTATATTTATGATATATAAGTGATATTTTATAGTCATGATATATAAGTGATATTGTACAGTTATGATATATAAGTGTCATGATATAATTATGATATAAAAGTGATATTGTATAGTTATAATATATAAGTGATATTTTATAGTTATGATATATAAATGATATTGTATAGTTATGATATAAAAGTGATATTGTATAGTTATGATACATTTTGTATGTGTATTTTATTGTTTTATTGTTGCTTGTCATTTGATTTAATTTCCAGTGGTATTTCAACTTTATATCGTATTTGGCCTGTATGATACCAATTTCTCTTTGGAAAAAAATACATTTAATTTGAATTGGAGCTCAACTGATGAAGTCTTATTGACAGAAACGATCGTCTTGTGCGTTTGTTTTTCTTTAAAGCTATAACTTTGGTATTATGTTTATATTATCATAATACTAGTATACTGGTGCGGGATCTATTCTCTGACAGTGCCTATTGTCGGACACGTCTCTTTGCACGTAAATGAACAAGATTTTTCCAGATTTTTTTAAATACATCGTCGGATTTTAAACATTAAATGAAACATATTACAATACAGTAATAATTTCACAACAACATTGTAATCACTTATCTTTCTATCGTACTGTCTAACACAAGTCGGGAGGGAAATGACGTCACCAGCTCACCGTAATTAGTAAAAACTTCGATTTTCGTCCAAGAATAGGTCCCGCACCAGTATACTTAGACATTTTTGCTCCCATTTGACTTTTGCCATTTCGTACTTAGATGAAAAGGCGAATTTAAAATGAAAGCAAAATTTTCAACAAACATTCCATCCTAACGGCGAATGGAAGACAGCGTGGAAATACTCAGGGGTCAAAATATCCAGGTGTACATTGTTTACTTTGTCATGTATATTACATATTGTGTGTGGATTTAAAATACAACAAAGGACATTAAATATCATTAAAATGTCTTATGTATACTGTTGTAATGGTGAAGTCTTGATTTACGTTTATAACAAGTATTTAATATAATATTTGTTCTTGTTTATCTGTTTATATTTAACTGATTTACGTCAGGTTTAAAACATATGCAGGTGAACAGGTAAATTCTACAGGTTGCTCCAGACAAATGGATGTTCTTTTAGCCCAGTTGGCGTTCGGAAAATAAACTGTGTCCACTGGGTGGAAATTCACTTTGGGAATGTAGATCATAGTCCTTGTCTTTGTAGCAATCTGGTTTTATCCAACATAACTGAAGCGCATACCGAACTGGTCTTATTCAGATTTGGGGAAGAGTTCCTTATGGTACCTCACCCACAAATGTTTTAAGTATGCCCACAGGTGTGTTGAATGTTATACAAAGGTAAATGTGACTCTTACCAATTGATTCAAATAATAAAATTGTAAACATTATGATAAACAAAATAATTCGAGTTATCTAAATAAAATAGTGACTTTAATGTCAGATTATGTACCAATATATTATAAACAGGACGATATCCTATTTTACATGCGTCAGTAAGTTTGCTGGTCGATTTCCTGTGTAGTTTGTTTATCAGTGGATGAGAATACTGATTCAACGAACCATGTAAATATGGGATTTACAATTATCAAAATCTATTAAGAAGGTGTGAATCAATGAGTAATGGTCAAAACCATGAATGGGTGCATGTAAATAAATGACTGAATATTATAGAATTGATTTGAATTGGATTCAGTGTAATCTATACAATTTTTAAATAAGAAGATTGCAGGACTTCACGGTCTGTTTGTGACTTATTTGTTTCACCCCCAAAGAACATAAAGGTATCAGGAATTGCTTTACTGGTTTGTAAACATTCAGTACAAAAGACACGTCCACGTACGTTAACTGAGAGATGGCAGATAATCCTATATTAAAACAAGAATTTCTAACATTGTGAAATTAGTTTTGTAATGGATACCATGCAACAAGAAAACGGATGACTTCAGGGTATATGGTCTTGATCTTGTATGAAAGGTGAGTGGATTTACACATTAAACCTTAAAGGTAAAAATAAAACTTAATGGTGTCACAAAAGTGACCAATTATAGATCCTTCCAAAAGTTATTTTTCTCTGCTTTTGTCTAAAATGTATGATAAATGCCTTATCATAAAAAATAACATTGTTAGAAAATGTTATTCGGACTTTTTGGGAGAAAATACAATGTGACAAAAGTTTTGATACTTTGTGAAAAGTTAACTGATCAATGAATTTACAGTTTTATTGAAATGTACCAAAGATAATAATTTTCATAAAATTGATAACATAATTTAATTAAGTACTATATATACCGAATTTGACCTTTTCACCGAACTCGAGAGCTTTCCACGGAACATTTTAGACTGGTTTGGCATGGTAACAGGAGTGCTGACTCCTTCCGGACACCTGGTCCAATTCGGTTTGTGATTGTACTTCGTGTTGAGATGACGGTTGTTATATCTTACATGTCATATTCTAATGGACTTGGATTTAACATATCCATTGGTACTTCTTTGTACTCTACATATGTATTTGTTATGTAAATATTTGTTATGTATATAAGTTTTATTATTTATGTTTTCAAGGAACATATTAAATTTTCATCCTGTTACAAAGTACAACTGTTATATTTTTTCATCGGGTTCTGTAGATTATTTTGTCAACGCATCTGTACATCTTTCACATTATTGTTCCTGTATCAAGGCTATAGTCTATTTAGACAATTAACGTCTGATTTATAAAAATATTTGTAATACAGATTGATTTTCCACTGTTCAGTATTTACGGTTACGTTATGTGCCGGGTGTTGACTGTACTCAACCTCGGATCACACAAATATCTACATGTGTGAGTCTGTTACATATTAAACTTGACAGATAAAATACAACTTAATTAAAGTTACAATTATTATACTTTTTTACAATGACATACAGCTCTATTGATATGTATGCTAATCATTCCGCCGTAGAGATAATCACAATTGATTACATTACACGGAGAAGGATCTACTATACATGTATAATACAAAGTTAGTACTTCAATGGTGAGTTACGCCTAACCAAACATTTTCCCGCTTAACAGTGGCGACCAACTGTTGATAGCTGATAATTGAACCTGATTACAATATACCGGGTGAAATTACCAGTCTTCTGCAAGTAAACCGGCAAACTGTCCCACAAATTCAACTTAGGTTTCAGTGGACAATACCAAGTACTACAAGATTGTAGCTTTTTAATTTGAGCTGGACTTTCAATGGGAATTTTAATTGAAAATTAATTGTTCTCGGATTTTCTACCAACAACAGTTACACTTATAGAAGTAATGTAAATTTAACGAGATTAGTTTCAACTTTTTCACACTTAAATCCATAGTACAAAGGCATATAATTGAAATACAAATGCATTCTGAAGTAAGCTAGTTAGCGATGTCGTCATCATTATTTAGTTTTAAATCCGGAAATAAAAGCACGTGACTCCATTAATTATAGTATTTGTATTTAGATACAGCTGAAATAAAATATCACAACTTATCTCTGTATATGTGTATTTGTTTCACCCATATCAATATTCCTTTGTGAAGTTAAAATCAATTACCTATTTATGATGTTTTCACTATAACTAGTACCGAAATGTTAAGTTTCGATTAGCCAAATGGCTTTTCGGAAAGCAACTGAATAAACGTACATATCAGTGGTCTACAAGATACTCATATAAAGTTTAAAGACCAACGACTCGTTATAACGCTTCTCTGCAATAATGTTATCATTGAGTTCCTGTTGAATTATTTCCGTGTACTCAATAGATGTCGATATTTTCAATTGAAATGTACTTGTATGTAATTGTTAAACATTTAGAAATGTAGAACCCAGTGTCCTATGACATATGTGTAATTTTTTTTGGTTAGAAATTACTATATGCATCATGACTAAGTAGTCATGATGCATAAAGTAATTTCTTACCAAAAAATTACACATATGTCATAGGACACCAGTATGTTTCTATTACTTAAGATTTAATTGGTACAGGTATTAACCATGCAACACCTCGATATACGGACTGGTTGTGTTATTGGGGGCTCAGAAGTAGAAGTTGCAACCATTGGACGTAAGTTCCTTTATTGTATGCTTGACTGGATTATAATATAATACAAGAATCAATTGAATATCCACGCTACATTTGTCCGTTTCTGTTGCTTACTTTTCTTGTTTAACTTTTCTGAAGACATCGTCCTGTATTCAACGAAATCCCGGGCTTGTTTTAAGTTTTAAACATCAAGAAATATATTTCATTTAAAAATAAGTATTCAAGATGATTAAATATCGTATTCAGTAACAAGTATTTCTATACACATAGTATGTCTGCTGTTCACATGTGTTTTATTTGCCGCCATTTAAATGTATGAACATTCTATGAAATTATTTCTTTTTTTTTCAGATGGATGTAAATTTGGAGCCGATTTTTCATACAACTATAAGGAAGGAACACTGAACCATCGTAGTAACTACGAATCTAAGGTAGGTCTACCCCTTACAGAAATATTTTTTGAATTAAACTTTAACTAGCACTTTTAAAAAGTCAAAATTCAAAACTTTAACTTCTAATAGTATAAAGATAAATTTCATCACTTAACTACACACGTGTATCTTTATATATATATATATATATATATATATATATATATATATATATATATATATATATATATATATATATATATATATATATATATATATGACGTAAATAGATAATTTAGAGACAATGTTGTACACTATGTGTGTATTTATCTAAAATATTGTATGCATTATGACTACAAGTAACCATTGTATATATATATATTGTATGCACTATGACTACAAGTAACTATAAGGGTTATATTAGACAATGCATTACCAACATATACATATGTCAACAGAACTAAAATAAATGTGTTTAAGTTCATGAGATTTCGTATAGATATCCCCATTTAAATTCTTAAGTCCCCAAAAGCTAAGAAAGTAATCTTTGTACAGTGGTTATTCTGAGGTGTACACATTTAGGTTTCTCATTTGGCCTTGTGTAATACCACTGTTTCTATTTCAAATTCTAGCTCAACTGATGAAGACTTATTGACAGAAAAGATCGTCTTTAGCATTTGCTTTTTTTTTCAAAACTATAATTTTAGTATTATGTTTCTAATACATAATTCTGATACTTTATTAATTCACAAAGTTGATGTAAGGACTGCATTTTAACGGTTTCCTATCAGTACAACAGATTACTGTTATTATAGCCATCTTATTGTGTTAAGGTGATGTAAGAACTACATTTGAACGATTTCCTATCAGTCCATCTGATTACTGTAATTACAACCATCTTATTGTGTTCCAGTTCGTCAGTGGACCTTCCTATGATTTAGTGGAAATAATTGACCGCCGTACAGTCCCGTTATTTCTCTCAAAACATCCGGGACTTTTCCTCTCAGTTACTGACGGATTAAATGATGTCAGCTGGCAAGATCCAGATTTTGACAATTTTGCCTACGGATTGTGTGACATTGCCAAAGCTTCAGGTAATATATACCACTAATTTACCTTTACATTTTGAGACGTCTGTATTAAATATGACGAGTATTCGTTTCTCACGTATTTCATTTTAAAATGACTGTGGACTCACGGCGGGTGTATCCGTTCGACAGGGGATGCTTACTCCTCCATGACACCTGATCCCACCTCTTGATTTCAAGAGGTCCGTGTTAGTCCGTTTTTTACCAGATTTGTACTTATATCCTGGATATCCTAGTGATTTATACCTTGGTGTCTGAGGCTTTTCATATTTTCAATATTTTTACAATTATGACAATAACCTTCGTTAGTTACAAATATCTGATATGTTGAAATCAAGTAAAAACGTTTATATGATTTATCATTACAACACCCAAGTAAAGCCGTGTAACCATTTTATAGTAACAGTTTCAGAGTATCCCTACATTCATTTTATATACATATATTCATGTAACCGGAGCTAAAAATCAACATTATCAATCTACATTGTACATTGTTTATGTGGTCATAGAGGAGAGTTCGATAAAATGGCATAATCACAGAAAGTCAAATTGTTATTCCTTTTGTCATGAAAAAAGAAATGATATTCAGCTCAATAAACAATAACACTAAAATATACGATCTAAGACAACCATTTCATACTGTCTGCTGTCATTTTAGTCTTCTGTATATGTGCATTTTCTTATCAATAATATTTCCACCAATATTTCATTGCAGAGGCATGTCTATTGACTGGTGGCCTATCCAAAGGTATAATGTATTACATGGGTAAAAATATTGCAACTAATGAATTCATCTCGAGTATCGGTATTGTTCACAGCAACAAGGTTTCAAAGGTAATGATTCTATTTTCATATCTATTGAAATTAATTGAATAAACTTAACAATTAAACCTTTGAAAAATCATTATTTCAGATATTTACTAAGGGCGTAGTACAAGATTGATCCAAGTTATTGTCATGATTTGGACAGCCCGACAGCTGTATGAAATAACTGGATGCGTCTACAATAGCTGTTAAATCGACTGTTTTGCTAGTCTTCATTGACTTAATAAGACATTTAGCGGTGTACTTAGATTATATGGATGTCTGATAATGCCGCAGTTTGTCACTACAATAAAGGAGTAGTTAAGGTGATACATCGTTCTAATTAGATTTTTTGTGGTCCAGATTGTACTAAAGACATTTAGTGGTGTACTTAGATTATATGGATGTCTACCGCAGTTCATTACTACAATATAAGAGTAGTTAAGGGAAACATTGTTCTGTTTAGACTTTTTTGTGGTCTAGATTGTAGATAAGACATTTAACAGTGTATAGATTATAAGGATATCTGGTAATGCCACAGTCTGTTACTACAATATAAGAGTAGTTAAGGGAAACATTGTTCTGTTTAGACTTTTTTGTGGTCTAGATTGTAGATAAGACATTTAGCAGTGTATAGATTATAAGGATATCTGGTAATGCCACAGTCTGTTACTACAATATAAGAGTAGTTATGGTGATACATTGTTCTGTTTAGACTTTTTTGTGGTCTAGATTGTAGATGATTTGATTTGTTAAACGATCCATTAGATATCTTTGTTTATCTTTTATATTCATTACAGGTCCGTGTTTGTCCATTTTTGCTGGATTTGTATTTGTGTCCTGGACATCCTAAAGATTTATATTTTGGTATCTGAGATGTTTTATATATTATATTTATTACAGGCTTTTATTTTCACTCCTGTTTAACAAGTCACAAGTATAGTACATAGTACATTAGCTTAATCTTCATCTACAGTCTGTACGATTACATAGATATCGCATATCTCGCAGTGGTTTAGGGGTAGTAGAACGTTCCTCGTGCCAGCGGACGATTTCTGTTTAGAATTTAGACCGTAGTCTTTTTAACACGGCACGTGACTGTTAAGTGCTCTGCGTTAGAACTGAAAGTCATGGGTCTTTCGAATGAGATCTATACTACGGTGGAAGTAGATGTGACTCGCCAAGGAGTTTATATTGAAATATGTCCAAACACAGGTCAAAATGTATGTTACTTTATTTATAGCTGATGACGTTTATATGAAGTCAGTGAAAAATACTACGAGGGACACAAATGGTAAAGCAAGCAAATGACAGGCGACCGTATTGTAGTTTATCAATGTTGTAACTGCAACTGCTACCATTGCTTAAATGCCACACATAGAGACATGTTTTAAAGGGCGTGAAGGACATGATATTCTGTTTATTATATTTTCAATGGTTCTTTTCAATAAAATCCATTGTATTGTTTTAAAAAAATACATCTCCCAGTTTAGAAACCTGGTGATAAAAAGATTTAAAGTGTCAAAGACGCTAAGCGAGTTTTTTTTAAATAAACTTAGTAAAACATGCATTTAAATGTCAATCTAGGGATTTTGGTGATTTAAATTTTCAATATTCTAAAATATATATTCCCGACATTGTTATGCTAAACTCATCAAGCAGTTGCCAAAAATATAATTTTTGTGAAAATCATATTTTGACCGTGTCTTCCACAATATATAGCTGAACAGATTAAAAGTCCTTATTCTGATTTATAGACAGCCGAAAAAGGAATATCTGGTTATCCCTTTGAAATGAATCATCGGAACTTTATCTTGATGGAAGACGAAATGTCTGACACAGAATATGCTGTGCGCAGGGAACAACTAGAACAACTTGTGATGTCAGGTACATGTGTTCATATAATTCACGCATAAGTTGTTTTAATCGGAATGATATGATGAATTGCCTGTTTACGTCGGCTTTGAAATTAAACTTGTTCATGAATACACACCATCTCTTTTATGAGATTTTTAGAAAATTTGAAGGCACACAATTTTTCTCGAATTCACAGTATCAAAACTTAATACTTCTCTACTCTTTACACTCCTATTCCACATAAAAAAGTAAAAGTAAGACTTTTCAGCATCATAGACAACTGCTTTTTCACTAAATGTGGTACCCGAAAATTTAAATATCTAGTGATTGGCTATCAGGATACTTATTTCGTCAAACACCACTCTGATTCTACACATAAATATACTGAAGTTGATATAAAAAACATGCAGGAATTTCTAATAGACAATATATTTGTAATGTTCGGAGACGTGGTCTTTCAACAAACTGTCGGCATTCCTATGGGAACCAATTGTGCTCCTTTATTGGCCGACCTATTCCTTTATTCATACGAAGCCGACTTCATTCAGAAACTGCTGAATCAAAAGAAGAAAAAGTTAGCGGTGTCCTTTAATTTGACATTTAGATATATCGACGACGTTTTGTCAATTAATAATGACAATTTTCATACATATGCCATTGCGATATATCCCTGCGAACGAGAAATTAAAGATACAACAGAATCAAACACACACGTTTCATACTTAGACATTTTACTTAATATAAACACAGACGGGAAATTAGCAACTAAGCTATACGATAAACGCGACGATTTCGGCTTTCCCATCGTAAAATTTTCCACATTTAAGTAGTAATATCCCTTAGTCACCCGCATATGGAGTTTATATTTCACAAATGATCCGATATGCCAGGGCGTGCACAACATATGAAGATTTCATATACAGAGGTAAACTACTCACTGACAAATTATTGACACAGGGATATCGAAACCCGCGTTTAATGTCAACGTTCCGCAAATTTTATGGTCGGTATAATAGTCTTGTTTGCGATTACTCTGTTTCACTAAGTGAAATGTTGAGTTTCCTTTTCGTTGGCGGTTGTTGAGACGTCTGTACCAATTGTGACGAGGATACACTCCTCACTTGTTTCATTGGACTTGACTGTGGACTCACGGCGGGTGTGACCGTCGACAGGGGATGCTTACTCCTCCATGGCACCTGATCCCACCTCTTGGTTTCCAGAGGTCCGTGTTTGTCCATTTTAACCGGATTTGTATCTATGTCCTGGACATTCTATTGATTTATACTTTGGTATCTGAAATTTTTATATTATGTAAAACACGTAATTGATTCATTTGACGATACATCATACTGATACATATTAGCTTGCAGATTTAAGATGTTATACAAGTCTTTTTAGATAGTTTAAACCATACGATAATTTTGGGAATTTTTTTTTGGAATCTGAGTGTGGACTCGCGGCGATTGTTACTGTTCAACAGGAGATGCTTACTCCTCCATGACACCTTATCCCACATCTGGATTTCCAGAGATCCATATTCAACAAATTTGTATATCACACCCGGGACATCCTGAAGATTTATACTTTGTTTTCTGAGATTTTTATGTTGTACTATTATGATATTGACAGAAATATTACTTTTATAGTACATACCCATCACTTTTATGGGATACATATCTGTGGCAGTACACACAACTATGTATTGACAAGTTATCCTCGCTATATGTTCTAGGCTGTGGGAACTGTGCTCAGCGTGTATTGCTAGTCATTGGTGGCGGTTTAGAGACTTTGATCAGAGTAAAAGAAGCCCTCAAGTCTAAAATACCCGTGGTTCTTTGCGAGGTATGTCAACTAGACGTAATATATATGGTTTATTTTCATTATTAGTATTGTAATCTACATTTAATTAAGGTATTGATATGTATGTTATAGTGAAAACTAAATTAAAGTGAAGATAAATGCTTATGTTAATGAGATGTGTTCTAGAATTATATTTGGGTAGTTGGATATATATATATATATATATATATATATATATATATATATATATATATATATATGAAACTGCACATGTTTCTCTCTGTAGAATTCTGGAGGTGCAGCCGACATACTGGTACAAAGAATAGACAGAAATAGAAAGTCTGTCAAAAAAGATCTGAGGACATTTGTACCACCAGAAAAGATGAGTATGTCTTTGAAAGTACTTGACGAATGTACGAAAAGTACAAATATACAGCATATCTCGATTGTGAGGAAAAAGGATGACAAAGAACAGTGGAAACAAAGTTTAAAAATTGTGATTGGATTATCAATTATCAAAGGTATACAGATGCACAGCAATATAAAAAATTCAAATAAATAATGTAAATGTTACTATATTTTTATCGATGCATATCCATACAAGTACAAGTACTGTATATATATATATATTGAGAGAAATGTGAAAATGTTCAATGTCACCCGCGTGACAATGTGTGTGTGTGTGTGTGTGTGTGTGTGTGTGTGTGTGTGTGTGTGTGTGTGTGTGTGTGTGTGTGAAAATACGTAAAAATTAATTCACCACAATTTCATTAATGACCTGTCATCGGTATGTTTTATAAAAGTTTGCTTTCGTTTTCAGCTGCAACAGATTCTGTGTCTAAAGTAAGTCTATATCAATTCAGATAAGAAGTGTTTAAATATTAAATAATACTAGGATTTGGAAGTTTGCCTATGTTAACAAATTGGATTATGTTTTATTTGTATTGGTCGTTGTATTTGATCAATGACAGAAATTTTGTTTCTGGTTACATGCTTATAGTGCTTGGGATACTACGCAAAATTCATCATTTTTTGTATCTGTAATTGTTTCTTTGTTTGTTTTTTTTTCACTTTCATATGACAAATGTCATGTACATCTAGTTTCAATTGTAAAAAGTGACAATACTAATTGCGATAGTGTGTTTATTGCATATATATATAGAATACTTCCTATTACTTATAGACCTACAATGTACAGAATTATTTTAATCTTATTTGTCTTATTTGTCAGGATCCATTTTTATTATTTGATATACATAACCATGTTTGCTAAATGATTTATTTATATATGATACAATGAATATATATTATATCACTTTCTAAAACTTGCAATACGTACAGGACCAGCTAATAAACTTTGCAAAAAGACTTCTTAAGAATAATATGTGGATATTGGTAGACTGCTTAAAGCACTTGAAAAGTACTTCCATAAAACGAGATATCCTATATGCCATCTATAAACAGGTATGGTTATATGTCATCTATAAACAGGTATGGTTATATGTCATCTATAAACAGTTATGCTTATATGTCATCTATAAACAGGTATGGTTATATCTATAAACAGGTATGGTTATATGTCATCTATAAATAGGTATAGTTATATGTCATCTATAAATAGGTACAGTTATATGTCATCTATAAATAGGTATAGTTATATGTCATCTGTAAACAGGTATGCTTATATGTCATCTATAAACAGGTATGCTTATATGTCATCTATAAATAGGTATAGTTATATGTCATCTATAAACAGGTATGCTTATATGTCATCTATAAACAGGTATGCTTATATGTCATCTATAAATAGGTATAGTTATATGTCATCTATAAACAGGTATGCTTATATGTCATCTATAAACAGGTATGCTTATATGTCATCTATAAATAGGTATAGTTATATGTCATCTATAAACAGGTATGCTTATATGTCATCTATAAACAGGTATGCTTATATGTCATCTATAAATAGGTATAGTTATATGTCATCTATAAACAGGTATGCTTATATGTCATCTATAAACAGGTATAGTTATATGTCATCTGTAAACAGGTATGCTTATATGTCATCTATAAACAGATATGCTTATATGTCATCTATAAAAAGGTATGCTTAACTAGTGCTATCGATTAAAATTGATTGTTGAGTAACTAAAATTTTGTTTGTATCACGATTCCTTCTAATAAAAAACAAACTGCGAACTGTTCTCTGATATGTTTTCATTTATTAGATGTACAGAAAAATCGTGTTATATTTTAAAAACAATGATTATGTTTGATTTCTTTATTTCTACGTATGTCTAAATGTAATAATGTAATAAAGGATAATCCATCGTTTGAAAGGATGTTATCATTATTATTATTATTATTATTATTATTATTATTATTATTATTATTATTATTCAGCTGCCAATTAATTGTGGTGCAAAAAGTTTTCTTCGGATATCACCAGAGAGTCCAAAGGTATTTAGATTTTTTACATTGTTTTTGTCTCAATTTTCAAAATGAAATAGGAAAAAGATTATTGAAAAATAACTACCAGAAATAGTAAATTCACCAAAATAAGCAACCTATAGATTATATCTAATAAACATTGATATTTTTCTTTAAACTGTCTTCCTCTGATTCGTGCATTGATTACAGAAAACTGTATTCGAGAAAGTTGAACGTCTTCTTGTTCAGTTGTTGAAGAACATCTATAAACCTCATCTAGCAGATGAATTAGATGCCGAAGAAGACGACGGTAAGCTTAAACTTAAAAAAGTAATACATTGTGCTATGATTAAAAATATTTGATGTTTTACAAATTTGAAATTTGAATTCCTATCTATATATCTATCTTTTTATTTGTCTGTCTATCAACCTATTTATATATTTACTTATCTATCTATATATCTATCTATCTATCTATCTGTCTGTCTGTCTGTCTGTCTGTCTGTCTGTCTGTCTATCTGTCTGTCTATCTATCTATCTATCTCAAGACGATTGTTTCCGTCAATTAGACTTCATCAGTTGAGCTCTGATTTAAAATGTATATATATTTTCTAAAGAGAAAGTGGTATCATACAAAGTCAAATAATAAATCTAAAAGTATAGCCGAAATCCTTTTTAAGAGTATTCACTGTACAAATGACTATCTTAGCTTGCTTTAGAAAACTTTAGAATTTAAATGGTGTTGTCAGTGCCAAATATTACTTTAGTATAAGATTATCAGCTGGTACCCAAATACCAGGTACTATGTTTATGTATACCCTCGGGACTCAAACGGTCCACCAGCAGTGGCAACGACCTAGTGGTTATAAATGTTATAAACATAATACCAAAGTTGTAATGCTCAAGACGATTGTTTTCGTCAATTAGACTTCATCAGTTGAGCTCTGATTTAAAATGTACATGTATATATATTTTCTAAAGAGAAAGTGGTATCATACAAGGTCAAATAATAAATCTAAAAGTATAGCCGAAATCCTTTTAAGAGTAATCACTGTAAAAATGACTATCTTAGTTTGCTTTAGAAAACTTTGGAATTCAAATGGTGTTGTCAGTGCCAAATATTACTTTAGTATAAGATTATTATCTGATACCCAAATACCAGATACTAGGTTTATGTATACCCTCGAGGAATCAAACGGTCCACCAGCAGTGGCACCGACCTAGTGGTTATAAATATTATAATCATAATACCAAAGTTGTAATGCTCAAGACGATCGTTTCTGTCAATTAGACTTCGTCAGTT
Source organism: Atrina japonica (assembly GCA_030159075.1). NCBI lineage: Eukaryota > Metazoa > Mollusca > Bivalvia > Pterioida > Pinnidae > Atrina > Atrina japonica. Next base: position 1,540,557 of record BROG01000042.1, on the reverse strand, counting down.
GAGCTCTAATTTAACATGTACATGTATTTTCTAAAGAGAATCCATCTTTTGATCTATTGATATATAGTTTTTTTAGCTTACATGAACTGAAGGTTCCAGTGAGCTTTTCTGATCGCCTTTTGTCCGTCGTCTGTCCGTCCGCCCGTCCGTAAACTTTTCACATTTTCAACTTCTCCTCCAAAACTGCTGAAGGGATTTTGATGAAACTTCAGAGTAACCAAGTACTCAAGATCCTCTACCAAGTTTGTTAATTTCGGCCCGATCGGCCCGGGGGGGTCTAGGGTGGGTCAAAATAGGCCCAAGGGGGTACCTCTCTTTAAAACACTTTTTCCAGAACCGCTGCATGAATTGAAAAACTAACTGTATCTGAGTGATCTACATGGATGTATGATTCAAGTTTGTTAATTTCGTTGAAATCGGAAAACAAATTTTCGACGCGTGTTTTACGTCTTTTTAGACTTTGTAATTTCCATTCATTTTTGTATGATTTCTTTGATTTTCTCCCCTATTATTCATTATAATGCATTTATTTTACGTGTTTTACCCGTGGTTTGGTAGATAAATAGTTTCCTGAAAGAATATTGCTGAAATTTATTTTTTTGAATTTTTTATGAATTTTTTATGCAAAAATGAGGGAGGGGGGTAATTTTTCTACTTCTTCTCCAAAATCGCAAAAGGGATTTTGATGAAACTTTATTGAAAGTAAGTACTTAAGAACTCAAGAACCTCTACAAAGTTGGACCCAAGGTGGGCAAAAGAGACCTGGGGGTACCCCTCTTTAAACATCTTCTCCAGAACTGCTGCATGGATTGAAAAACTAACTGTATCTGAGTGATCTACATAGATGTATGATTCAAGTTTGTAAATTTCGTTGAAATCGGAAAATAAATTTTTGACGCGTTTTTGGTGTCTTATTAGACTTTGTAATTTTCATTCATTGTTGCATGATTTCTTTGATTTTCTCCCCTATTATTCATTGTGATGCATTTATTTTATGTGTTTTACCTGTGGATTGGTAGATATATGCTTTCCTGAAAGTATCTTGCTGAAATTTAATTTTGATTTTTTTATGAATTATTTAAGACCGCAAAAATGAAGGGGGAGTGATTTATATGGATGCATGATTTAATTTCCTGTTTTTGAAATAAATTGGCAAACAAATTTTTTAAACGCTTTTGACATCTTTCCCAGCTTTTTCTATTCATTATTAAATCTCCTCCACTCCTAAGGAGTGTTTAAATAATTTGTAAATTTGATATTCCCATATTTGTAAGATATCAACACAGTTCAGGTGAGCGATGTGGCTCATGGGCCTCTTGTCTTTGTATTGCATGTAAAGTGCTATTACATACTTTATATTTTCACTTCAGGGAGCAACAATGTCGGCGAGTTAATTCATAAGAAGTACATACAACACTATTCAACAGACAGAAATGAAAGAGAGCTGCCGACGGATATCAAAATCAGAAATGATAAAACTCGACTGGACATATTTATCTGTTGTATACTATGTGAATACTTTGACTCAGCGATGTTGTTTTGGAATGCAGAATATATGGTATTACTACTAAATTTCTAACAAGTCTTAAATATTACATACCTACTTATAGCCATATGTTTTGTAACACAAAATCTTACTTGCATCAATATACATTTGAGATATATTTAAGATTGACTTATTCTTTAAACATATTGAATTGTTGACTGACACCTTCTTTGTAGTTTCTGAGGCAATGCTGCTACATATAACAATCACCTAAACTATCAGAGCCTGAAGTCACCAAATGTACTCAGTACTCAAACTCAGCTAACTTTTCATGAAGGTAAAACACAGACAAATCATTCTGCAACTGTTTGTATATCGATGGAATAAAATTGTAAATACAGAAATATCAAGAAATTGTTTGAGTACATACCAATTTTGAGTGCATTATTCAAAGAATTAATTCATTTTGACCCCAAATTCATGAGTGTGACAAGTTAAATGTGAATGATGACAAAATATGTTTCCTATTCAGTGAGATCCAGACGTTTCACAATATTATTTACCCATTTACCCCTAAAGACACGTTTGAACTGGTCTAAGTTATTGATTTACAGTAGAGTCTATTGTTTACTAGGGGTTACCAAAGTTATGGATAGTAAAACGATAAAATAAATATTGAGCTGCGTATTAAATACGTTTGGTGACTTCGGGCCCAGGTCGTAAAATTGATACAGTTGTGATAAAAAGCACGGAATCTGTTTCATAATGACCATCATTAATCGCCATTTGGGCAGGATGTTTCCCTGGATCTTTTCTCTGGCGATATCAATTATATTTTATACTAGTATTAGCATTTATATAAGACCTGTTGTTGATATTTGAGTCTCTGATCAACATATATCCCCTTTATTTGTAAACTAAAATTACATCCTGATCAGCAAATTTATGCATATTATTGTTATAATTGTCTCACAGATAGAACTTGTGGTGCTAAGAAAACAATCAATTCTCGTATGAAAAAATAACATCTGTACATCATTCTACTCCTGACAATGTTGCCATATATATATATATATATATATATATATATAAAATAAATGTTATAAATACTAATACTATTTCAGGCTAGTATGCACTACCAGTTGGTTGCAGTTGGACTTTTGACCCAATTGGCTAAAAAGCTTTATTACAAAGAAGACAAAGAAAGACTGGCATCCGCTGCAATGTAGGTACCTAGGTTTTTATTTTGCAGTAAATACTTTTTAGTTACGTGTATTGCAATATAAGCTTTTGTGATTGTTTCAATCAACTTTTCAAATGTATGTCCCTTTAACCTATATTTGTAATCGCTTTCAAAGATGTCTTGCCACTTTGACTGCCAATCTAATGACCATGTATTCAAATATAAAATTACCGTATTGTTATTTACATCTATTTTACTAAATGTTATCCTCCCTAATTTGTTTCTTCATTTGACTTGGCTAAATGTTATACTCACTGGCCTGGATTTCTCGGAAAAAAAGAAAACAGAAGTCAAATTTTAGAGTTTAATACTTAAATATTTGTTTTGTTTCTCAAATCTAAGAAAACTCAAATCATTGCATTTCTCGAAAAAATCTCAGTCGAATATTTTGCTTAAGTTGAGTAAAAACTTAACTCATCTGTCTAACAGACTTATTAGTAAAATATTTTACTCAAATATGGCTATCATATTGTCCTTTACTAATTTTTAATTTAGAAGAAATATAAAGGGAGACGGTGTGCTTCTATCGTGTTCTGACTAAGAATGTCATGTGTACGGGGTTGTTGGCAGGGTAGATACACTCACATCCAAGTCTTGTGCGTTTGGGAAATCCAGCTACATGCCGAAACAGTGTCCTTGTCAATATCTATGTACTTACATGGATTTAATACAAGTCAATCCTAACACTATCGTTTTTTACATGTGTGGCACAAACCGAGTAAAATATGTAGGTCTTGCGTCATGACTGTGTTCTAGGCCTTACGTCTTGGGAAACTATTCTGGCATAAAGTCAATGTGACCTAAAATGAAACATATAACCACAGTTAATGAATCTTTGTCATGAAAGGATTTTTGGTCGTCTTTAAAATATATTTTAAAATATGCAGAATACATATTCTGCCATCATCCTGTTGGAAACCCAATTTAATACGCTATAGTGAATATGACGCAATTTGGACAGGCAATTGGTGATATATCAACCGCATTAACAGACATGATCTGGAAGGTTAGATAAATCATGTAAAAATACTTCAATGCCGCTGCCATTATATCTGATTTCTTTGTCACATACGAAATTAGTTTTTGACTATTTTAAAATCCCTTTAAGTGATAAATATAATTATTGTACAAAAAACATTACAAACACAAACATTATTTATCCTTTAATGCTCCCCTTGATGATGATTTGTTTTGAATTTATGGTTGCCTACGAAAACGATAGGCTAAAAGAGAAAATTATGACCAAAATAAACAATATTTAGTTGTTTTTACCCACTGGAAGATAGGGGTTTCCAAAAGGACCACTTAGGACAAGGGAAAACTGCGCTGAGCTGCGTAAAAAAATTCACTCCGCTGATAAATGGCCAAGTTTATTTCGAGAAACGCAATTTCAGAAAAATCTTAGCCGAGTTTAAATTTTGCGTTTTGAGATAAAAATAAAGTAAACATGTAAGTTTTTTTTGCGAGACATCCAGACCTGGTATGTGTCTTCATTTCACTTGGCTAAATGTCATACTCCCTGGTTTGTGTCCTCATTTGACTTGGCTAAATGGCATACTCCCTGGTTTGTTTCCTCCTTTGGCTACATATTGTATTCTCTTGTTTGTGTCTTCATTTGACAACATGTTATACCCCATTTAATTGTTGTAAATATCTCGTCTCATTAATTGATTTTTAAGGGAATTCCACGATGTTTCCAGCGAATTTTTATATGCCTGTTACGAAGCAGATGAGACTATAACAGAGGAAATTATACTGCAGGGAACAAAGTCCTATCTCCATACAGCATATAGAACTAAGAACCATTCATTTGCTTCCCATCCTATAGTGACAGAGTGTCTGAATAGGCGTTGGCTTGGATATCTTACAAAAAAACCAGGATTTCAATATGTAAGCTCACTGCATTTCTAATACTCTACCATTTTTTTTCTTAGATAGATAACCAAAAGCATAAATTTGTTGTAGTAAATATCAACCAATTGTGAAAACATTTTTCATGGGTTTTGAATGTAAGTTTTTTTCTGACGGATATTGAAATCGATTTTCAAGAGTCATATAAATTTTATTTCAAAAATAATTTTTGCTTATTATACGTAAACTTTTCACTCATTTCCAAATTCGATAGAAAATTTATTTTTATATTGCTTGGTTAAAATATTTTTGTGAGTTTGCTTGTTTTTATCCACATAATAAAGGAAATAAATGTTTTAAAACAAATCGGAATCGATGAGATATAATTTGAATTATTCCAGTTTTTTTGTTTTTTGTTTTTGTTTTGTATTATAGAAAGTTTTGATTTTCCTTACCATTGTGTTCCCATTTCTGATACCAATCAAATGGATTTGGGAAAATGACAGGAAAACAAACATTAAGAAGGCAGTTCAAATCCAGTCTGCTAGGTACGTATAAACACCTCTACCGCGTGATGATGAAACAGTGACATGTAAATGAAGTGTATGCCTCACAATTTAAATTTCACAAACATGCATGTGTCATTAGTTACTAATGCACTTGATAATCCCACTGTATATCTATTAATGAAAAAAAAACTTGCTTACAATTTATCTTGCAAAGTATATCTTATTGTTTATGTTATATGCTTAATCCTCCATGGCACCTGATCCCACTTCTAGAATTCCAGAGGTACCTGTTTGTTCATTATTCACCAGATTGGTATAGGTATCATAGACATCCTGAAGATTTATTCTTTGGTATCTGGGATTTCTAAAACATATCAATGTACATGTATTTCATTTCTCATTTACAGGTTCTACCGGAAATTCTGGTTTTTCTACAATGCACCAATTGTAAAAACAAATATTTATGTTGTAAGTAGAAATAAATCAACCCTCAGTTGCCCTGTAATAGATAAAACAAAATGAATATCTACCTGATAAGGTTTTACAAAACAATTACATTTCTTAGATATATACCGAATGAATTAACATTTTGTTCATACAGAAATGCTTCACTAAAACAAGTCAAAATCTTGAAATATAGGGATATAGGGAAATTTTACATCTCGTGAAACTTTTCAATAAAACCTTAAATCGTTATTTCTTGTTTTCTATGAATTTTCAGATTCTACATATGATATTTCTGTCTCTGTACAGCTACATGATCCTAGTAGAACTGTCTCATGGTTTTACAACATTAGATCTAATCATTTTATGTTGGATCGTTTCATTTTTATTCGAAGAATTAAGACAGGTAATATTTTGTGTTAACTTTTATAAAATATACAGCTATAGAGTGGGATAATCAGTGTGGTGGGGTTAATTTTGTAATTGCTTTGCAAACTGTTCGTGTAGGGTTGATTTGAGTGGGAATGTCGGATGAATAATAAAATATATTTTAAATTGACTGAATAATTCTCCTGCTAAGATTACGTCAATGTCCACATTTATTGACGAGATTTCAGTTTAAGAATTATATACGATTGGTTTAATAGGAGCTTTTTCAACTTTAGTTGATTATTATACAACCATTTTATATAAGAAAAAATGAAGTAAAATCTACATTCAAAATACATTGTACATGTACATTTTTTGCGGATTTTTGAATAATTTTCAGTTGGTTACTACGCATAAAATGACTGGCTCAAAAACAGCATATTTTGAGAATCCTTGGAACATAACAGATTTAGCAGCCCTATTTCTCTATGCGTCTGGTCTGACACTAAAATCACTCCCTTACGACGAGACTTTGATAGCAGCACGCGTTGTGTTTGCTGTGGATTTGTATGTTTTCTTCATACGAATACTGCACAATTTCACCGTTTCGGAAACACTAGGACCACAACTTGTTATGATCGTTAAAATGGTATGTTGACTTAAATCATTTATCATTATATCATTTTAATACTTCAGTACTTTAATTGGCTGATTAAGATAGATACTTTAAGATCTTTATACGTGGTATAGGTATCTAAATGTATTGTAAAATCTGTTTATTATTCATCATTTCTTTTACAAATCTGTACATGCAGTTTAGCTGATATTTGGCTTTGCATATGATTATCTCGCCACAAACACACAAAACAACCCCGTTGGAAATCCAGGTACACTTTTTATATGAAACATATTTAAAATGTCATATGAACAATATATTTATATACATCAATTCACATGCCCATTGAACAATATATTTCTGTACTTTCAGTTCACATGCCTTGTAAACAACATAATTCTGTATATCAGTTCACATGCCCCGTAAACAATATATTTCTGTACTTTCAGTTCGCATGCCCTATGGACAATATATTTCTGTACTTTCATTTCACATGCCTTGTAAACAATATAATTTTGTACTTTCATTTCACATGTCTAATGAACAATATAATTCTGTACTTTCAGTTTGCATGCCCTATGGACATTATATTTCTATACTTTCAGTTCACATGCCTTGTAAACAATATAATTCTGTACTTTCATTTCACATGTCCATTGAACAATATAATTCTATACTTTCAGTTTGCATGCCCTATGAACAATATAATTCTGTACTTTCAGTTCACGTGCCCTTTGATAAATATATTCTGTACTTTCAGTTTACAGATTTGGTTGCCTTTATGGTAATCATGTTTGTTTTTGTCTCGGCTTATGCAATAACTGCAAATGCCTTGATGTACCCAAATTCAGTATTTGATAGCAGCCTTGTTGGAAACATGTTCAAAAGAAGCTACTGGATATTGTATGGAGAGAATGATATCGATGAATTTGACTGTAAGTTGTTGTTTTTTTACGTTCCTTTTTATAGACCTATAACCACGTAAATTTGTAGTTACAATAATAACGAAAATAATAATTAATATAATATGAATGTTAAAGTTGTACTTTCCCGAAATAACACCAATGTGTTCTAAAAATGGAATACAATATCTAAAGCTTCCAATTCTTGAAATAAACTGTGAAAACTTTAAATGTCTAAAACTTAATATCAATGTGTGCTCGGTCACAGATCTAGACGTGTAATTTAAATCAAAATATTTAAAATCTGAGTCGTCAATGAATGTCGCAAATATAGCAAAATAGTGAATCTCGAACTGGAAAACGCATGGTTTAAGTTAAAATATCTTGATTCCTGGATTTATCCTTACCTATCTTATGGTTAGTTGTAGATAAGGTGGAGCAAAAATGATTGATTTGGAAGTACAGTACATCTTGCAGATTTACATGAATAGATAAAGATTATATTGTGGTGGAAGATATTTTAATTAGAGAACACGTTTAGATATCAATTTGATTTTGTAGATCTTTACACTTACAGTTTTATATATCTAAAGGGTCAATTGTGTCTTTATCTTTCGTTCTGTTTTGTCAGATGTATGTGTATTATTTTATACAATGTAGGTCCCGGATCATTTCAATTAATGCCTTTTTATATTTGGGAGATACTGTATTTCTGTTATGTAGAACATGTACGTGTATCCTATACAAACGTTTAATATATGCGGATTTGGAGAAGATATTTCATAAAAGCCATGCAATATCGTTTAATACGAATTCTGGAAATCCTACATACACACGTAGCTCACTTTCAAAGGACGAGATCCTTCAAAATCACGTGTCCGTATTACGCTCATTTGATATACCTACAACGGATACCGATTTCGAGCTACCACATTTATACTGGATACCTAAACTTCATAAAACCCCATATAAGCAAAGATACATAGCAGGATCAAGTAAATGTTCTAACAAACCTTTTTCTTTACTCCTTATCAAGATATTGACAGCCGTTCAGGAGAAACTTCAACATACTGTACAGTTGCTTATTCCAGAAGCGGTGTAAATCATATGTGGATACTTAAAAATTCTAAACAGCTTGTAGAAAATTTGAAGGCACACAATTTTTCTTGAATTCACAGTATCAAAACTTATGACTTCTCTACTCTTTACACAACTATTCCACATAAAAAATTAACAGAAACACTTTTTAGCATCATAGACAACTGTTTTTTCTCTAAAGGTGGTACCCGAAAATTTAAATATCTAGTGATTGGCTATCAGGATACTTATTTCGTCAAACACCACTCTGATTCTACACATAAATACACTGAAGCTGATATAAAAAAAACATGCAGGAATTTCTAATAGACAATATATTTGTAATGTTCGGAGACGTGGTATTTCAACAAACTGTCGGCATTCCTATGGGAACCAATTGTGCCCCTTTATTTGCCGACCTGTTCCTTTATTCATACGAAGCAGACTTCATTCAAAAACTGCTGAATCAAAAGAAGAAAAAGTTAGCGGTGTCCTTTAATTTGACATTTAGATATATCGACGACGTTTTGTCAATTAATAATGACAATTTTCATACATATGTCAATGCGATATATCCCAGCGAACTAGAAATTAAAGATACAACAGAATCAAGCACACACGCTTCATACTTAGACATTTTACTTACTTAAAACACAGACGGGAAATTAGCAACTAAGCTATACGACAAACGCGACGATTTCGGCTTTCCCATAGTAAATTTTCCACATTTCAGTAGTAATATACCTGAGTCAGTTTATATTTCACAAATGATCCGATATGTCAGCGCGTGTACAACATATGAAGATTTCATATACAGAGGTAAACTACTCACTGACAAATTATTGACACAGGGATATCGAAAACCGCGTTTAATGTCAACGTTCCGCAAATTTTACGGTCGGTATAATAGTCTTGTTTGCGATTACTCCGTTTCACTAAGTGAAATGTTGAGTTGCCTTTTCGTTGGCGGTTGTTGAGACGTCTGTACCAATTGTGACGAAGATACACTCCTCACGTATTACATTGGACTTGACTCTGGAATCACGGCGGGTGTGACCGGTCGACAGGGGATGCTTACTCCTCCATGGCACCTGATCCCACCTCTTGGTTTCCAGAGGTCCGTGTTTGTCCATTTTTTACCGGATTTGTATCTATGTCCTGGACATTTTATTGATTTATACTTTGGTATCTGAGATTTTTTATATTTTATCCCATACTTTTGTGCAGCAACAAAAGAAATACCGATGCAACAAAATTTGATTTCATTGCACATATGACATGATTAGAAGTAAGTAGTATATACTACCATTTATAGATAAAATTCAGAATGAAACATGTAGTCATACAATGTATGCTAAGATATCTTAAATCCTAAGACAAAATAATTTAATGATGTATTCAAAGGACAAGTGAATAAACTATTTTAACAGTGAGTGAACCGGACTGCACTAACGATGTGAAACTGTACACCAACAACGCACATCCAAGATGTCCTGCTAAGATAGGTGTCTATCTGGTGCCATATTTACGTGGATTCTATTCTCTAATGGTGGTTATATTGATGCTTAATTTGTTGATAGCCCAGTTTAAGTAAGTTTTATCTCTCTCTCTCTCTCTCTCTCTCTCTCTCTCTCTCTCTCTCTCTCTCTCTCTCTCTCTCTCTCTCTCAAAATATATACAGTCTTAAGCCATATATATATTTCGAAAATGGTTTTAAAGATTAGTATATATAAAGCATATATTAAATAAGACCTCATGATTTCATATTCTTTTATTCACAGTCACTCATTGAAATAAATTTTAGTTAGTAGCATTTAATTTATGTACGAGAATGCAATAAAGGCAGGTTTTAATTATAAAAAACACATTTGACACGGAATATGCGTATTTAAATACATATACACCGGTTCCATACGATCATCTATTTATATATCTTAAAGCCACATTCCGGGGAGTAATGTCCGTAAATAAACTTTTCTGTACTCTCTTAATGCGTATTACATGAACTTTCGTCGTATTTCCAAAGTCCTATTCCAACTAATTAGTCAATTAATCGTGGAAAACACCTAACACATTGATCTATTTCTAAACGGTAAGGTGTTGTCGGTCACGTGGTGACGCTCTACTGGGCGTGTTCGTTTCACTGTCCAGTACAATCCAGACAAGTAGAACACCAATCAAATGCTCTAGAACACTGCCCTGGGCAAGCAATTTAGCCTTAAACTTACGTGAATTATGTCAATTTTATTGACATCTTTGAAATAACTACTTCTTGTCCTGGTACATTTTATTGTAAAATGTTGTGAGACTGTGCCGGAACACTCTCGCGGTGAATAGAGCACCCTTTATATCACTCGTTCACTAGCGAAAATTTAAGAATTCCTACGGAATTCTCCTAATAACTCCATTAATACATCGAATTTTTAAAATGTTTTTTCATTTTCGTCGTTTAGGAGTGGTTTTCTAATGAAAATGTCAAAAATTACAATAACTTCCAGAAAATTACAATAACGTCCCCGGAATGTGACTTTAAGCATTACCATTAGTAAACGTATACATGTAAACATTTAACCAATCGTATTTTTTCTAGCAATACATTTTCGTATTTTTTTCTAGCCATACATTCTCGTATTTCTTCTAGCCATACATTTTATATTTTTTCTAGCCATACATTTTATATATCTTCTAGCCATACATTTTATATTTTTTCTAGCCATACATTTTCGTATTTCTTCTAGCCATACATTTCATATTTTTTCTAGCCATACATTTTCGTATTTATTCTAGCCATACATTCTCGAAAATTCAAGAAAAAGCTGACTGGTATTGGTCGTCACTGAAACTGAGCCTGGTGAATGAGTACCACGAAAAACCCGTCCTACCACCACCATTGACTCTCTTGTTTTTCCCTGTTAGTATACTGTTGATTCTCATTCAGACCTGCTATCTGTCAGCTTATATTTGGGTCACTTGGAAAGAGCGCAAAAATCCTTCACAGGTAGACTCAGTCAAAATGAGTGAAATCAACGGAACTATTTCCAACTTTGAGAATTTTGATGAACCAGATGAAAGAAAGACGGAAAAGAGGCAAGACGACTGGGTCAAAAGAAGTGTCAAACAAATGGTGAAATGTAAATACTTGTACTTTTTATATTTTATGACTACTTATGAAAATGCTATTCAAACTATTGGCCGGATTGTGAAACAAAATCCGACTTATAAAATGGCGAAGTCCATCTGCATCATCAATCTAGTTTAACTTTTGCGTTTAGGGCCATTGTGGGAAGACCTATGATGATATCTCTTTGAAACTTCTCTTTAGATAGATCTTGATCAGAACTATTCAATGCAACCTTTGATTTTGAATTCTGGGGGTGAGTAAAAAAAGTATATGGGGTGGGGATCAGGTTTGCATATGTACTATAGAGACCGATGGGAAATTTTTAATATTTCATTATACATGTAATTGGAAAAAAGTAATTCAAAACAATTAAACAATATATTAATTTTTTCCTGATGGAAGTAAATTTTATTGATGTGCATTTGGGTCTTTAAGGGGGGTATACTCCGCCCCCTGAAATTTATATTTTTATTTGAAAGATATTTGGTGTGCCATTTTGAATATTGTGTACGAAGTATTCTGTAACAAAGTATTTGATTGGTTCAATCCTAGAAAGCTATCGCCAATCAAATCTATTTCTCTAAATAGGTCAGGTCAAACACGGGGCTATTGTTATCATGAGTATATAAGGAGATCGCGATTCAGTTTAATTACACTTACAGTGTAGTAGGACCGACTTCCGCCATCAAACCAAATACAGTATTTTAGGACTTCGCGTTGTGTTTAGTGATCGTATCCTATACTGTATTCAGTTGAACATAGGAGATGGGTTCCTGAGTCGGTTCATAATGTCTGGCGACAAGGGTGTCAATGCACAAGGCATCTGTACACAACAGTAATCTTATTTAACCAGTCACAAACTTAACAACAACTGTATCAATTTGTAAATTTTAATATTTGAAAAATAAACATCTATTTTGATGTGATGATGACATCTCTGGTGATCTGAAAAATAACTAAAAGAAAAAGAAAATTTTATTAGTGAACGTTTTACTTATTACTGTCCAATTTTGTTCTATAGTAGTAGAATGTGTTTCTATATTTAACCTGAAATTCAATTTATAAAGCTACTATTTTGTTTAGACTATGTATTTCTCAAGTTATCTAAATTTCTAGTTATTGTTCTAGGCTTATTAGTATAAAACGATATTAATACAACTATTTCTGTGGTATTCTGTTTACGGTAATATAAGTTTTAGACCGAAATTGACACCTAACACGTGGCTTCAACGCACGTGGTTTCCTTTACACGACGACGACGACAATTCCTTACTTTGTCTCTAAATACAAATGTCACCCGTCTTTTCCTACCCATGCTATCCTTAATTAATTTTCCCAATACTACTCTGCATATTTGATTTGACTACCCTATTTCATATTTACTTACGTTTACCGCTATGACATTCCGACTAAACCTTTCTAAAGTTTCCTAACAAATAAAATCTACAGAAACTCACTACATTACGCTCTAAAAATCATCACGTAAGATGTGATTTACTTACTAATGGCTTCTATTCATAGAGCCTGTGCAAGTGCAATGCAAGTTGAATCTGGTCACAGACACCTGTAATTAAACTGAATCGCGATCTCCTTATATACCCATGATGACAATAGCCATGTGTTTGACCTGACCTTTATTTAGAGAAATAGATTTGATTGGCGATAGCTTTCTAGGATTGAACCAATCAAATACTTTGTTACAGAATACTTCGTACACAATATTCAAAATGGCAGACCAAACATCTTTTTGGCAGATCAAACAAAATTTTTATTACTTGAAAATCATTCAAATTCCAACACCTGAACCATATACACTTACACATTATGGGGAAAATATTCATTGATATACATTGGGTCCTTGAAATTTGGGTCCTTTGGAATATGTACCACCCCCGAAAATGTTTTTTTTTCTTTTAACATAACCGTTCACATCCCCACCTCTAAACCAAATATGTTCTTGATCCTGATAGAAAGATACATTCTGTAGTGTATATGGGGTCTTTGGGTGTTTTGCTCCAATTCCAGCAGATCATATGTTTTGCTAACCAATGAAAACTATTCATATCCCCAATTTAAAACCATATATATTCTTGTTCCTTATGGAGAAAACTATTCATATCCCCAACCTAAAACCATATATATTCTTGTTCCTTATGGAGAGACACATTCTGTGGTATCTGTGGATGTACTGCACCCCCCCCACACACACACACAAATAATCTTTTGCTAATAACTTCAATACCATTCACATCCCCACCCCTTCACCATATATATTCTTGTTCCTTATGAAATTGTTCATTGAGTGATACATAAGGTTCATGCCTCAACCCTGAAATATATATTTTTTACTTAGAACTTGAATACTATTCACATCCCTACGCCTAAATCATATACATTCTTGTTTCTTATACAGATACATATTCAGTTTTATAGATGGTTCTTGTGCCCCACCATCTTGAATCTTGTTTCCAATTTCTGTCAAAGCCCCACAATCCGGTCATACCGCCTTTAGCTGTTTCTTGTTTTGCATGTTTCGCAGACCTTTACGTTTATGAGTATTCTAAGGAATTTTTTTCTTACCACTTCTATTATTTATGGACATCAAGTGTTTAAAGCTGAACTACGAAGATAAAAAGCTTTTGAACTTTAAAAAAAAATTGTGTTGAAAAAAATTCCCACTTCATATCCCCATATAGCTGACATATTTGTAATTGTTTCTCAGGAAAATCAATTCCCACAAAAGTACAGGTAGGATTCAATATGTTTTGTTCAGCCTCTGGGACTTCTCACGTTTCGCGTTGCGAGTACAGATATACAATGACGACCAATATAACTAATCCTTTTTATACCTGCTGTGGGACTTGATTTTCCGGAGAACCTATTGCAAATATGTCAGCTGTATGGGGAACGAAGTGGGAATGTTTCAAAACATTTTTATAAACACACATTTTTGTATTAAAAGTTCAAAAAGTCTTTTATCTTCGTAGTTTAGCTTTACCCATCATTGTGGTTTATAGTCACAAAAATATACAGACGTATATTAGCTCATAAAGCAACATGAACTGTCATCTTGCCGTCAACATAAACTGTCATCTTGCCGTCAACATATTATACCTCATACCCATTCAACTTAATCATTATCTTTTTGTACAAAAATATATTTAATATGTAACCAGTTTCACATTTCGATAATAACCATTATACACAGTAATATTCATGTCTGATACTATCTTATAAATCAACATTTGGAGAAAATGTTTATAAACAGTACGTTTTTAATGAAATCAGATTTTTGGAAATTTCCACTTTGACAAAGTTTTCATAGTCCAGTCTAATAACAGCATTCTTTCTTTCCGTTCCTGTATTTTTGGACATCGGTTGTTGTCATTGTTCACTTTGACATAATTTGACAGTATTATTACAGCCATGTTTCCCGTTTATATAGGTTTTTGACATCGGGTGTTGTCATTTTTCACTTTGACATAGTTTTGACAGTATTATTACAGCCATTCTTTCTTTCCGTTTCTATATCTTTTTGACATCGGGTGTTGTTTTGTTTTTACTTTGATTAGGGGAGTATTATTACAGCCATTTTCCCCCGTTTATATAGGTTTTTGACATCTGGCTTTGTCATTTTTCACTTTGACATAGTTTTGACAGTATTATTACAGCCATTCTTTCTTTCCGTTTCTATGTCTTCTTTTCTTTTTGACATCTGGTGTTGTATTGTTTTTACTTTGATTAGGGGAGTATTATTACAGCCATTTTTCCCGTTTATATAGGTTTTTGACATCGGGCGTTGTCATTTTTCACTTTGACATAGTTTTGACAGTATTATTACAGCCATTATTTAAGATTTTTTAAATTTGGTATTATGTTTATAATATTTATAACCACTAGGTCGTTGCAACTGCTGGTGGACCGTTTGAGTCCCCGATGTTATACATAACCCTAGTACCTGTTATTTCGATACCAGCTAATAATCTTATACTAAAGTAATATTTCGCACTCCTAACACCATTTAAATTCTAAATTCTTCAAAAGCTAAGATAGTCATCTTCTTTTCATGACAGTGGTTTCTCCTAGACGGATTTGGCTATACATTTAGATTTATTATTTGGCCTTTTATGATACCACTTTCTCTTTAGAAATTAATATTTTTAATTGGGGCTCAACTGATTGACAGAAACGATCGTTTTGAGCAATTTATAAATTTGGTGTTATGTTTATAATATTCTTTACGTCTTTTTTTTTTTTTTTTTTTTTTCCCATTTTCCACTTTGACAAAGTTTCGACAGTATGATAACATCCATTCTTTCTTTCTGTTCCTGTAGTTTTTTGGACATCAGGTGTTTATACAAAGGATCATTATTGGTTTGAGCTGGATATAAAGAGGCGATGGGTTCAAACGTATGTAGACATTTTAGAGTAACAACTTATAGTAAATAAAATATTCAAACCAAAATGGCGGATAAAAAGATGAACTTTTGTATTTGAAGTAACATATCTGCAGAGGATGTTGTACATAGCCAATTTATCTGTTTTATTTAATACACATTTTTACAAAGCTTTGATGTGTAGCAAGATTTCACATCCGGGTTCAGTTCAAAACCAAAACAATACGGACTATTTTTAAAAAAAAAAAGGTTTCGAAGATAAAAATTATTACCCCGCACAGATACCATTCATTACTGAAGCTCTAATACTAGTGTGTCGATAAGTAGCCTGACATCCCTGTTATGATGTAATTTATACTCCTTGTGTTTGTAAACATGTTTACCTTTGACTGAACAGTTCTTAAACATTATATACTGCTTGTGTACGTCTTTTAAGGTATGGGAAACATAGAAGACGGTTGAGGAAAAAAGTGAATCACTCTTTGGTGAGTATTTCATTACTTTATCTTTTAAAACAATATTGTAAATTGTTTTAAAAATGTTAGGAATAAACGCAATATTCAACAAAGGTAAATGAAATACCAGTATGACCTAGTTAGTCTAGTATGAAATTCGAACATTTACGTACAGATTTACTTATAGAAGGGTAATATGCCAACAGTTTTCGTATACCCTGAGAAATATTTATACATTCATTGGTGATATTTCAATTCTCACTATAACTTGTTTTGGTACTACTTAGAGCATCGTTGTTTGTGTGGAATTGAAATTAGAACTTCAATTGATAAGACCTTGTTACTACTTAGAGAATCGTTGTTTATGTGACATTGAAATTAGAACTGCAATTGATAAGACTTCGGTACTACTTAGAGCATTGTTGTATGTGTGGCATTAAAATTAGAACTGCAATTGATAAGACTTTCTTGGTCGAATCGTTATACAATTGCGCTTTATATCTCGATGTTTCACATCTCAAGTAAACGCAGGTTCCATTCGAACCCACTGGAACGTTATCTGATCGACGGAAGTTACCAAGTGTACTAGTAACATTGAAACAGGTTAACTGAATACTCGGTTTGTTTGTGTGTGTGTGTGTGTGTGTGTGTGTGTGTGTGTGTGTGTGTGTGTGTGTGTGTGTGTGTGTGTGTGTGTGTGTGTGTGTGTGTGTGTGTGTGTGTTTAAATTATAGTACACAGTTATACTTCTTTTTATATGATTTTAAATTGATTTTATTTTATTTCAGGAATTTAAAAACAGTAGTTTCAAATTCCAGAAACAGGTATGTCTAACTGTACCTTGTAACTAAATGTTTTTATATTATCGTTTATTTATTTATTCTTGAATATCAAATAAAAAAATTTAGAATAGAAATTTATACTTTTGCTCCTTTTTTACCTTTCAACAGGTAAACGATTTAACAAAGTTGATACAAAGACCAAACATAGCGCCAAGGAAACCACTTGAGATGGAACACGATCAACCACCAGGTAACATTAATATATATATATATATATATATATATATATATATATATATATATATATATATATATATATATATATATATATATATATATACCAGGTACCATTTATATATATATACCAGGTAACATTTATATATATATATACCAGGTAACATTTATATATATATATATATATATATATCAATATATATGTATATATATATATTTTATATATATATATGGGCGGGAATATACCACTGGTACCATTTTATATATATATACCAGGTAGCATTTATTTATATGATATATACCAGGTAACATTTATATATATATAACTTATAAATATATATATATATATATATATATATATATATATATATATATATATATATATATATATATATATATATATATATATATATTGCTATTTTAGAACTTCACAGCTATTTTAGATTCGACCGATGAAGTTTTATTAGTAACAATCGTCCTGTGCATTTATTTTGGTTTCTTTTTTGCAAAACTATTACTTTGATATTCTGTTTATAATATTTACAAACTCAAAGGAAATAATAATATCTGAGTTAACTTAAGCAGATAATGCTTACATTATGTACGTCAGATATTGTCTGTACGGCACTTTTTCAATCTCATTACTATAATTGATTTACCTTGACTCATAATTCTATTTTTACGCACCGCAAAATTAGCACATATTGTTTTATTAACATAAATGTCAATGCTATCAAACCATTCTAAACAACTTTATCACCTGTATTCTAATCTGTGATCATATAATACAATTTATATATAAAGTATACTGGAAATCATATATTGAGAAAATTAGAACACCTTTGTTTTCATTTTCTCTTTTTCAAGTAAAAATATTATTTGACTTGCTTTTACAGCGTATCTAGGATCTTAATACAATTTGACGATACGTATGTACAGGTCTACCAAGTTTAAATTTTCACTTTTTTAATTCTGTTTACAAACATGAGTCTAAATTGAAACATATCTAGTATGACAGGCCTATTTTCGGCAGTTACAGTAATATACTTATCCCCTGTGCATTTTTAGAAAATCGACCATATTATTTTTGTTTTTGATAAGAGCCGGAAGTGCCACTTTACCTTGGTAGATTTATAATGCACGCTTTGATGTCATTATTTACAATGTTAATTACATTTTACAGTTCCAAAGTCGAAGACATTTGATATAAATCGGCATTGTAAAGGCATTTCATACAATTTTGCCTTCGATAAAATAGAGGACAAAGCAGTGGTGATGAATCTAGGTGCAATTAACAAATTGATAATTAACGATAATGCACTTCGTCATATCGATATGATAGACAGGGACCGGTTACAGAGCTGGGCAAAATACAAATTTGAAATCATTGACAATCTAGACGCTTTACGGGGAGCACAGCTAAGCTTAAATCATGCCTTCAAACCTAACACGTTAATTGATATATATGTCAATGACAAACTAATGCAATCCGGTTACACAGAAAACAGTAGTGCTTCCCCGTCAAAGAAAGTGTTTCTGATACGTAAGGAGTTCCTAGTCAGCGGATTAAATGTTGTCAAGATATGCTACAATGAGAAAAACGAAGGAGTGTACACAATACATGATCAGAGTAACGCAGGTAATAGCTACCGTCTTATTTTCATGTCTTTTTTCTGTAATTATTGTCTAGTAAAACGGGTACTTAGAATTTTATCTTTTATTAATGTTGAGGCTGCAAAATCTCAGACGAATGTGAAAAAATATCAAGATAAAGGGGCATAAGCTGTGGTTTTGTTTTTTTGAAAAAATTCTTTCCGTTTTTACTTCTTAGATTGATGTACAGTGATAACAAAATAGATATTTACACAGACATAAAAATTTCTTAATTCCTATATATTTTATGAACATTGCTTCAGAAACCAGTTTGGCACTTTTTGCACATGTAGCTGATTAATTCAACTTTACTATTTGTATATGTATACCACACTGCATCTGACCTTATTCTCACAAAATATAGAGGAAAATAATAGCTGTATAATGTGTATAGCTTTACATCAAGTACAAGTAGAGAATTTTTTTTTTTTTGTAAACACAGCTAACGCCCCTGTAAGATAGCCAACTAATATTTATTACTTACAGCATAACATGAAATATGAGAAACTTGGTTATAAAACACCGAACGTTTGTATATATAAATTTCAATTGTCTATTGCAATTATATCCGGGATGTCCATATCAGGTCCATTGTATAAATGTGTATCACTTTATTGAATTCTCTTTACATTTCAGCAAAATCTGTGAAGTCTTTCTGTGCAGTAACCATTGATGAGAACAGACAGGGAGACCCATATCTAAAACTTTTTGATAATGGAGAATCATTTGCCGAGGCTCGTTTCCTGGTAGATGATGTGTCGATAGTGGAAGCCTCCTTGTTATTAAACACTTGTCGCACGATGCAGAATGCATTATGTAATGTTTATATTAACGGACAGAGTATTATGGCGGGTTACGACTCGGCACCACGTGAAACCTTTGGAGATCAAATATTCATGTTACCAAATGAACTTTTGCAGGAAGGAGTAAATGTTGTGAAAATTGAACTGGAGAGAACAAGTCCTGCAGTTTTGTGGCTTTCCGATCTGCGTATTGAAATCAGTATCAAATAAATGGAGAAGACTGTCAGAATTCTAGCTTTAAATTTGCCAAAGAATATAATGCTGTGATATACTACAATCACAATTTGTGTTCTGGTGTCTTGTAAACATATTTGTTGACAAATATTACCCCGAACTGTTTGTCAGTCTAGTTTCTTCTCAGAATGATAGCAATCCATCGTAACTTTATGCATCGAGACTTGCCATGATTTTTCTATTTATGAGTACTATACTTTATATAGTGAATTTGATAGTGAATAGTGGATTTGTATATCTTATTGAAGTTATCCATCTGTTACTATGACATACAATGTAGTATTGGTGATAATTTACGAAATACGTATGTAGTAATACAAAGATCTGAAACTAACTATGCAATTTTTCGTTCCCCATAAAATCACATTAGATGAGAAAGTTCCGTATAGTTCTTATGAAAATCATTAATTACATCCCCATCCTCCGTGCAGAAAACTTATCTACAAAGTGGAACAGTCGTAATTGTATAAACAACCAGCAGATTGAGTGTGAACTGGTGAAAATGTTATTTCATTTCTCTTTGACGCCAGGTCGAATTTTATGATGATCATAATTTTACTTTGACACCAGGTCGAATTTTTATGATGATCATAATTTCACGTTGACGCCAGATTGAATTTTTCTATTATTGTTTTACTTTTGGTTTGCATCCCGCCAAGATTTATTTTACTTATGTGAAGACATCACAGACTAAAGTTGTCAATCCATATATACATGTACTATGGAATCAAGTTGTTGTTGTCGTATTGTATTTTAACGTCCCACTCAAGATTCTTTCACTCATATGGAGTACGTTACCAAATGCCGGTGAAGGGTTTCAAATTTTGGCCTATCCTCGGCACTTATGGTCATTGAGCAGTGAGGGTTCTTTAAAATGCCGACACCTACTGTGACACAGGACATCGGTTTTTACTCTCTCATCCGAAATGGAATCAAATACAAACGACATTTAAGTAGTAATATCCCTCAGTCACTCGCATATGGAGTTTATATTTCACAAATGATCCGATTTGCCAGGGCGTGTACAACATATGAAGATTTCATATACAGAGGTAAACTACTCACTGACAAATTATTGACACAGGGATATCGAAAACCGCGTTTAATGTCAACGTTCCGCAAATTTTATGGTCGGTATAATAGTCTTGTTTACGATTACTCTGTTTCACTAAGTGAAATGTTGAGTTGCCTTTTCGTTGGCACGTCTGTACCAATTGTGACGAGGATTCACTTCTCACGTATTTCATTGGACTTGACTGTGGACTCACGGCGGGTGTGACCGGTCGACAGGGGATGCTTACTCCTCCATGGCACCTGATTTATACTTTGGTATCTGAGATTTTTTTATATTTAAGGTATAGACAAGCTGAAGGGCTATGAAAATTTTGGTAAAATGCTACTATATTGTAAAATAGTAAAATACATTGTGGTAACCTCACTATGTGATATTGACATATCCTCGTACAAAATCAGCAAATACATTGCTTCATTCTTAACACAAATTTAATGAAAAGCGAAAAAATCATGAATATTTTATTTTTTAAGAAAACATCAAATTTGAATCACTTGAAATAAAAAGCTGCTCCCGGTATCTTTAAATAAAAAAGTTATATTTTTATGAGTACAATTTAAAATGGCCCATTGATATTGTTCTAACTGATCTTTCGCTTCCATCTTGTTCTGATTGCTGATTATCATATCTCTATCGAAGCGTTTTATCCATACTATGGTCATCCTTTCGTTACCGCAGATGTTATTAAATATCTGGATACAGACACTTCTGTGAATTATTCAGTCTGTCATACACACAATCCCTGAAAAAGAATAAAGTATATCATGTAATATTAACCCAACATCAAGAATAAAAAGACTGTAAAAATAAAGGATGTGATATCAGCGAAAAGATATGGACATGAGGTGACAAATAGTGTGTGTATGATTTACAAGAATCGGTACCACGAACAAAGGAGAAAAAACAACATTTAAGTCAGAAAAACATATAACAATATAAAAATCACAGATAGCAAAGTATTTACGGTTACCGTAAGAAGGTTCAGGAGACAATATACAAATCTGATGAAAACTGGACACACACGGACCTCTGAAAACCATGAGGTGTGAGCATGGAGGAGTAAATTACATTAATTTTCTAATAAAACGGAGGAAGATGTTATTTCATAGTGTCGTGTGAAGTGTTGAAATAAAATTTTAAACATATTTGAATTATTATTTAATCAGTTAAAAATAAAAATATCGACTTAAAACATTAAAAACAACAAAACCGCCCATAACTGGACGTTTGTCTCCCTGGGTTTATATAGTTTAAGTATGTATGTATATAGAACTCACAAAGAGTCAATGACGAGAGAGATCTGCTTCATACATGTGCGTTTTCAAAGTGATACAATTTTAGAACAATACATTGAATGCCATTCATCATTAAACAGACATTTTATGACAGAGAAAATAGTCAATACAATGTCATGAAGTTTTGTGAATATTTCGGCTTTCCCATCGTAAATTTTCCACATTTAAGTAGTAATATCCCTCAGTCACCTGCATATGGAGTTTATATTTCACAAATGATCCGAAAAGGACAACATACAGATGGCATATACAGAGGTAAACTACATAGACACAGGGATATCGAAAACCGCGTCAACGTTCCGAAATTTTATGGACAATAGTCTTCTCTCTGTTTCACTAATGAAATGTTGAGTAAAATACAATGTGACGAGGATACACTCCTCAGTGTTTCATGGACTTGACACTCACGGCGGGTGTGACCGGTCGACAGGGGAATGTTTCCTCCATGTATATACCTCCGAAGGTCCGTGTTTGTCCATTTTTACTTTGTATCACATATATATTTAACTTTGCTGAGATTTTTACTGAAAAGGAAAAAACAGTGGCCATACGGAGTACATAGATCGTCAAGTGAAATGGACAATATCTTCTCAAATGAAATATCATGTCATTATTTACACTTAATGTTTCCAGTACTTCCGAAATTGTTACTCACATATATAAATAGCTGTATTCCACTCTGTCTCCTTCTCCTCCTCAGTCATTTTACTTAAGGGGACTGAGGGTCTCAGGTATTCCCACCCTGCAGGCCTACTCAAGTAGTCATCCACCGCTCTTTGTGCATGTAAAGAGTCGACATTTTCACATTTCTGGAATAATATCAATGTTTATATATGTGTCGGCAGTCGTATTAATACATATTTCATTATTAAACAATTTAAATGATACTAAATAATACACAGCTTCAAAATGGCGATGATTTTGTATTTGACATACAAATAGAACGTTATGAGAGAGAGAGAGAGAGAGAGAGAGAGAGAGAGAGAGAGAGAGAGAGAGAGAGAGAGAGAGAGAGAGAGAGAGAGAGAGAGAGAGAGAGAGAGAGAGAGAGAGACCTGTGGATAGACTTTCAGTCTGAAGAGGTATATTGCTAAAGCCAGAATCTGCAACAGGCTGTTTCTCAGCATGACCTGAAACGATATACACTACACATAAGTCTAAACAGAAAGCCATACTAAACCAAAAACACCGCACTGGATAGTGATTTTTATAAAATTATTTTTTATCATTTCTTCACTTCTGTTTGCTGAATAAAATCGATAATTTTTGTACGGAAATAGAAATAAAACAATGTATGTATCGATAATAGATAAATAAAATAAAAAGTATCTCAAAGTACAGCATAGAGTAATCGTAACTAAGATCACCATCATCATCTAGTCGGCAAATTTTATAATTACCATTTCCAAAGACGCCAAAGTTGAACAAACGTATTGTTTTTTCATCCATCCTAAGAAAATTAACACACTTTCGATGGTAGTTTCTTCTGGTTCCACACTAAATAGAAAGCAAAAAGTTAAAGAGTACATCCCTTTATTGTACCTAAAGATGGGTTATCTTAGATGTAAATTATATTAATCAAACAAATATAATCCTTAAGTATTTTTGGCCAATAAAAAATTCTGTGATCAAATTTGCGACATTTGTATATTAACAATATTTGGTATGTTTTATACCAAGACATACCATGTGAAGTAATCATAAAATGGTGACAAGAACACAAACAGAAAAAGAATCTCCACAGCCGCCAAAAAGCGCAACTCTCTTTTCGACACCATTTTTATGCCATAGTGATAAGGTTATTGTGACGTCATGAAACTAAAACACGACATGCTAACCTAATGACACACTTTCCGTGTATACTATGTGATGTCATTCGATTGTGACGTCATAATCACACATCTGTTTGACGAACCATTTTAATTGTGAGGTCATAATGGTAAAGTAAGCCTTTCGTGAATGTCGATCTTTATTAGACTCCCAGTCCAAACGTTAATGTGATCATATTTCTAACATATTTGTAATCAAACAACACATAAGCATTATATGAATTCAGAAATTAACAAATAAAATTATTTTATTTTTTTTATTTCCAAATCATTTCTGTTACACATACAAGCAACAAGACTGCGAAATTAAAATGACTTTAAACTCATTTTCTCTATTCCCCTGGATACTTATAAAATGGTCCAATCAATTAATTTTGAATTTTAAAGAAACATGTTTAAAGTATTATGTAGATAATGAATCACCGATGATTAATCGGGATCGAAATTCCATAGCATCGTATAACAAGGGAAATAACTCTGTCGTAAACAATTTGTCGTCAGGACGAAACCAGAACTGTGATTGTCTGCTACTATAAAATGAAATGCACCGGTGCAATATAATATTATGGGAGGTGCCTGTAGCAATGTCCCTAATGTCGATGATCTACCGAAGAAAATTTTGATACTTGGTCTGAGTGGGACGGGTATGTAACAACACCTAACTACATGGTGAAATTATACTGGTACCACTACCAGATTTATCACTATCAGTATCAGTGTTTATATACAGATTGTGACACAGGAATTGGAAATTTTATCTGTAAGTTAGAATACGCCCGATCTTCGGACAAATTCTCGATTTTAACTTACAGGTAAATTTTCCAATTAGGAGTCGGCTAAGTCATTCGTGGACGAGCGTGTGTTATCAGTTGTGTGTATGAAAAAGTCATACTTACAGAACTCACAATCTATAAAACAATAGACTGTTTAGTGCTGCTCTTTTTCTTATTTACGATGTGTCTTTTGATTTCATTTTTAGATTAGATATAGCCTACACAGTAAGTTATAATTATTTAGTACATATGACACTTATATGGATAAATAAATAAGAATTTAGAACCCATATTGAATTGTATGTAGCATAATCATAGATATTTACAGAGTTATCTCCCATATCGCACTTTTTTTCTTGTAAAAAGAAGTAAACTCATATCTGCCAACCTCTGAAACCTTCAATGAGGGAGATCTCCCCCACAGCTATTACAGCTGAGGGGGAGATTTTGCATCAACAACATTTTCAGCTAAATATAATAATGATCTGTACACTACATTCATTACAAAACACCAATGAGAGATATTAGATATACTTTATTTCTTCAGTTCACTTTTATATTGTAGACAAACTGTTGTCAATACTCCAGAGTCTGGACAAAACTCATAACATGCCATATTTTGATTTTGTTTTTTATGTATTTCATTAAAAGTTTTATTTACAGTAACTGATTTCACTTTTATCATTCATTTTGAACTACAAATAGAAGGAAATGGATCACTTTCGAAACTTAAGCTTTTTGAAATGACGAATGTTTGTACTTCTACTGACATTTTTACTTGCACAACCGGGCAAAGGACAATTGAAATCTTGTTGCCCTGTTCCAACTTTTACTTGCGGGGTTACAATATCTGAATGCTGGAGATTTAATACTTCCATGTGGGAGTGAACCGGCAAGCGGGAGATTTCCAAAATTTTAATGTTTGTGCGGGAGTCTCTCGCACAAAACGGAGGGTTATGCAGGTATGAGTAAATCTGACAACAATTTCTTATTTTCAGTATAATTTCTAGTATTGAGTCATTGTAAATGAATATAATTACAAATATGATAATGAACATGATATTGAGCATATATGATAATTTCAATGAAATATGTAATTCACAAAAATCTGTTTACCTGTGTGTTACAAAATATTAGGCCTAGTTTAATTTAGTTTTACATTGTTATACTTGAAATACATAGCCCAACGGTACCAGTTATCGAACAAAGAACAATGAATGCATTTTAGTCATGTTTGCCATGTTCTTTGTTTGTCATAATAGAAGACAATTTTTACATAAAAATGTTTGTTTTACTCATCAAATAAAATATTAAAGAAGCAAGATATTAACAGCAGTAGACAACTTTTTAGCATTACTGTTTAGAGTCAAGAATGAATGGCAACGCTTCGCTCAAGGTAAATCACGAACCCGGACTCAGCTTTTTAAAATTCTGGAATAAGTGAATAAATGGACGAGTTTGATATTTTTTTTTTTTTCCCTAAAAATCATGAAAAGTATTTTATTTTTAGGTAGTGAATACTTTTTAAGTGACAGATCTTTAACAAAATAGAAAAACTGTAACTTTGAATAAGTGTTCAATAACTAGTTTCATTTCGCTTGTTGCCGGTGACCTCACTGCATCCTAAACACATCGTTTATGTTTGTTTGTTTATTGTTGTTTAACATCCCACACAAGAATATTTCACTCATATGGAGACAGCACCAAATGCCAGTGAAGGTCTTCAAATTTTGGCCTATGCTCGGCACTTACAGCCTTTCTTTAACGTGCTGACACCTACTGTTACACGGGACCTTGATTTTTACTGTCTCATCATAAAAATCAATATTATTGCAAGGATGTCAATCAATTTGGCTTTAAACGTAGGTAAAAGATATTCTAACTATCATTTAGAGGTAAAAAAGTAAATGAAATATTTAATATTTATTGCTACAAAAGAAAAAAGTGTTAAAATCATTCGATAACTGGTACCCTGAGGCTAATACAAAGTAATACAACAAGATTTTTATGAAATACATAAAAGTATACAGTAATACAAACTCACAACCAATCTTTCCCCAGTCCGTCAAGCAATACCTGATTTCCCTGATTTTTTACAATTCCTGTTTTTTTCTTGAATTTTGAAGACAAACTCATGAAAAAAGACATGGTGTAAAACAAGTTACTTGCTTATTAGAACTAGTCTGTATGTTATAGATATCATATATTTGTATACATTATGTATTAGATGTTAGTTTGTTGATACATTTTGGTATGGAATCTAGCCAACAATAAAATTATTACTAAAATACTGATTGTTTTGGTTAATAACACGTGTTGTTGATAATAAGTAAATACTGATTGTCTCGGTCTATATCAAATGTCCTTGATAATAAGTAAGTACTGATTGTTTTGCTTAATATCACGTGTTGCTGATAATCAGTCAGTAATGATTGTCCTGGTAAATATAGTGTGTTGCTGATAATAAGTCAGTACTGATTGTCCTGGTAAATATAGTGTGTTGCTGATAATAAGTCAGTACTGATTGTCCTGGTAAATATAGTGTGTTGCTGATAATAAGTCAGTACTGATTGTCCTGGTAAATATAGTGTGTGGCTGATAATAAGTACTGATTGTCCTGATAAATTAAGTGTGTGGCTGATAATAAGTAAGTATTGATTATCCTGGTAAATATAGTGTGTTGCTGGTAATAAGTCAGTACTGATTGTCCTGGTAAATATAGTGTGTTGTTGGTAATAAGTCAGTACTGATTATCCTGGTACAATAGTGTGTTGCTGATAATAAGTCGGTACTGATTGTCCTGGTAAATATAGTGTGTTGTTGGTAATAAGTAAGTACTGATTATTCTGGTAAATAAAGTGTGTTGTTGGTAATAAGTAAGTACTGATTGTTCTGGTAAATATAGTGTGTTGTTGGTAATAAGTAAGTACTAATTGTTCTAGTGAATATATTGTGTTGCTGATATTAAGTCAGTACTGATTGTCCTGGTAAATATAGTGTGTTGCTGATAATAAGTCAGTACTGATTATCCTGGTAAATATAGTGTGCTGTTGATAATACATCAGTACTGATTATCCTGGTAAATATAGTGTGTTGTTGGTAATAAGTAAGTACTGACTGTCCTTGTAAATACAATGTGTTGTTGATAAGAAGTAATTACTGATTGTTCTGGTAAAAATAGTGTGTTGCTGGTAATAAGTAAGTACTGATTGTCCTGGTAAATATAGTGTGTTCCTGATAAGAAGTAAGTACTGATTGTCCTGGTAAATATAATGTGTTGTTGATAATAAGTAAGCACTGATTGTTCTTGTAAATATAGTGTGTTGCTGATATTAAGTAAGTACTGATTGTTCTTGTAAATATAGTGTGTTGTTGATGATAAATTAGTACTGATTGTTCTGGTAAAAATAGTTGGTTGCTGATAATAAGTAAGTACTGATTGTTCTGGTTAATATAGTGTGTTGTTGGTAATAATTAAGTACTGATTATCCTGGTAAATATAGTGTGTTGTTGATAATAAGTCAATACTGATTATCCTGGTAAATATAGTGTTGTTGCTGATAAGTTAGTACTGATCGTGTGTTGTTGGTAATAAGTAAGTACTGATTATCCTGGTAAATATAGTGTGTTGTTGATAATAAGTCAGTACTAATTGTCCTGGTAAAAATAGTGTGTTGCTGATAAGAAGTAAGTACTGATTGTCCTGGTTAATGTAGTGTGTTGCTGATACTAAATAAGTACTGATTGTCCTGGTAAATATAGTATGTTGCTGATAAGAAGTAAATACTGATTTTTCTGGTAAAAATAGTGTGTTGCTGATATTAAGTAAGTACTGATTGTTCAGGTAAATATAGTGTGTTGCTGGTAATAAGTCACCACTGATTGTTCTGGTGAATATAGTGTGTTGCTGATATTAAGTCAGTACTGATTGTCCTGGTAAATATAGTGTGTTGTTGGTAATAAGTAAGCACTGATTGTTCTGGTAAATAAAGTTTTGCTGATAATAAGTCAGTGTTGCTGGTATTAAGTAAGTTCTGATTGTCCTGGTAAATATAGTGTGTTGTTGATAATAAGTAAGTACTGATTGTCCTGGTAAATATAGTGTGTTGCTGATAATAAGCCAGTAGTGATTGTCCTGGTAAATATAGTGTGTTGTTGATAATAAGTCAATACTGATTATCCTGGTAAATTTAGTGTGTTGTTGGTAATAAGTAAGTACTGATTATCCTGGTAAATATAGTGTGTTGTTGATGATAAGTCAGTACTGATTGTTCTGGTTAATATAGTGTGTTGTTGGCATTAAGTTGGTAATGATTATCCTGGTAAATATAGTGTGTTGCTGGTATTAAGTCAGTACTGATTGTCCTGGTAAATATAGTGTATTGCTGATAATAAGTAAGTACTGATTGTCCTGGTAAATATAGTGTGTTGCTGATAAGAAGTAAGTACTGATTGTTCTTGTAAAAATAATGTGTTGCTGATATTAAGTAAGTACTGATTGTTCTGGTAAATATAGCTTGTTGCTGGTAATAAGTAAGTACTGATTGTCCTGGTAAATATAATGTGTTGTTGATAATATGTAAGCACTGATTGTTCTGGTAAATATAGTGTGTTGTTGATGATAAGTCAGTACTGATATGTTCTGGTAAAAATAGTGTGTTGCTGATAAGAAGTAAGTACTGATTGTTCTGGTTAATATAGTGTGTTGTTGGTAATAAGTAAGTACTGATTGTCCTGGTAAATATAGTGTGTTGTTGATAATAAGTCAGTAGTGATTGTTCTGGTGAATATAGTGTGTTGTTGATAATAAGTCAATACTGATTATCCTGGTAAATATAGTGTGTTGTTGATAATAAGTCAGTAGTGATTGTCCAGGTAGATATAGTGTGTTGTTGATAATAAGTCAATACTGATTATCCTGGTAAATATAGTGTGTTGTTGATAATAAGTCAGTACTGATTGTTCTGGTAAATATAGTGTGTTGTTGATGATAAGTCAGTACTGATTGTTCTGGTAAAAATAGTGTGTTGTTGATGATATGTCAGTACTGATTGTTCTGGTAAATATAGTGTGTTGTTGATAATAAGTCAGTAGTGATTGTCCTGGTAAATATAGTGTGTTGTTGATGATAAGTCAGTACTGATTATCCTGGTAAATATAGTGTGTTGTTGGTAATAAGTAAGTACTGACTATCCTGGTAAATGTAGTGTGTTGCTGATAATAAGTCAGTACTGATTGTTCTGGTAAATATAGTGTGTTGTTGGTAATAAGTCAGTACTGATTGTTTTGGTAAATATAGTGTGTTTCTGATAATACATGTAAGTAAGTACTGATTGTTGTGGTAAATATTGTGTGTTGCTGATAATAAATTAGTACTGATTGTTGTGGTAAATATAGTGTGTTGCTGATAAATTAATATTTTATAAATCAAAAGAAAAAAAGATCTACTACAAAATGTACTTTGATTTTAGAATGAATTGACTTTACTTAATTCCAGTGTTATTTTCACATCAATATTTTAACATAATTTGTATTTCCTATATGTTTAAGGTAAAACTCACCTGTTGTATAGTTGGGTGTTTGGACATACAGACATTACTCCAGTTCCTACCGACAGCTTCAACGTGGAGAAAGTGACATCACGTTCAGGCTTGTTATATATGATATGGGACCTGTGTGGAACAGAGATTTTTAAATTCAGAAGAAGGCAGTTTTTTCATGGAACAGATGGTATTTTATAATAAAATGATTTTTAGAATTTTTTACCTTTATCCCCATATTTGCAGGTAGCAACTTTTACTTAAACTTAGTAAAAATAGTCGGAAAATTTAAACTTTAGAGTTTGTATATTCTTTGGTTGATATCTAAATTCTGATTGTACTTAAAAAAGTCCATACACCTTTGATTATTTTGAAACAACAAACAAAATACCATTAGCATGACATATGAATCAAATCCTAAAATGTTCACTTACAGTGTAGGCATAGAGACATGCAGACAGGAAATGAACACCTCTGAATATCTAGCATGATTTGTGGTGTCCACTGTATTAACTACAACAATTTTACTTTATAAAAATTAACTGCTTTACATCTTTTTAACTAATAATTGGTCCCAATATGCACCCACCCATTTTTTCCGATTTTTGTAGCACCTTGGGCATTTATTGGGTCGAATACAGTATTTAGATTTATAGTTTTTCAACAGTTTGTAGGTATTTCAATCTCATCACTGATTTCTGTATTTGTAGGTATTATATACATGATTGATGCAACACAAGATGAGAATACAGACAAAGTTAAAGTGGACTTTTTAAATATTCTACAAGAAAGAGATTTTACAAACATACCATTATTGGTATTGATAAACAAGGTAGATTCTTCAGGTGTGTAATTGTTTTAAATCATATTACTTAAATTAATGTCATAAAAATATCAGCATTTTATAGATGATTAAATTCATCATATAATCTACATATTTCATTATAGCTAAACCTCTTATTTTGCTAAAAAGCTAAATTTCACAAATATTGAAGAGATCAACCATAATTAATGTACAATGTACTACTTTTGTAATCCTTATTTGAAGATTATCAAATTGCCTGAAAAGCATTTATTAGTTTTATCTAATTAAACATGAAATTGTAATACAGGTCTGCCAAGGTAAATTGACACATGTTTCCAAACACAATATGTCTAAATTAAATCATAACAGGGGTTACAGACTACTTGTTGTCTCCAAGATATTCAATATTAGAGCTTCAGTAATGCACTGAGTCCATGCAAGGCAATATGTTTTACCTGTACAACCTATTGTTTTGATTTTAAACTGAACCTGTATGTGCCACTTTTACCTTGGTAGACCTATAGATATACATGTAAAACAGACAGGATAGCCATTGAATGTTTGTATACTTCTTAGAAAATTATAACCAATTGGTAAATGCTTAATTGCTAAGACAGCTTACTGGTTTTATTTCAGACTCTAAATCCATTGTTAAATGGAAGGAACTATTGAATTTAAGTCAGGTTACAGACAGGAAATGGGAAATCAACAGCATATCAGTTCTGGACTCAGAAAATGTCAGGGAAGCATTATACGCATTAGATAAACTTTTTAACAAATTCCAAACAAGATGATACATAATGAATACAAATCTACATATCACCGATGACACTTGTCAGTATTATTTATGAAGTTCTAGATTGTGAATTCCGATATTTCAAGACTGTTGACCTTTAAGACATGTTTTATGTGAAAACTTTCTGACTTATGTTTAGCAGAAGTCAGAACTTGAAGATTCTATTTACATGTAGAGTAAACTTGATCTATTTTATTTTTTTAACACTTGATCCCACTATATCCATATACTCAAGTGATTTACTTAATGTGTACAATGTTTACGTAACATCAGTGGAGTGGTTTCTTCACTGAATGCCTACTGGACAAAAACAAAATCCAATTATCTGGACTTTAAGAGGTCAACTAAAGGAGCTCACCTGTGAAATTTACCTGTTCACCTGAATGTGTTTTAAACATTTTCTTAATGAATTTAATTTATACCGATAATCAAGAACAAATATGTCTAACAGAAAATTAAACTTTACAGTGTATGGCATTATGAGACATTTTAATAGCATTTTGCCATTTGTTTTGGAAATTTAAAAAATTGACATAATGCACCATATGCTTATCTTAATAGGTAATTTTCAAGTTAGCCCGGATTACCGTTATGATCCTGCATTTATTTGAGCCTTCTCGATTTTATTCCTCATATGTTCTTCCAGTTTTCATATTTACCTTCGCAATGTGTGTAAAGTAAATGGAAATATTTTTACTTTTTAGCCCATTGAATTTATTTTGTATAAAGAAACCCAAGAGACTCTTAAAACATACTACAGTGGGTTATTTAGTTGAATGCCAAATTACTGAAATGTATCAGGCAGAAAAAAATGTGCAGACAGACCGGGTGCTTTTACCAGTTGTGCTATAGGGGCTATCTATATATTATCGAAACCGGAAATAACATTGAGGAACATTTTTCTAGAATCATGCAGCCTGCGATAATAAAAGCAGGATTATAACGGTAATCCAGGCTAACTCGAAAGTTCCCTATTGCCTGAATAATTTTGATCTTGATTTTATACATACGAAACAACTACATTTTCTAGAAAATGCATAAAACATCTTAATATCAATATAATTATCAATTTCTGTTTATCATCAAATGTTTTGATTACTTAATGACATGGAAAGTAATTCAGTGTGATTCAAAAATATAAATAAAATTCAGTAAATTATTTCAAATGTGCCAAGAGTCATCACATTGAAGTAATGAAAGTGAATAATATAATAATTAGCACTTGAAATTACATTAAATGTAATATTATTTTAGAAATTTTAAAATATTTTTTCTGACATTTAGTTGCATACAGATATTCAATACTTTTTCAAATTACTACAAGTGAATCAAAGGTAAGTTCCTTTAGTGTGCCTCTTAATTGCTGTAGATAATTGGCTGTTGTTTTGGTACAGTGGGTATTCAGGGAACACATGTATAGTGGAACCTCGCTATTAAGTCCATTTATCTGACCGACTCAAAATGGTCTGATAAGTGAGGTGGTCTCTTATGTGAGGTTCTGTACTTATTAAATATTTATCAAGAAACTGAAAACTTGTGGTCTGAAATGTGAGGTGGTCGCCTAGGCAAGGTGGTCTTTAGGCGAGTTTTAACTCTATATGTACTATTAAACCTACGCAATTCTTCATCATT
The DNA here is from genome assembly GCA_030159075.1 of Atrina japonica. Classification (NCBI taxonomy): domain Eukaryota; kingdom Metazoa; phylum Mollusca; class Bivalvia; order Pterioida; family Pinnidae; genus Atrina; species Atrina japonica. The sequence goes on along the minus strand of BROG01000042.1, from coordinate 1,506,639 downwards.
TTCATCTTGTGAAATGTTAATTACATTGAGAATATCCGAGTGAAACTACATTTCAATGCATGTTGAGTACTCTTATCTACAATACCAAATAACTGATCTAACTAATGCAAACTAGATGAAAACAGCCAGTACAGTTCGTTTTATTTATATGTTTCATATTTTATATTTAGTGTTCTCCATTGAGGCAGAATTCTCAACCTACATTCCGATTTTTATAAATGTAACATCAACACAACCATCCCCACAGGATCTACACAACCATCCCCACAGGATCTACACAACCATCCCCACAGGATCTACACAACCATCCCCACAGGATCTAACATCCCTCCAAAATAATCAGAAAAAGGTACTACCTGTCTCTGATAAAACCATAATTTCATAATTCCTGGAAATCATAACATAGATCACGTACATATAATTGTAATTTTGTAAGACCGATTTATTTTCTCAGATCCAGATAAACGATCTTGGGTCAAATTATGAGTTTGTAAGTTATATCATCACCTTGATCTGACTCTGAGAAACAAACAATCATAATTTTACTGTGATATTTTAGTGTCTTTTTAGTTTTCAAAAACAAAATGATTTACTACTAGTTTTTACTTCATGTTAATCTTAAATTATGAACACCACAGCATTATGTGTACCTGTTATTTCATTTTACAAGTTTATATGTAACTTTAAAATTTACACATTTTTATATTTATGTATTATTGCATACCAATATTTCATTATGTCATAAACATTAAATGTGCTTTTTATATGTTTCCATTTTATATCTGGTTTATCAGTAAGTCTTTATAAGAGGTATATTTACCATTACATTACCGAGAGCAGATAAATATACCGATATATTTGAATATTTTACAGAAAACTAAATATTTCATTTTGTAATTTGTATCAAACTCAAATTTATAATGTTTTTCAGTTTAAAGAAAAACAAATTTTGTTTAAGAATAAAATTAAATTGATATTGCATGTCATATCAGCCATCAGGCAGTATCATACTTCGGCTTAAAGGTGTCGGTCTGATATTGAACCCTAGAGCTGCTATAATATGTGATATAAATTTTACCATTTACTAATCTATATGTATTGAGTTGCAAAAACTTAGTTCTGTATCTGTATGAAGAAATAAAATAAAAATCATTGTCCATATCTCTCTGCTGTCTGTATGAATCCCAAAATATTTTAAATTATTAGCAGGCATTTTTTAAATTGTTGGCGAATTTTTATAACTTTATTTTTAATTTTGTGGTTGTGCATTTTTGTTTAGTTTTGCTCCATACATGGGGTTGTTGTCATTTGAATAAACCAATTAATTTCAAATTCCTCGCTTTTTTGTTTCTTCCATATAAACTTTATATCTTTTACAAGACTTGCCCATGTAATATCAGATCATGTTGTCATTACGAACATATTACACAGTCTTGAGTTTTCACATTTTCATCTCCAAGGTTTTACCCAGTAGACACAATTTTATGTACAAGAGGCCCATTTGGGGCACATCGCTCACCTGATCTGAGTCTGTATACATGTATTACAAATACAGTGGAACATAGCATAAAGACCACCTCAATATTCAGTCTCTTTAACCTTTCTTAATAAATATGAAATAAATCATGAATGCATCATGATGCATAAATGGGGAGAAAATCAAAGAAATGGTACAAAAAATGAATGAAAATGACAATGTGTAAAAAGATGTCAAAAACGCATCAAACATTTATTTTCCGATTTCTACTAAATTAACAAACTTAAATTGTATATCTATGTAGATTACTCGGATGCAATTAGTTTTTCAATCCTTACAGCGGTTAATTATGGAGAAGTTTTACCACCACCTTCAATATTGCAGTCTTAAAAATTCCATAAAAAATCCAAAAATTAAATTTCAGCAAAATTCTTTCAGGAAAGCATTAATCTACCTAATTAAGGTAAAAAGACATATAATGAATGCTTCGTAATGAATAAATGGGGAGAAAATCTAAGAAATCATATAAAACTGAATGAAAATTACAAAGTCTAAAAAAGACGTCAAAAAATGCTTCAAAAATTTATTTTCCGATTTCTTCAAAATTAACAAACTTGAATTATACATCTATGTAGATCACTGAAATGCAATTAGTTATTTTAATCCATGCAACAGTTCTGGAAAGAAGATTATCAAAGAGGAGTAGTCCCCCGAGGCCTCTTTTGCACCACCCAGTTTCATCAAAATCCCTTTAACAGATTTGGAGATGTCAAAAATGTGAAAAGTTACCCTTCCCCCTTCATTTTTGCACTCTTAAAAAATTCATAAAAAAAAAATTTCAGCAAAATTCTTTCAGGAAAGCATTAATCTACCTAATTAAGGTAAAAAGACATATAATGAACGCATCGTAATGAATAAATGGGGAGAAAATCTAAGAAATCATATAAAAATGAATGAAAATTACAAAGTCTAAAAAAGACGTCAAAAAATGCGTCAAAAATTTATTTTCTGATTTCTATGAAATTTAGATCACTCAGATGCAATTTTTTTTTAAGCCATGCAGTGGCTATGGAGGAGAAGATTTTTAAAGAGGGGTACCCCTGAAGCCTCTTTTGCCCCACCCTGGATCCATCCCTGGGCTGATCTGGCCGAAATGAATAAACTTGGTAGAGGACCTTGAATACTTGCTTCCTATAAAGTTTCACCAAAATCCCTTCAGCTGTTTTGGAGAAGAAGTCGAAAATGTGAAAAGTTAACAGACAGATGGACAAAAAGTGATCAGAAAACCTCACTTGAACCTTCAGTTCAGGTGAGCTAAAAACTGTAAAAGGCAAAAGAATATTTTATAACTTTATAGGGACATTTATTTCTAGGAAATTCATATATTTATTACTAGTATTTATTGTCTGATTCATATAAGATGGCTGGACAGAGTAACCTTTTGATTATCATACTGTGGGCGGAGTAACCTTTTGATTATCATACACTGGGCAGAGTAACCTTTTGATTATCATACACTGGGCAGAGTAACCTTTTGATTATCATACAGTGGGCGGAGCAACCTTTTGATTATCATACACTGGGCAGAGTAACCTTTTGATTATCATACAGTGGGCGGAGTAACCTTTTGATTATCATACAGTGGGTGGAGTAACCTTTTGAATATCATACAGTGGGCAGAGTAACCTTTTGATTATTTGGTATCACACGAATGATTCTACTCACTTTTCAGTTATGACAAGCTGCACAAGAAAAACATTTTATGCCTCAATGGACACTCTTATGTATGGTGCCAAGTAGCAATGATTAATCTTATTGGTGTTATTGTGGCCAAGTGGTTAAAGCATAATGCTTTACACCATGAAGTCTCACTTCTGGTCAGTGCAGGTTTGAGCCCTGCTTTTTGTGAGAAAGTTTGCCAGTGGTCTCTTCTCGAGTACAAAGTCAGGCGTACAACACTAATCATTCAAATCAAAGTCAGTGTAATTTTAATGTTATGCTTTATTACCTAAAATTTCAACTCGCCCAGGTCAAGAAAGGATTCACATGACTCCGCACCGCCAGATTATATGGATTTTACTATATCTAGCTGAAGCTTGTCCATCAGGGACACACCGAATACATCAATATGATCTAGCAGGATATGGATAAAGAAGTGTTACCATTTTTGTTTTTATCCGAAATAAAAGTCTGATATGTTTTTATGTCCTTTATGACGTCTTCATTTTCATAATGTTTGTGTGATTACATTGATTATCTCCCCTCCTCAAGTTAAAACAATGTTTATAATCTTGATTCTGTGCATAATGGTTTTTCATCTATTTAGTTAAAAAAAGGGAAAAAGGCGTACTAATTTTACTATATAAACAACGTTAAGCAGCAATCATATCTGCCAGCAGTTATAGGAAATCTTCCAAACCTACAGATAGGAGACTCCCAAAAATTCTCTATAGATGCTCTTTTGCAGGAAAATGATAGTATTGATACTAAAGGTCAAAGTTCAATATCATAATATTTGTCACCAATACCGTTATACAGTTTATGTGAAGCAACAAAATCATTACTAAAATTTTTATGCCTCTTTCACTGCTGGTTCTGAAGTCTTAACAGTTTTAATGGTAAAGGTCAAAGACCAAGTTCATCTATGACATTTGACCTAGTCACCATTATGTAGGTTACGTTAAGCAGCAATCATTCTGATCACCCCATGCCACTATCACTGATGATTCTTAGGTTATAACAGTTATAATACTACAGTACAGTGTTATAATGAGATTTGATTTTGTCACTAATTTGGTTAAATTTGCCAATCATTATTCCCATGCCTCTTTAATATAAAAAATCTCAGATACCAAAGTATAAATCTTTAGGATGTCCAGGATACAGATACAAATGTGGTAAAAACAGACAAACATGGACCTCTGGAAATCAAGAGTTGGGATCAGGTGCCATGGATGAGTAAGCATCCCCTGTCGACCGGTCACACCCACCATGATCACAGTCAAGTCCAAATGAAATATGTGAGGAAGAATCCTCGTCACAATTGGTACAGACATCTCAACAACTGCCAATGAAAAGGCAACTCAACATTTTACGTACTTAAACAGAGTAATCGCAAATAAGATTATTATACCGACAGTAAAATTTGCAGAATTTTGACATCAAACGCAGTTTTCGATATCCCTGTGTCAATAATTTGTCAGTGAGTAGTTTACATCTGTATATGAAATGTTCATACATTTAACATGCTCTGGCATATCGAATCATTTGTGAAATATAAACTCCATATGCGGTTGACTGTGGGATATTACTACTTAAATGTGGAAAATTAACGATGGGAAAGATGAAACCGTCGCATTTGTCGTGTAGCTTAGTTTCCAGTTATCCGTCTGTGTCTATAGTAAGTAAAATGTCTAAGTATGAAGCGTGTGTTCTTGATTCTGTTGTATCTTTAATTTTGCTGGGATATTAGTCAGAGGTGATTTAATGTGTTGTGTAACTGCTCAAAGCCCTAGCCACATGCCAGAGCTACCCTTGTAGCTCCGATAATGCTCCTTGTGTTTAACGTGCAACCATGGAGTTTGTTATACGTGCACACCTCTATGGAGTAGTCTTGAGCATTGAATCTGGTGGTGGCATTGACCGGTTTTGGATCCTCATCTCCCTGGGTTGGTTGGCCCTCGGCTCCCGGATAGGAGGGGCCTTTTAGTAGCTCACCGGCCGGCTCTACTGGGTTCTAGTGGCTCTGGACCGATGCATGTGGAGGCCCCAGGTCCACAGTGGGGAGTAAGGCTTCAACTGCAAAGTCACAACGGTTTATAGAATTTTGAATTTAGAAGATTCAAGGCCACATATTTTAGATGGACTGTCGAAATATGTTATTTATTTATAAAGAATTGCAAAATAGGTAGTAGAAGTGCATTAATCAAACGATATAGCCAAAGTGTTCAACATGGAGTTGTCCAGTCTCGCACATCTGAGTAGCTTACCTATAACAGGTAAACAGAAATGAATGCAATTACCCAACATTAAGGTCAGTTAAATGCTAAAAACATGTGTTTATTTAGGTGTGAATGTATTGTTTGTTATTTTTAGAATAGATATTTCTGAGCTTAAAGCTTAGTTAAGGGTGCGGTGCTAATTCGGTTGATGCAGGGTTAAAACAAGTGCATTTGGTGTGTGCGCAGGCTACGTTCTGGTGCTGAATTGGACATGGGGCAAAACTTTATTTGCACATGACCAAGGGTGTGTGGGTGCTGGCGTTTGTATTGTACTGACCATGGGATAAAATTTTGTTTACACCAGACCAACGGTATGTGGGAACTGGTGTTAAATGAAGGAAGTTGTCTTCCTTCTCTTAAGGAAGTTGTCTTCCTTCTCTTGATTTTTTTTCTTTTAATAATATAAGATAAAATACCAAAATGTCATAACAACATTTAAATAATATCCTGGGAAATATCCACTGTCTAGTTCGCTGGTATATATCACTTGACATATGTATGAAACTTGTCATTATTAATTGACAAAAAGTTGTCGATATATATAAATATCAAATTAAAGGACACCGCTAACTTTTTCTTCTTTTGATTTAGCAGTTTCTGAATGAAGTCTGCTTTGTATGAATAAAGGAACAGGTCGGCCAATAAAGGAGCACAGTTGGTTCCCATAGGGAATGCTGACAGTTTGTTGAAAGACCACGTCTCTGAACATTACAAATATATTGTCTATTAGAATTCTTTTTTTTTATCAACTTCAGTGTATTTATGTGTAGAATCAGAGTGGTGTTGGACAAAATAAGTATCGTGATAACCAGTCACTAAATATTTAAACTTTCGGATACCACCTTCAGTGAAAGTTGTCTATGATGCTAAAAAGTCTTTCTTTTAATTTTGTTTATGTGGAATTGTTGTGTAAAGAGTTGAGAAGTCTTATGTTTTGATACTGTGAATTCGAGAAAAATTGTGTGCCTTCAAATTTTCTAAAAGTTGTTTAGAATTTTTAAGTATCCACATCTGATTTACACCGCTTCTGGAATAAGCAACTGTACAGTATTGTTGAAGTTTCTCCTTAATGGCTGTCAATATCTTGGTAAGGTTTGGTAGAACATTTGCTGGATCCTGCTATGTACCTATGGGGTTTTGTGAAGTTTAAGTATCCAAAATAAATATGGTAGCTAAAAATCAGTAGGCCTATCGGCTGTAGGTACATCAAATGTGATAATTTTAAGTTATAAATTTTGTTTAATGTCAAAGGGTAGTGACTGATTTGTCAGTCATCATTCCTGAAGATCCTAGGTCCCATTTTGACACTTTTCAAGTATAACTGTTTTATTGGCCCAAGGTCAAGGTCAGCAATAACCTTTTTCACCAAGATATAGTCCCTGTTAAGGAATCATTATTCCTAAAAAAGAATTCATGCCTCTATCACTGATGAAGTTATAACATCTTTAAAGTTTGAGGTAATAAAAACCTAGTACCTTATCACTAATGTAAAGGTCCTGTTTATAGCAAATGTCCTGTATCAGTTAAGTTTCTGTTTTTAAAATCTTCCAAAATGTACCTTAACCATAAAAACAAATTCTTTCGCAACTAAATACTTTGGACTCTACAGTACAACCCTATGGACTCGGGTTTTCAAGTAATCCTACTGCTGGGGACGATTTTAGATGCGAGAGAGAATGGAACAAAAAAGGCTCAAGGGTCTTTAAAGTGGTCACCTGGCAAATTTGGTCAGCTATGCAACCGATATTTTGGGTTTACTCAGGTGTCCATAACCGTGAAACTTTGTCAGTTATGATCCTTTGATAATTCCTTACAATTTTCCCATATATCCCTGTATACAAAAGTGAGTTTTAAGTTAATAAGCCATTTGTATAAAACCATACCCTATGTCATTTAAAGGCTTGTTTCTGAAAAGATGTCAGTTTCATTCGCAAACATTGTAGATATTGTCTAAAAAATCATGAACACTACAGTGTACACTGCACATGCAGTCACCTTTATTACACAGTCATCTGATCTAAATAGTCAGTTTTAATTCCTCCCAAATGTTTTACTTATATAATTATACCCCAATAACCAGTCACCTACTTAATGCAGTTACCCCTTTCATGTCCAAAATTACCAAGTTGACCCAATTAAACAGTCATTAAAATTTCAACTGCTTGTAATTCAAACATTTACTGGTCCCATAATTAATGCTAGTATGAACATTGAGGTCATTTTATATGTTTAAAATGGACTACTTTCTGCAGTAGTTGATAATGTATAAATGATTTGTTTGGCCTTATTAAATTCATGTATATATTCAGATACCTGTCTAATTTCGTTGTGCAGTTAAAAGGTCAATAATTAAAACAATATCAGTTTTCACTACCCTATAACGTTTGGAACAAGCAAAGTTGATTAGATGACCTCAGGGTATTCATTTCACAATATTCAAAGAGTGACCAATTTGTCTCAGAAGAGATATATGTCAACGTCTGCATGCGATTTACTGCGACACAAGTCTTGCAATTAATTACCATTCTTATTATGCAAAATGATGCATGGGTATATGAAGTGTAATATAAATGTTTGCACACATTATAACTTAACAATTGAGGTCACTTTCATGATTTCCCTCCAGTAACTGCTTGATAATATACGTTAGACTGTATATTATCAACATAATGCCAAAGTCCAAAAACAAATGCTCAAGACGATCGTTTATCAGATTCCAAAGTATTGGTTCGTTAAAATATATTTAACGTTATGGCTTTTTTGAAGCCCCTAGTGGAAATGTTAATTGAGGAATGAAGGACATCGAGTTGTAACAATAGCTCAGTTAATTTTGTATTTTGAGTAGTGTTTTATGCAACACTCATCAATTTCTCAGTTATAATATGGTTGCAACCAGTTTTTACCCGGAAGGGACCACCTGCTTTCCGCAATATACAAGTCAAAAAATCAGTTTAGGTTCCAGCTCACCGTAAATAAGAGACTTCATGGTTCAAAGCGCCATGTTTTTCTAACCACAAGGCCACAGAGGCCCAAGCTCACTTAAAAAACCTTTGGACTAGATGATATAAATAAGCAATAGGTCTCAAACTTCATTCCGGAATAAATATAACTACTGAAATAATTATTATCTTCACCATTTTTATTACAAAATAACAACCACATATTTCCCAAATGAACATACACTCATTTTTTTCTCCAACTAACACTGTTAAACAAAATAACTATATTTCAATGAAGTTTGCACCAAGAAAGGGGTTGGTAGTTGACATTCTTAACATGCATAACAACAGATAAAATGACCGGTAATACAAAACAGTATTACGGTACATCTTTATGTAAAATGTAAAGCAAGAAACTATTGATGTTTAACACACATATATATGATCAGGAAAACAGGGATTCATGCTTGAATGTCTAGTAAAGTCAAAGTGGAGCTTCCCACTGTACAATTAAACTTGATAGCACAATTTCAAGATAATGCATACTGTTAAACATTCAATTTATCTGATATTTCAATTTCAGCAACATTGGAGTCCTGTACCTCTTGATCAATAAAACAAGATATTTTTATCTGCTGTATGTTTTGTTTAAGCACTGTATTCAGTATTGCCTTCACGTACACACTTACTTACACACACATGGTTGAATTATTTACCGTGGATGAACCTGTAAAGCGTTGTGTATGGAATTGGACAATCCGATTCCTTTGTACAATGCTGGATGTTAAATGAGGATAATTTGCCCTTAGTTTCTGTCATAATCCCAGTTAGTCACATATCACATCATTAATGTAAAACAAAATATTTTTCATCCTCTAATGACAACTGATAACACTTTGTAGCTGAAATCTTCATGTGTGATATTACTGAAGTGCAGAATGTACAAGTAACAAACACTTTCTAAGCTTGACCATCATCTCCTACCTGATATTCTTACTGTGAGTCCAGAGTTGGCGTTTGATGGAGGTGTCTGTTTAGGCTGCGGTTGCTGTTGTTGGCCCGCCACCCTTGGTCCTCTAGGAGGGGTACTAACGGGGATGCCAGGATTTGGTACCCTATGAGAATGATAATGCTGCCCTTGTGGCATATTTTGACCAAAAGGTGGGGGCTGGTAATTCTGCTGCTGTCCAGGAGGATACTGATATTGTTGTGGAGGAGGCTGTTGGAAATTTTGTGGATATGTTCCACCAGGATAACCTGGTTGTGTTAACCCATGTGGCATGTTCTGTGAAGATGAATATGGCTGTGATGGCACAGGAGGGGGATAACTTCCTGGCTGAGGCATCGTATATGGGACTCCTGTAGGTGGTGGTTGTTGGTATTGAGCTGTGGAGGATGGTGGCTGTTGTGAATACATGTTCTGCTGTGTATATTGTTGTTGATATTGTGGGGGCTGAGCTGGATATTGACTGACAGGGGGCACCTGCTGTGTTGGTGTTCCATACCCTTCTGCTGGGGGGTTACCTCCACTTCCACTACTCATTAATGTTTGAATAGATTTACTTCCTTCTTGTGACATGAATGAGGATGAGAACATCTGTGATGGCATGTAAGGATTAAAGTTTGAGAAATCAGGGTTTGATGTGGCACCAGCTGGAGGCTGGATACCTGTGTAACCTTGCTGTGCACCACTCACAACAGGTGCTTTTGTAACGGGAATTCCACTCTCTGTCGTACTATACTGTACTGATGATGGCTGCTGTAGACTTGATACTTTGTTAGTTCTACTGTCCTGTGATGGTGTTGGCGTTATTGAGCGACTTGGTGGCTCTTTCTTCACAACTTTTGCCTCAGGTAAAATTTCAGCTGGTGTATTCTGTCAAACAAAATAAAATTCCATACAGAACTAAATTTATGTGGCCTGCCATGAGTAAAAGGACTTCTGGGTCAAACTTTATTAAGATTACTTTTTACAATACTACAAATTCAAAGAAAAGTCCAATATGCTTTTATTGTTCCCATAACTATAGAAATAATTTCTGGACCAACCTTATATAACAGTTAGTAACAATTGTTTAAGCTAGGCTAATTTTAAAGTTTCTCAGGCATGTAAAATATGTTCAATAATTATTAGCCAGTATTCGTCACTGCCCAATATCTATCCTGATTTAACAAACAAAATGCTCTCTAAGTATAGCTTAAGTCACAAATCAAATACCTTTGTACATTTGACAAAATACAAGAAATAATGGTTTTGAAATAACTTATCAATGATTTTGAAAAAAAAAACTAGCTCTCTTTCCAGTACAATTGGCAATAGTGTATAATAAGTCAATAGTTGAGGATGGTGGCATTTGTACACTCAAGTTCTGTTACATATATAAGAGGTATAGGTAAGAAATGAGGACTGGTTTTACAGATGTCTTCTGTAGCTAAAGTACTAGCTAGTTTCTATAAAATATATATATATATGATAATTTAGGAAAAGTCTAGAAATACTCACTGGACCACTCCTTTTAGCTGGCGGAGGTGGTGGTGGGGTATCTCTAGCAGCTCCTTTCTTTGGTGGTGTCATTGGTGGTGAATCCTCTCTACTTTGTGGATTAGATGAGTACAAATCAAGAACTCTGTGACAGATATCTGTAACATAATTGGTTATTTCAGAGAATTTAGATATCTGAATATTTTGTAATACATTGCCTGTATTTTATACATAGGCCTATACGTTTGACAGATAAGCTGACTACAGTACAAGACAAAAGTAACATACTAGAAAATCAATAATGTACCCAGCTATAATATCAAATACTTACTTAAATAAAAATTACCTGTGTTTTATACATAGGCCTATATATTTTACAGGTAAACTGACTACAGTACAAGACAAAAATAACATACTAGAATATCAATTATGTACCCAGCTATAATATCAAATACTTATTAAAAATTTAACACACTGAAAACAAATAACTAATAAAATTTCATTACAATAAAGTTTAACCGAGGATAGATTCAACATTTTTGTTTGTTTTACAGTTATTTACACCACACTCAACATTTTTGTTTGTTTTACAGTTATTTACACCACACTCAACATTTTTGTTTGTTTTACAGTTATTTACACCACACTCAACAATTTTTCAGTTATGTGGTGGCTACCTTTTTAAATGGAAGAGGAAAAATCTTTTTTACCATGTATTCAGAAAAAGACAACAAGACTTTGATCAGTAAACAGGCAAATTTCCTCACATAATAGACTTAGGTCTTAGCGGGGTTGGAACTCACTCTGATTTTAGGCAAGAGATCTGGTGATATAACACATAATGCACTGACCCAAGGCTCAACAATCACATTGTCCAGTAACAGATAGTCCTGCAGTCGGACATGTGACAATTACTTAGTACTTGACCAAATGGATAAGTTAAAATGCTCAGGCAAAAAAAACATCCATCAAAATAACGATATAAAAGAAGAGAGTTTCTAAAATGTAAGCTTTTGTGAATCATTTTCTCCATGTTATATCTAGTACTGTTTATTCAAAGGCTAAAAGTCATTTAACATATTTGACCCATTAAGCGCCCAGGCTGCTACAAAAATCAGGGAAAATGGGTGGGTGCTTAATGGGACCAATTATTAGTCAAAGTGACGTAAAACAATTTATTTTCCATAAGGTACAGTGGTAAAGTTGTAGTTATTACCAAGGACACCTATAGACATTCTTTTGTTGTTTGGGGACTACAGATAAACTGTTACGGTTTTCAGGTCCATCTCCTTGTCATCCAACTATAAAAGAATTTTCGATCTTATGTAAAAAGGGAGAGGGGCGCTTATAGGGTAGGGACATGGGCGCTTAATGGGTCAAATACAGTATTTAACAAAAACTAAAAACATACCTACAATACATTAGAGGTTCAGACATGTGACATATACACGTGGACAAGCAGTTTTGCTAACCACTTGCCCAACAGGACAAGTGAATTTTTTTTAAATTATAATTATTGACCCTTGTGACTACTCAGCCATAAAACCTGCGGTGATTCAAAGATACAATATTAACAGTAATACTGTATCTAGTAGTTAAAGTTTACAATACCTTCCATGAGTTCAACTGTGATATCCTCAACGAGAAATTCCCACCACTTAAGTCTAGTACCCGGAACTCTACCGTGCCAGTCCTGTATGTCAAACTTAGTTAATCTTGTTCCAAGATACATAAGTGAGACGGATATTATCTCTGGTTCCCACTGCAGGGATAGAGTTGTACACAAACTGAAACATAAATTGTTACTTAAGTTGTTTGGTCATATAGATCTGAACAGACAAGTGAAATCTTTACACCAAAACAGTCACAAAATTAGAGCCACACTACTTGTTACTGCACCAGGTAAATCAACAGTTAAGTAGCATGCACATTGTACAGAATCATCACAAAATATAACCAGATCTTTGTCATACAGAAACATTAACAGATATAGCCAGATCTACACTGTCATACAGATACATCACCAGATATAGCCAGATCTACACTGTCAAACAGATACAACACCAGATATAGCCAGATCTACACTGTCAAACAGACCAGATATAGCCAGATGTACACTTTAACTGAGAGATACATCACCAGATATAGCCAGATCTACACTGTCATACAGATACATCACCAGATATAGCCAGATCTACACTGTCATACAGATACATCACCAGATATAGCCAGATCTACACTGTCATACAGATACATCACCAGATATAGTCATATCTACACTGTCAAACAGACCAGATATAGCCAGATGTACACTTTATCTGAGAGATACATCACCAGATATAGCCAGATCTACACTGTCATACAGATACATCACCAGATATAGCCAGATCTACACTGTCATACAGATACATCACCAGATATAGCCAGATCTACACTGTCATACAGATACATCACCAGATATAGCCAGATCTACACTGTCATACAGATACATCACCAGATATAGTCATATCTACACTGTCATACAGATACATCACCAGATATAGCCAGATCTACACTGTCATACAGATACATCACCAGATGTACACTTTATCTTAGAGATACATCACCAGATATAGCCAGATCTACACTGTCATACAGATACATCACCAGATATAGACAGATCTACACTGTCATACAGATACATCACCAGATATAGCCAGATATAGCCAGATCTACACTGTCATACAGATACATCACCAGATATAGCCAGATCTACACTGTCATACAGATACAACACCACATATAGCCAGATCTACACTGTCATACAGATACATCACCAGATATAGCCAGATCTACACTGTCATACAGATACATCACCAGATATAGTCATATCTACACTGTCATACAGATACATCACCAGATATAGCCAGATCTACACTGTCATACAGATACATCACCAGATGTACACTTTATCTTAGAGATATAGATCTGCACTTTATCTTAAGTATTTGCCTGTCACCATATTATAAACAGTAAAGAGAAATAACTGAAGTTTACACAACAAAGTATGCTGAGATATTACCTGTCGTTTATAAATGTCCATGCCATTTGTACAAGTTTCTGTATTTTCTCTTTATCACCTGTGATATAGAAATAATACAAACAATGAAATACTAGTATTGTAAACTTACATGCATATATAATACTCACTGTTACACAGGTATTGTAGTCCCAAGCAATCAAAAGTCTATGTACAATGTATGTCATAAAGTTGAAATGATTCAACTAAATGCAGTCACATTTACGTTTTTTTTTCATTTATGTTTGATTTCTTCCCCAATAAACAGAATTTCACCAGTTAGAGGCAAATACTGTAAACGTGAACATTTACATGTAGGGTAATTTCCTCTGAATGGTATGTGATGAAGAGTATTTTGTGTAAATTACCCCCGCATACCAGTATCACTGTTGTGTACCATATTGTTTAGTACAGGACTGTTGACTGTAAGTCGCTAACACTGGGTTAAACCCCACACGTATGGTTTACGTAAGAAAATCATGTAATTATCAACACACAGAAATATCCATGTTTACAGTAGTCATTCAAATAGAAAAAAGCTAAACAGAGATTAACTTTGGTTGTTTTTATTATAGCATTTCTAGTTTTTCTGCCATGTTGTGTGACTTTCATCACAATTCTCACTCAAAAGACCTGTGACTTTCAGTGTCATAATCAAGCACTCAGCAAGGGGACAGTCATGGCCTTTCTTTATGATCAGTCATGGCCTTTCTTTATGATCAGTCATGGCCTTTCTTTATGATCAGTCATGGCCTTTCTTTATGATCAGTCATTGCCTTTCTTTATGATCAGTCATGGCCTTTCTTTATGATCAGTCATGGCCTTTCTTTATGATCAGTCATGGCCTTTCTTTATGATCAGTCATGGCCTTTCTTTATGATCAGTCATTGCCTTTCTTTATGATCAGTCATAGCCTTTCTTTATGATCAGTCATGGCCTTTCTTTATGATCAGTCATTGCCTTTCTTTATGATCAGTCATGGCCTTTCTTTATGATCAGTCATGGCCTTTCTTTATGATCAGTCATGGCCTTTCTTTATGATCAGTCATGGCCTTTCTTTATGATCAGTTTATCTTATAATCAGGACAAGACAATCAAAGACATATCACTTCCTAGATAAGAACATAACAACGGTATCTGTTGAAGAACACTGGACACAATGTCATTTATCAAAATGAATTTCAATTAATTGTCAACAAATTTTGATATCAGTGAAACAATCTGTAAAGATAAATTCTGTAGACTTAATTAAAGCATCAACCAAAATAACATAGCTTGTATTCCAATACAATTCGGAGAGATTGGAATATTGAATAGGAATGAAAGACCGAAGTATTAGATAATGTTAAAGACTAAATATTTTGTTCAGCTTGCAGGAGTATATAACTGGTGACATGGTAGAGACTAGAGACACGGTCCAATGTACTGATTCCAACAAAGTATCCAGCATGATAAAAATTAGATAGTTAGATAACAATATAAAATATCTCAATCTTACAGTAAAATTTGCATAAAGATCTTAAACATATTACATGTATACCTTTGATAACTTTGGCAAATTTTAGTAGAGTACTATATGGGTGTTCAACTTGTAGATCAAACTTGATTGTTTGAAGAAGAATTCTCTCTAATGTCATAACTTCTTCCTAGAAAAATAAAGTATCACTATATGTATAAGAAATTAAAACAATGCATTCTGGGATATATTAATGCATTTGGGGATGTCATTAATTGCATTCAGGGATGTCATAAATCAAATTCATTGGGGAATAAAAACTTCAACACATGAAGAAGCTTCTACATAACCATACAGGTACATTTTGGGGGTTTTATTCAACTCTGTTAAGAAAATGGGGACTGAAGTAAAGAATACTTCCCTGTTGTATTTCATCTTGAAAATGATATATTTTCTTGATTTAAATGTAAATGATTTCATCACGTAATTAAAAGTTTTGTTAATTAGAATTTGAATTTTAAATAGTGTTTTACGCCACACTTAACAATAATATGGTGGCAGCCTAATTTTAATGGTGGAAGAGAGAATCCAGTTACAATTGTACATGGAAGAGACCACTGACCTTCTGCAAGTAAACTGGCAAACTTTCTCACAAAAATCAGCTCAGGTCTGAGCAGGACTCAAGACTGTGCTGACCAGAAGTGAAAAACTGCATGGCTCAAAGCACAATGCTCCAAGCACTCGACATTGAAATGCTGATTACAGGTAAAAAAAACGTGACTTACCCGGGGATCTTCTCCAAATACTGTGAAAAGTTGTGGTGATAATAAATTTTGACATATCTTAATGATGTCTCTGCATTTTTTGGGAGTCTCTTCTACTTTTCCGGCCAGAAATAAACAACATGCAGCTGTTATCTGAAAACAAAAAATGTAAATAATACATTTTACATGTAGAACTGGTATCTCTATTTCAACATATTTGTATAAAAAAAATAAAATGAAATCAGAACTGTGAAAAAAGTTGATTACTGAAAACTGTTAAAAACTAAGCTTTTAAATACTTGGGAGATTAACTTTACAGCAAAAAAAAACACAAATATGTTAGTACAGGTGAATAAATTTTCTACATTTTCATCTTAGAAGAATACCCATAAATGTAAACATACTTAGTAGTATATACCTGTACTTTACTACTTACATATCTATGGAATTCCTTAAATGAGTGGAACATGTAAAATCTGTGAAAATAGACAACTCCGGTGGCGCACGTATCATAACGTCTATACAAAGGTTAAGGTTAACATCAATGTACATTACTATGTGAAAAACTTGACATATCATAATATATAGTAAATTAGTATTACATGTATACTGAAGCCGAATTTATCTTTTAAGATTTAACTATGAAAATACACAGAAGTTATGCTGGAACTGCATGTTCTTATATCTATTCAATACATTGCTCACTTAAATAAAACAGAATAAGTATAAAAAATAAATTAAGTACGATAGTTAAGGTATTTTGTTTCCCAGGGATAGAAATTATTGGTCGCTCACTCGCCCATGGCAAATTATTTTCATGCTGAGCGAGTAGATTTGCTTTGGAAGTCACCCAGGTGGTGAGCACAAGTTGCTAAAATGTTTATTGACACCTTTGTGAAGTTCAGTATATTTGATAAGTCTGTATTTTACATTGATATACACACAAACATCATCACTCATTTTGGCAAAGTATGAGGTACTGCTTTTAGAAAATCTTACCTACTTTCCTAATTTCCTCAAAAACCACCAAACATGTCCTCAAATCTTTTAGCGGTTTTTTTATTTTAAGCCACAAATTTCAATAAAACTTAAAGGTGTACTATTAGCTGTGATTATCCAAAAAATTATTTCAATTTTTTCTACTCCTACTACTTGTACTTGATGTACAGTAACAAATAAGGGTTATACACAGTCATAACAATCTTATAATCCTATATATATATATCTTATAATCCTATATATATATCTTATAATCCTATATATATATCTTATAATCCTAAATATATATCTTATAATCCTATATATATATATCTTATAATCCTATATATATATCCTATATTCCTATATATTTTGTGAAAATAAGGTCAGGCCCAGTGTTGTATTCATATACAAAAAGTAAGGATGAGCTTTTCAATTGCAAGTGAGAAAGTGCAAAACCTTGTGTTTCTGAAGCAATTTTCACAAAATATATTACAGAGCTCCAGATAACATTTTCAGGTAAAGGGTATAAATCACTCCCAGAAAGGAAACTTAAAGAGTAAATCAAAATTTTAAAGGGTATTTTTAGATATTTAAAGGGTGTTTTACATAATTATATATAAATTATCAATATTACAATTTGTAATTTAATTGTTGTTATGACAGTGTATATAGCAATCTATGTAGTAAAAAAGGGTAAACTAAATTTTGAAAAAAAAACACAGCTAATGCTCCTTTACAATAACAATAATCTTCATGTCTGTAAGTATACCTATATCATACCATTAACTCACATGCTACCACTCATCTCATTCATTTCAGGTCTCTGGAGAAGTTCATTTAATTTTCTTTTACAGATATTTATTAAACTATATAAGATTTTCAAATGAATTTTGTCATGGATCAAAGATACTGCCATTATTTCTTTTACACTAAATGGTCCTATACTGTACTTTGTGAAAAAAAGACAATACTTTGTGAAAAAGACAATACTTTGTGAAAAAAAAGACAATCATTGTTAGAATTTTTTGGGTAATTTTCATTATTTGTAGACGATTTTCTAAACAGAGGTCTGAAACTATCTTAAATTGAAAAAAAAATCTGGGCCCCTGAAATTTGAGCTGGGCTAGTAGATTTTCAATCTTAATGGCCCAGGTGGCCCCTGGATAACAATGTTAACCCTTTGAACCCTGGCCACCTGGAATGACTTCCTGGCCGGAAAAACAGCCACCAGCATATACAGGCATTTATGTTATGGACGATTTTCTGGCCTTCAGGGTTCAAAGGGTTAAGCTATATCCCTAGTTTCCTACATCTAACTCAATGTTTTTTATGTGAATGAAACAAATGTGTTTCGTATTCAGTAAAAATACAATGTACACGTTTTACAAACCACTATATAGTCAAAATAATAGGATAAAAGTTGAGCTTCAGTATCAAGTTAAACTGGTGACATCTGACACTGCAGTAAGTAATTCCTATGATTTATAGATAAACTGATGGCTTCAGGCTCTGTAGTAAGTTATTCCTATGAATTATGGATAAACTGGTGACTTTAAGCCCTGTAGTAAATAATTCCTATGATTCGTGGCTAAACTGGTGACTTCAGATCCTGTAGTAAGTAATTCCTATGATTCATGGATAAACTGGTGGCTTCAGGCTCTGTAGTAATTTATTCCTATGAATTATGGATAAACTGGTGACTTTAAGCCCTGTAGTAAATAATTCCTATGATTCATGGTTAAACTGATGACTTCTGAGTATAGTAAATAATTCCTATGATTCATGGCTAAACTGGTGACTTCTGACTATAGTAAATAATTCCTATGATTCATGGCTAAACTGGTGACTTCTGACTATAGTAAATAATTCCTATGATTCATGGATAAACTGGTGACTTCTGACTATAGTAAATAATTCCTATGATTCATGGCTAAACTGGTGACTTCTGACTATAATAAATGATTCCTATGATTCATGGATAAACTGGTGACTTCTGACTATAGTAAATAATTCCTATGATTCATGGCTAAACTGATGACTATGAATTATGGATAAACTGGTGACTTCTGACTATAGTAAATAATTCCTATGATTCATGGCTAAACTGATGACTATGAATTATGGATAAACTGGTGACTTCTGACTATAGTAAATAATTCCTATGATTCATGGCTAAACTGATGACTATGAATTATGGATAAACTGGTGACTTCTGACTATAGTAAATAATTCCTATGATTCATGGCTAAACTGATGACTATGAATTATGGATAAACTGGTGACTTCTGACTATAGTAAATAATTCCTATGATTCATGGCTAAACTGATGACTATGAATTATGGATAAACTGGTGACTTCTGACTATAGTAAATAATTCCTATGATTCATGGCTAAACTGATGACTATGAATTATGGATAAACTGGTGACTTCTGACTATAGTAAATAATTCCTATGATTCATGGCTAAACTGATGACTATGAATTATGGATAAACTGGTGACTTCTGACTATAGTAAATAATTCCTATGATTCATGGCTAAACTGATGACTATGAATTATGGATAAACTGGTGACTTCAGGTCCTGTAGGAAATAATTCCTATGATTCATGGATAAACTGGTGGCTTCTGACTATAGTAAATAATTCCTATGATTCATGGATAAACTGGTGGCTTCTGACTATAGTAAATAATTCCTATGATTCATGGATAAACTGCTGGCTTCTGACTATAGTAAATAATTCCTATGATTCATGGATAAACTGCTGACTTCTGACTATAGTAAATAATTCCTATGATTCATGGATAAACTGCTGACTTCTGACTATAGTAAATAATTCCTATGATTCATGGATAAACTGCTGACTTCTGACTATAGTAAATAATTCCTATGATTCATGGATAAACTGGTGGCTTCTGACTATAGTAAATAATTCCTATGATTCATGGATAAACTGGTGACTTCTGACTATAGTATAGTAAATAATTCCTATGATTCATGGATAAACTGATGACTTCTGAGTATAGTAAATAATTCCTATGATTCATGGATAAACTGATGACTTCTGACTATAGTAAATAATTCCTATGATTCATGGATAAACTGCTGACTTCTGACTATAGTAAATAATTCCTATGATTCATGGATAAACTGGTGACTTCTGACTATAGTATAGTAAATAATTCCTATGATTCGTGGTTAAACTGCTGACTTCTGACTATAGTAAATAATTCCTATGATTCATGGATAAACTGGTGGCTTCTGACTATAGTAAATAATTCCTATGATTCATGGATAAACTGCTGACTTCTGACTATAGTATAGTAAATAATTCCTATGATTCGTGGTTAAACTGATGACTTCAGGCCCTGTAGTAAATAATTCCTATGATTCATAAACTGGTGGTTTCAGACTGTAGTAATTTATTCCTATGAATTATGGATAAACTAGTGACTTCAGGCCCTGCAGTAAGTAATTCCTATGATTCATGGATTAAGTTACCTGACCCTGTTTATTATCTAAAACATTTCCGTGTCTGAATGATTATTAATTTTTAAATTCTGTCTTGTCATCCTTTTCTGTAAAGATGCTGCAGTTAAATGATACCCAAGAAAAACTGAAGATTTCATTACAAATATACAACTATATACAATAAACAAAAGGATACAATCCCATCTTAGTACCAGCATCAATTATAAATCTAGCACCTTCTCTTCTATATCTGCTTTCTGTGCTAGAGTCAATACCATCTTGAAATGATGGAGTATTCCTCAATTCCTTTTTCTCAAAGTACCAACAAGGCATTTCTGAAAAAAAATCAATCATTTCTAGAAATATTTATTCACAAACAAAGAAAAATGCTATCTCCCTTGAAGAATGTTAAAGGAAAAAAATATGTGCACTAAATCCTATACCCCAATACATGTATTCATCAATAATTTAGAGATATAAAAATTTCTGTTTTGATTTTAGCATGGTTATTTGTGTAATCTGATCATGTCTGTTGCTACTTAGCCTATATCACCAATATCCAAGGTCCAAAGTATTTTAAGTGCCTAAAGAGTTGAATATGATATCCACAAAGCTGAAAAATATCAACAGATAATGAAACATTTAAGCAAACTTATAGATCTCAAAGATCCCTAGGCTTGATTCTTTCTTCTAACTATGAAATTAAAAATTTTCTCAACATTTTTACAGCTTCCTGTACTTCCACAAGAAAGAGGCTATTTCCATCAAAAACCTGTTTAACCAAGTATTTCTTTTTTACCTAAATCTATTAATCCGTGCTTGTGTAGAAGAAGTCAAATTTTTGGGTAAGTAATTTGTCTAGCATTTGTTTTTCATTTTTATTTTCCAATTTTGAATATTAATGATTACTCACATGACCAAACTATTTGACATCGCGTGGATAACACAGAGATTCCCATAGGGAGAGTATTTTCAAAAATTGAAGCGACCAAACAAAGAAAAAAGTGTGTAGAAAAAATACTTTTTTTCTTTTTTAATTATATTCGTTAAATATTTTTATTTTGACAATTGGTTGCTTTACAAATTCATTTGGATTTGATTTGATTTTTTGTTTTACGCCATACTCAACAATCTTTCAGTCATATGATGGCGTCCAGTTTTTACTGGTGGGGGAGAAATACTGGTTACCCAGGTAAAGACCACCGACCTTCCGCAAGTAAACTGGCAAACTTTCCCACATAATTCGAAACGACCCTAGCGGGACAAATTCATTTTGAAACTCATGACCTAATATGGGGCAGACTGTAGTCCTTTGACAAAGAAATACTCCCTGGCTTTCTATAATTCATTTTAGCCTAATGTCATTTACCAAATTAAAAGGCTTAAATTGTATTGCAATAGCTTATGGGGCCAGGTACAGTTATGGTAGTACCAGTAGGCGGTACGTCAGTCATGTTAGTATAACACTGTCACTGGCGACAGTACCCTGAGACTGAGTAGTTGTACAACAATTGGAAATGAAATTGTCTGAGGCAGGTTGGTTCTTTTGTTTCCTAACATTGTTTGTCAATAGATACCACTGACGACAATTCTGTGATCATTAACGAGGAGGCATGATTCTATTATGAGTAATTTTTCTACATTTTTAAACAACTGTCGTTACCTTTTCTATTTTGTGTGATGATGCCGACAGCAAATGTGACATGCGTTTCCGTTACGAAATGTCGTAAAAATATCTTATTATTGATTTTAGTCAAAATATATAAATCATATTAAAGAATACATATAATCATAATATATCAAAGTACTGGAGTACAAAATACATTTTACTATGGTTCTAGAGAACAGAATATAAGTCGTAATATATATCGTAATCTGATACTACACAATTTCCGATGACGAATAACTCAAAGAAAATCGTGTTAGCCCAACAGTAGCATCACATTGCAGCTGAAGAAGATCCTGGTAAACGTGAGTTAATTTTGACATAATTCTTTCACCAGTGTACAGAAAACGATAATTGATTGGTGTTTAGAAGCACCTTGTTATATTTACCCTATTTCATCGATTAGTTTTATCTGGCATGGATTCATTTAAACACCAAAGAAAATTAAAGAAAAAATCAAAGTACCGATACGAGTTGATGGTAATCGTTAAGTTTTAATGAGGCATAGGCCTAATTCACTCAGTATACTGAAAAAATATACATTGGGTACACATGTTTGAAATATATTGCGTGTTAATTTCAATAAAGCGTACTAATGTCATGTTGTAAATTTTGTATTTACTGTCACAATAAGTCAATCTGACTTCAGCCTTTTTACTGAGAAAATGCATGTTATTTCCAGAGTTTCCAAATTCGCAAAATCACCCAAATGAAATTTATTTCAAATAAGAATAATAATGACAATGAAAACATCACACAACTTTTTTTCACATTCTGTACCATTTATATCACAGTTTACACATGAGTATAGACCAAATTTCTACAACGATTTTAAGTTACTTTTTATTTTGGTAAAATTAGGTTTTATAATAAAAGTAACTTAAAATCGGGGCAGACACTCGGCCTAACATGAGTACTGATGGCTTATTTATTATGCAACAAACTACATAGATCAGCGATATGATTATAAAATCTTGTGCGCTTATAACATTGTTTCATCCATATTAAATTTCTATGCAACAGGACAATATTGTACCCTTACAGTTACACTATACTTCCCATCACAGGAGGTCGAAATTATGTCAATAAAATAAAATCTAGTATAAATATGTGTTTATATCATATTAATTTTATATAATACAGAAAAGGAGTCCAACGCCGTTGAGATAAAAATGTAAACAAACAGATTGACTAGCCTGTTTCTCAACTCACAAATGCCTAATAATTAAAAGGAACACAGGAAATGATCTATACTGTTGTCCTCTAATACAATTTTTTGCATAAGTCCATGCAATAATTCATAATGTCCTCACTTTTCCGATCAACCTATATTTCTAAAATTTGAGCGAACTGCCATTGTGGGTCACGTGATGTTTCATCAGGCTGAATTTCGTTTTCACATTTTAATAAACACTTGATGAACACAATTAAAACCCTTTTTCATGATTATCTATGGGTAAGCCAACATTTCAATGACCGTCAATGTATTTTACGATTTTTTGAAGACAGGGACACAGAATAAGATGATGTTTTACAAACAAAAAAATTGTCATTCAGATGTCTTAAACTGTACCGTCACCGGCATCATATGTTGGGAAAACGTACATGTTCTTGTGTGGTCATGAAAATCACAGTACCTGGTATAACAAGGTAACTGGTCTCGAACCAGTACGGTCTTCAACTTTATCTCAATTTCATCAAATGAAAAACTTAATCATATTGGAAATCAAGGCCTATACAATTTTTTTCCTTGATACCAAACTTGAATAATTTAAATAGCACAAATTAAAAAGTTACAGTAAATTTTGAAAACCGATCCTTCTATTCTAAAAACCACAGGAATTGGAAATTTTATCTGTGAGTTAAAATCAAGAGTCGAACATCGGATCATCATTTTTTTTCATGGTACAAACAGCTTTTTTAAAAAAAAAGACAGGAATGCAACAACTTCTGCTCAGAGAGTTCACTCTCCCAATTTTAATTATTTTGGATTTTTTCCATGTTTCTCGACAGTATGCGGGCTTGGATTGGATAGGATTGGAGAAATGATTAATCTTCACGATTTCAACTAAAACTTTACATACTTCAGTGATCTCCAGCAGCATGCAGTCAAATTTTACAAATCTGGCCCACAAAGATGTTACAATTACAAAATTTGCATGTATTCTAATTCCCAACAAAAGTAACATTTTATACTGTAAAAATATAACGTTTACCCTCAAAATATCATTTTAAAAAATTGATATTAATGAAAGATTTTCCTGAATCTTAGTAGTTGGAAATTGGAGTACATGCAAATTTTGTGATTGTGACACACTTTCAGAAGTGGCTCTTACTTGTTAACCAACTTAACTTCTTTTTGTCAGGTTTTGATAAATCCATTAATATGATTTAGGCATTGCCAATGAAAAAGCATGGTTATAAATAAAAATATTTCAAGATTTATTCTAAATCAGCATGTATGACCCCAGGGTATGTCATGACCTTGAAAAAAGGTCATACATGTGTATCATCAAGGTCAAGTACACACATGGCCATAATCCTTGTCCAGTTCATACTTTTTTGTGTTACCTTGGAAGGAGATAATAATTCACATATAGTTTTGTCCTTGGACCGATGTATACATGTGTCGTAAGTGATGACCCTAAACAAATTGTAAAGGTCATATCAGAATTTACAAGTCAAGGTTACAGTGTACACATGGGTAAAATTCTTGTTGGTTTTAACACAAGTGTAAGCAATGCAAAGTGGTATAAGCTTTGAACCTGACATGTAGCTTGCCTATAACAAGAACTTTTGACGGGTTTTGATTTTGGTTAGAATTGTTGCTTATAATGATTATATTTTTCAAAAAATTTCAGATTGACTATGGGGAAGAAAAGTAAAAAACAAAGAGACAGTGGTAAACGATCATCAACGCCACCAGATGGGAAAGAATTATCCAAAACTGCCAAAAAACATCTGATGGAACTGGTGACACAATTGCTTGAAGGTAAATAAAGTGCTCGTACTAATAATTCTGGAAGTTGTCTGGGAGCTCATTAAAGTCAGCAATACTGAGAATCATGAAAAGACAGTAATAGATAAGCAAAGCCATTTAAATACTGTGTGTGTTTAAGTGTTATGTTTGGAGGTGCTATAGAATATTGAGTTTTAGTTAATTGTATTTCTGACTCTGATGCTCTTATATATCTTCTTTTATCTTATGTTTCAGCATATCTTAAGTATTCTTTTATCTTATGTTTCAGCATGTATGAAAATGCCAGAGCCTGGTCCAAAAGAGTATGAATATTTCTTGGAGCTACATGCTATCATAGAGAATATAAGAGGAATACAAAATGGTCAGATTTGATGTATTATCTTAATTTACACACAATATACCAACACTTATACAGATGCATATAGTTAATGTACATTTTCACAAATTCTAAATGATCCTGTTAGTTTCAAAGGTTTGAAAGAAATTTTTTTTTGTAAATATATTTTGTTTTGTATATGATAAAACCCTCTTTTTTAACTAATTGAATCATATTTGAATCATATTGTCAGTGTTATATGTAATATATCTATTGTCTATATTTTTGCTTATTTTGTCAATATATGTACATTGATGCATGCCAGGATTGGCGATCAAAAAATCTTTAAATATTTATTTATTTTTATATATATATATATATATATATATATATATATATATATATATATATATATATATATATATATATATGTATATATATATATATACATGTGTTGCATATATGTATATATATATATATATATATTTTTTTTTTTTTTTTTTTTTCTGTGAATTTTTATATGTTTGAGCTTCTTTTTATTTCAATTTCATAGGACCTCGTGTGTCTCAGGAATCTTTGACTTAACAAGGACATCCTTGAGTGAATTTGATTATCTGAAAACAAAAGTTTCTAACAAACAACAACTGACCTTAAAATCAGGGGCTTAACTCTGACAATTTATAAATTTTTATTTCTTTGCTCTCAACAGACTTGTACCATAACTCTTGCCTTTAAAATATTCAGGTATGAACTGTCAGCCACTGGAAAGAGAGAAACATTTCACATCATTTATTGAATGGTTAAATCACCATGGTGTAGATACCAGTATCGTAGAAATATCTGACTTTAAAGATTGTGGTTTTGGATTGAAAACATTAAAAGATTTGAAGGTAAAATTCTTTGCATTTTTTATATTGGGTAAAACCCAGAATTGGTTATGTTTTTAACCTTATTGGTCCCCCACTAGTTCCCTGTTGAGACTATAAGTTTGCCTTGTATTTGTCCATCCTACTGTTTGTTCTTCCTTTTGCTTTGTTCAGGCCATATCTTGGTCATTTGACATGTCCTAAACTTCTAGGCTCCCCATATTTGGTACAGGTATGCATCTCCCTAAGACAGAGTTTGACATACAAAAATAGCATATAAATGATTGTATTGTGATAAAATGTAAATATTTAAATAGAAATTGGTATAGTATACTTACTTGTTTAAGATGCATACAACATGTACCTAGTTAAATAAGTGGGCATTGACAGAATGTCTTATGTATTTTACAGGAAGCAGACTCTTTTTTAACAATTCCACGTAAAGTTATGATGACGACTGGTACTGCAAGAGAATCGGCACTAGGTATGATGACTACAGGAGAGTGAGGAATTTTGCATATAACATAAGATACTGGTACGGTAGTGCATAAGACTCCTGAAAGAAACATACCGGCTGATGCAATTGCCATATACAATCAAGAGATTTCAATTACCTTTATATTACAAAAAATGAGCAGGAATATTTCAGTTTACACAATGATTAACTCATCAACCCCTGAAAAACAATGGACTCTTCTGTAAATCAATGATTTAGGTCAGTCCAAATGTATCTTTAGGGATGAATGAGTTAATGCAAATTAACATTGCTGTTGTGGATGTTCTAAAGATTAATTCAAGATTCTTTCTGTGTTTTGTTTGATATTAACAGTTGTAGTGGTCATAGAAACTGTAGGCATGCTTTTATATAAAAACTCTTTTACTTTCTAAATTAAATTTACCACTATTATCTGTAGATAGAATTGTTTTAATTTTCATGGAAACAAAATTAATATTTCCAAGAATTGTTTTAATTTTCATGGAAACAAAATTATAATTTTGAAGGAATGTTTTGTACTCCTAACTCTAGTTTTAATTGTTGAGTCCATTAAACCAATCTCTACATGAAAGATAGCTGCTGTAAATAATTGGTCATATTGTCATCTTTATACAGGTCCATTGATAGAAGAGGACCGGATTTTACAGGCAATGCCAAGTGTTGTGCTGGCGTTACATGTTTTGAATGAGAGAAGATCCCCAGGGTCTTTTTGGAAACCCTATATTGGTATATATATACATCATTCTGTGATCTGACTTTTGTTCTTTGATAATTATAAATCAAACAGAGAATTGTTTGACATTAGCTGCATCATTGGCCAGTCTTTTGACAAGATGTATTATGGTACAACAATCTCCATCCCTCTGTCTGCTTTGTCTCGCCTATGATTTCTACATGCCTCGTCATAATACCCTTATACTTGGTTCAGAATGTTCCTGAAGGGAAAGCAGCATCATATGACCTTGGCTTATGATCATACTGCTGATGTCAAGGTCTTTGTTAACTTGAGTGGACTTTTTTGGTCCTGGCCATACTTAATTAGTGTAACCTCATTTTTGATGCAAATGTTCCTTATTGGAAGTTGGTGCATCTTGACTTTGAGTTGAGGTCTTTGTTGACTTGAGTACTGGTAGATTTTTTTTGTCCTGGCCATAGTTTTCTTAGATGCTTTATTTGTGCAACCTCATTCTTGACACAAATGTTCCATATGGAAGGGTGGTGTGTCCTCTTAAGTCAAAGTCACTATACATGGATGGAATTTTCTTGTCCTGGCCATACCTTTCTTATTCTATATCTGTACATCATCTTTCTTGGTACATGTACATTTGTCTCTTATGAAAAGGTGGTGTGTCTGTTATGATATAAATCTCCACCCCCCCCAAAAGACAAATATGATGGGCATATTGTGTACTGTTTGTTGTATTTATTTACAGATGTACTACCAGATTTCTATACCACACTTGTTATATACTTCTGATTTACAAATGTACTGATTTACAGATGTACTATCAGATGATTATACCACACCTCTTATATTCTTTCTGATTTACAGATGTACTATCATATGACTATATCACACCTCTTATATACTATCTGATTTACAGATGTACTACCAGATGACTATATCACACCTCTTATATACTATCTGATTTACACATGTACTATCATACGACTATACCACACTTCTTATATTCTTTCTGATTTACAGATGTACTATCATATGACTATATCACACCTCTTACCGGTATATACTATCTGATTTACAGATGTACTATCATATGACTATACCACACTTCTTATATTCTTTCTGATTTACAGATGTACTACCAGATGACTATACCACACCTCTTTACTTCTCCCCTGAAGATTTAAAATACCTCAAAGGTTCCCCAAGTCAAAGTAAGTCATGTCTAATATATTTTATAGTATCTTTGTCTATTGTTAAGATAAAAGTTGTTCATGATTGTTGAAAATTTAGCATTCTGAAATATAGAAAATTGTTCACACCCCAGGTTAAAATTAAAACATATATGCCATACATCCCGTTAGGACAGTAAAAGTCTCATAAAATCTACTTCCCTATTTATTAACAGGAGGCCCATGGGCCTTAACATTCACCTGAGTATGCACATTTTTTTGTCTTTAGAAATAATCATCTTTATACTTCATATGATGGATATATAGAGATTAAACAACGAGTGTTATTTGATTATCATGTTTATCTAACTCGAGTTACTTCATTTTCAAAATCTGAAAAGACACCAGCTTTACCGAGTGTCTTTTCAAATTTTGAAAATTAACTAACGAGAGTTTGATAAACATGATAATCAACTTACAAGAGTTGTTGAATCTGTTTCTACCATAACTGAAATGTGCTGATTATTAGCCGACATCACGTCTAGACACCATCGGGTTTGGACTCTCATGATCGCATCAAACTTGTACGTCACTTCAATCTCTTCATTCATCTGAAGGTTAGAGATGACGTCATTTAGTGTTTGTGATGTCACTTAAACAGTCTTGTTGGTTATTTGTAAATGTTAACTAACTGCAGCTTCATTTATACCACCGCTTGAGAGTGGTATAACAACACAAGTTATGGTAGAAATAGATTTAACTACCATACATTGTTGACAAATGTCAATCCTCTTATAGGATAAGAAGTTTTAACATATCATCACGTATAATCCACAACTGATTTTTCTATCTGCCAACATAGTAAAATGTGGTATAGCATGTATACTGGACACAAATATTTTGACAACTAACACTACTATCAACTTTGTTTATTTTTTGTACAGAAGTACCTAAGTCCTAAATCTTCATGTACATAAAACCATAAAAGAGCATTCATGTACTGTTTGATTGAACTGAAATTAGAAAATTTAGTGAAAGGTTAATATGTAGACAAATTTATTCATGTTTACTGTTTACTATGGCAACTAATTTTTAATAAACATACACTGATCATACACATTTTATTTACTAAACAAATGAAATATTGTTGTAAATATCAAACTTTTATAATGTATTTCAATCATGCTACCTTGCTTAGTACACTTCCTTTTGTACTATACATGCAGTACCTATTTACAGGACACCTTTCCCACCTTCACACTCCAGTCAAAATTAAAAAAAAGGGGTTGACTAATTAGTGTCCTTGAATAATGTGTAGTTTTTTTCCAATTTTGAGGGAGCCAGCCCAGCTCAGTCGGTAGCACGCTCGACTCTTGTCATGAGGTCGGCGGCAGGTTGGATTCCTGTCCTGTAGATGAGACAGTAAAGACCAAGGTCCCATGTCACAGTAGGTGTCAGCATGTTAAAGAATGCTTACTGCTCAGTGGCTGTAAGTGCCGAGCATAGGCCAAATTTGAAGCACTTCACTGGCATTAGTGACGTCTCCATATGAGTGAAAGATTCTTGAGTGGGACGTTACACAACAATACAACCAACCAATCCAATTTTGGGGTTATCCATTATTGATTGGCTGTGATGTTTCATTTCAGGTGATTGTATCAAGCAGTACAGAAACATTGCTCGTCAGTATGCATGTTTTTATAGAGTATTACAGGTAAGTTGTCACATTCAACATATAGATTTTATAAAAAATATTTACTGGCATATGATGCTTCTGGAATTTAAGATATATACATGTAGTTTAAACCTAAGCAGATAAATATATGATTTTTATGGTGTTGAGCTTAAGCTCAAAAGTCATATAGCAATTATGCAGATTCCTGCGTTTTTGAAATACCGGTAATATGGTATACTAAAACTATGGCTTTTCCTATGATAATCATTGTGTGTTATTTCTGTTCTTGCATTTTAGGTCACCTGAGATAAAGGCTCATGGTGACCTTATGTGATCTTCTTTTATTTGGCAGAGTCAATCATCCATTGTTAACTTTGCGTTTAGGCTGAAGACTGGACTATGAAACTTTATCTAGATAAACGAAATGAAAGTTTATTTTTGTGTTGTTTTTTTTTTCAGACAAGTTCAGCTGCCTCCAAGCTTCCCATCAAAGATTGTTTCACTTTTGACGATTACAGGTAAGCTTTGTGTCGCATGTGGTATCCTTTTGTTTTTATTTGGTGAAAAAATCATGGTATCTACTTTTTTGGATAGTAACTGGTATTTTTCATTATCTGGATAAAAAAATCAATCTTTGGTTGTCTGTCCATAATTTTTAGGCAAGGTATAAACCAAACATAGGATTCTCAAATTTGTTACACATAGTCTTATGGGAGAGAAAGATGCCTATTGTTTTTCAAAGGTCAGAGGCCAAAGGTCATGAGTTAAATATGAAGAAATTAACTTTTTGGCAAGGTACAGATGGTAGCAATGTACCTAAGATTCTCATACCTGGATGATGAGGTCATCATAAAAGTGGACATTCTTATAACTCACAGTCTTACAAGGTCTGTTGTTTTGTTTTTCATGGAAATTCTGATTATGGGTTGTTTTGTAATAACAGCCTATTATGGGTTTACTCTGAGGAGCTATCCTGTTTGTAGTCTTAATAATTTGTTAATTGTCCTAAATAATAAGTTTTCAATTGATCAAGATAAATCATGAATTTGTTGTACTTAAGTTATGGTTGGTTTATCAAATCAACTGCAAACACCAGAACTTCTGTAACACTGATAAATTTGAATGTTAAGTTTATTAATCAATGCATGTAAATCGTAATGAGTTTAAATGTTTGAAGCAGTGGTAGGCGTAACTTAACTTCTATCTGCATACATGGCACCTGTAACTTTATTTTCATTTGATCTTGCCTTGGTTTCAGAAATATTTTTTTCTCAAGTGGAAGTACTGTAGTTTGAATCCTAGTGTCATTTTGTCAAAATTACAACCCGTTTGAGTACTTTCAGTATTTTGATTCTTAAAATGAAGTACTGTAGTTTGATTCCTAGGGTTATTTTATCAAAATTACAACCCATTTCAGTACTTTGATTCTTAAGTGGAAGTACTGTATTTGAATCCTAGGGTTATTTTGTCAAAATTACAACCTATTTCAGTACTTTCAGTACTTTAATTCTTAAGTGGAAATACTGTATTCGACTCCTAGTATTATTTTGTCAAAATTACAACCCATTTCAGTACTTTCAGTACTTTAATTCTTAAGTGGAAATACTGTATTGGACTCCTAGTATTATTTTGTCAAAATTACAACCCATTTCAGTACTTTCAGTACTTTAATTCTTAAGTGGAAATACTGTATTCGACTCCTAGTATTATTTTGTCAAAATAACAACCCATTTCAGTACTTTCAGTACTTTAATTCTTAAGTGGAAATACTGTATTCGACTCCTAGTATTATTTTGTCAAAATAACAACCCATTTCAGTACTTTCAGTAAGTTTGATGTTTATTAATTTACTTCATTGCCTACATTGACCTGTTTTATTTCAAATAGGAAATATAAGCTTCTGTATTGAATTTTGAGTTTATGAGTTTCATTTTATGACACAAGTGATTATCTCTCTCATACCTTAATTTTAGATGGGCAGTTTCTACAGTTATGACTAGACAAAACCAGATCCCAACACCAGATGGCAGTAAAATCACATTTGCTCTTATACCAATGTGGGACATGTGTAACCATTGTAATGGCACAGTAAGTTTAAATATCATCATAAAAGAATACAATATTCAGCTTTATAACATGACTTATCCTCTAGATGCTGATTGGCTTATTTTATACTTCCTGTCCTTGTTTAATTGTAACTCAGGATTTTTTAAAAACATTTTATTTGTATAAAACTTCAAACATTTGAAACTTTTAATACAAACAACAAATTCCATTTTGACAGCTTGCTTAAATTTATTTATACAGATTTTGTTCCAAGTTCTACTGGGGTTTATATTACTTTATTTATACAGATTTTGTTCCAAGTTCTACTGGGGTTTATATTACTTTATTTATACAGATTTTGTTACAAGTTCTACTGGGGTTTATATTATACAGATTTATTTATATATTACTTTATTTTGTTACAAGTTCTACTGGGGTTTATATTACTTTATTTATACAGATTTTGTTCCAAGTTCTACTGGGGTTTATATTACTTTATTTATACAGATTTTGTTACTTCTACTGGGGTTTATATTTTTATTTACAGATTTTGTTACAAGTTCTACTGGGGTTTATATTTACTTTGTTCCAAGTTCTATTTATATTACAGATTTTGTTACAAGTTCTACTGGGGTTTATATTACTTTATTTATACATATTTTGTTACAAGTTCTACTGGGGTTTATATTACTTTATTTATACAGATTTTGTTTATATTACTTTATTTACAAGTTCTACTGGGGTTTATATTACTTTATTTATACATATTTTGTTACAAGTTCTACTGGGGTTTATATTACTTTATTTATACAGATTTTGTTACAAGTTCTACTGGGGTTTATATTTCTTTATTTATACAGATTTTGTTACAAGTTCTACTGGGGTTTATATTACTTTATTTATACAGATTTTGTTACAAGTTCTACTGGGGTTTATATTACTTTATTTATACAGATTTTGTTACAAGTTCTACCAGGGTTTATATTACTTTATTTATACAGATTTTGTTACAAGTTCTACTGGGGTTTATATTACTTTATTTATACAGATTTTGTTACAAGTTCTACTGGGGTTTATATTACTTTATTTATACAGATTTTGTTACAAGTTCTACTGGGGTTTATATTACTTTTTATACAGATTTTGTTACAGACTGGGTTTTGTTACAGATTTTGTTCTAAGTTCTGGGGTTTTATATTACTTTTATTTATACAGATTTTGTTACAAGTTCTACCAGGGTTTATATTACTTTATTTATACAGATTTTGTTACAAGTTCTACTGGGGTTTATATTTCTTTATTTATACAGATTTTGTTCCAAGTTCTACTGGGGTTTATCTTACATGTATTATATTTAAACAGATTTTGTTACATGTTCTACTAGGGTTTACAGACATTTTGAAATTAAAAAAAAAATTACTGGTCGACCAGATCAGTGAATAAAGGAATTTCACTGTTCAAAGAAAATTTTTTACTGGTCTGTATATATACACAATTGAAATGAAATGGAAAATTACTGGTCATTTGGACCAGTTATCTGATAGATTTCACCGGACTTTTATAAAATTTACAGGTTTTTCTGGTAAGACCAGTGAATTTCAAAAACTCTGGGTTTATATTACAGATATATTTATACCGATTTTTTTACAAGTTCTACTGGGGTTTATATTACTATATTTATTTCATTTTTAGATCACTACAGATTTCAATTTAGAGAAAGATTGCAGTGAATGTTACACATTACAAGCATTCAACGAAGGAGAACAGGTTTGATTCATATATTAATTGAACAAAACCTCTACATCATCAAAAACACCTTTTCATTATTATTTTTTAAATATTTTTGTATTTATGGATTTTATTTCACAATTTTTCAGCACTTTTTCAACAGACCCAATGAATTTCAGCAAATGTTATTAAAACAAATTTAGTGAATATAGAATGTGAAATTTATTTTTCCTGGCTCTTTGTCGTAAGATAGATAGAGGATATTTGACAGTTGTTTTTGAATAACATGTTTATTACATCGAGTGAGACAGGAGAATACATATTTAACACAAGTGCGAGTGTTGAATATGTATTCTCCTGTCTCACTCGATGTAATAAACATGTTATTCAAAAACAACTGTCAAATATCCTCTATCTAAGCTATTGAAGTTTTAACTTAGATAGTGGATACATTAAACATTTCCACAGCACTTCTACCACTTCAACCCACTCCATCAATACATAATATGGCCTGCTTTTCAGTCTAGACAGAAGTCCATGCGGAGCCATTTTGTTTAGCTTTGATATGGCGTTATAAATAATAGCTCACACGAAAATCCCTTCTTGATACGTCATATATACAGTACGTGTTCAAAAGTTTTTACCACGGCATCACCATTTATTGGCATTTGTTAGCAAATGTGATCAGTTTATAATCAAACAATGAATTGAAAATTATCATTACATTATAGATGGGATTTATTAATCAGATTTTCATAAGTGACCTGGCACTGTATTTTGATTGGCTTAATGAAATATTAAACCAATCAAAATACAGTAAAATTAATGAAAGATAACAGTGAAAAATAAAGCTTTTATTTAATTGATAAATTTTTTAAAAATGTAATAAATTATCATATTTTTAAATCAAGTTTATAGAATTATAATTTGGTCAAACAAAAAGCAACCTAATCACAGAACGTAATGCAACACCCCCAGTGGTGGTATCCATAGACAAAACTTTAACCTGGCCTATATCTTTTTAACAGCAAAGTAAGTGACAGGGCTTTGACATTTATTTATTTGACTTGTGACCTTGACCTTGGACTTTGCCCTACTTTTCAAAAACTTTAACCTGTGCTGAAGGAAACAAAATATTTAACTGTATCTTGACAGCTGTCAAATGTCAAATACATATTTTGAAAATCTGCATCCATTTCAGCGAGCTTTGTTGTCTTCTGACAACTCTTGTTCGTAAATTGTTAAGAATTTTTCATATTTTATATAATCTGTTAAATATCTCCAATGAATTTTCTCATCAAATGCATTCATATAAATTTATTTTTTTACAGATTTACATTTTCTATGGTGCAAGATCTAATTCAGAATTACTTATTCATAACGGCTTTGTATATCCAGAAAATGAGTTGGACAGAGTGGCAGTTAAACTTGGTAAGAAAAATTTCATAAGAAAGATTGGAGTAATATCAGGAATTTTTATTTTCCATATTATGAAATGCTCCTGTGTTCTATAGAGAGATTAGACTTTGATTTCGGGGAACAGAACATATTTTACTGAATGAAACCAAATTTTAAATGGCCGTGAATTCCACCAAAAACAATGGATACACAGTTCCACCAAAAACAACGGATACACAGTTCCACCAAAACAATGGATACACAGTTCCACCAAAAACAATAGATATACACTTTTCCACCAAAAACAATGGGTACACAGTTCCACCAAAAACAACGGATACATAGTTCCACCAAAAACAACGGATACACAGTTCCACCAAAAACAACGGATACACAGTTCCATCAAAAACAACGGATACACAGTTCCACCAAAAACAACGGATACACAGTTCCACCAAAAACAACGGATACACAGTTCCACCAAAAACAACGGATACACAATTCCACCAAAAACAATGGATACACAGTTTAACAGCATATACATTCACAAATAATGACATAATGTATTTCTAATAGACTGACTTGTGTTATTGAAATATGAATACAGTCATTCTATGTACTTGCAATGAAGGAAATAACAGGCGGTATGTAAATAATAGTTAATAGTCATAATGACAAAGTTTTGAACAGTTTTTAATATTTCTCATTTCTTTTCCAGGAATCAGCAAAAGTGATTCATTGTTTGATTTGAAAACAGAACTTCTCAATAAACTTGGTTTGGCAGTGTAAGTAGTCATGATATTCAGACAAAATTGTTTACTTGAAATGAACAGAAATCTTGAATGTATGTTTGTACATTTTGTAACAAACTCCTAGATAGACAAATATAGATACAAAATACACAAAAAGAAAAAAATGTATTGCAACAAGATTATTGTTAATTACCAGTAGGCTGGTATTCGTCTTACTTAATGTCTTAGTTAGATTTAGGGAATTCCTGAGGGCTATTCCTGAAAAAAGTGTCTCCAGGGGACAGAACGCCATTGATAAAAAAAATGTTATGATGGGGGTAAAATTGCATTTAAAATGTGTTGGATGGGGTATGAATAAAGAAAAAACATGCATTGGGGGTGCGTTTAATACTGATTTTGAAATGAGCATTCGACCCTTCCCTGCTCCTCACCAGTGATTAGCATCTTGTTGTGTTTTTATCAGTTCCCAGTCACATATTTGTATAATTTTGTTTCTTTTTTCTTTCATATTTTCCGGTCGGTAATTACATTTTATAGATCGCTTTGTATGAAAATGACAAAAACCACTTTATTTTATCCCTATTATTACGTTGTTTTACAGTTATTTTTTATATAACATTGTTTTATCGATCAAACATTAATATCTTTAAAATTATAGAGCGATAAATACATATGTTTTAGTGAACTTAGTTCCTTAACATAATAATAGATATTCATTTTATACCGATTTGATTTGTAAAAATGGAGCCCTCCTGGATGGAGGTTGACGTTGTCATGTTCCTGGCCCGAAGTGGCCTGGAACAGTTTAAAGATAAATTCTTTGGTATGTTGCAATATAAATTTGATGTTCAGGGAAAAGAATAAAGTTTACTGTGCCAATGTATGATGCAATTGTTGTTTGGTTTTACTTTTTGACCGTCTATGTATTGGTAGTCAAAGTAAAAGTGACACGAAAATCAGAAAATGGCATCGGAACAACGAAAGGTAATAAGGATATTTTATCGTCGGAAATAAGTCGCAATATATTGTTGTATCGATGTATTGTTAGACCACTAACATGCATTGTCTTGACCACTGTATTGCAATAAAAGGCTAAAACTATATAGGAATTAATCTTATCCAGTATAATATATGGGAAAAAACAACTTAATCTTAATTTAAATTTGTTGGTGGGGGTTTTACCCTAAATGTAAAGCAGTTGGTGGGGGTAGTTTTTAATTAAAAATTCATTGGTGTTACCCCAAAATTTCATGGGCGTTCTGCCCCCAGGAGACACTTTTTGCTGGAATAGCCCTGACTAATGTTAAAGTGCTTCATTTGTATAAAGATTGATCACTGCCACATATCTCCAACTGTGTACAATATCCAGTTATAAGATTGTAATATACAGTAGAACTTTGGTGACTCCACCTTCATTGAGTGAACAATCATGAAATGTAGGTCACACAGACCAGAAACCAGCAGAAATAATAAAATGTTGTTACAGGTAACCTAAATGCCAAGTATCGAGTTTGTACCCTCTGCATTGCTTAAAACAACAAGAATTTTGGCCATGTGTACACTGACCTTGACCTTGTAAATATAACAAGAATTTTGTGAAATAATATCTTCCCCTAAGTTGACAAAACATTTATTGCCTGAATACGGATTCTGGTCATGTTGGCATGGTCACCTTGGCATTCATCATCAGTTGTCATATTACTTTTACCAGTGACATCATTACCAGAGCTCCTCATTTCAATTTCTGTAGTCTTTGAGTGAATCAAATAGTTAAGCAGACCTCTGAGTTGTTAAGATTTTTTTTTTTACAGAATTTCTAAATATCTTGACGTTTTTTAACCATTGTTTATAAATACTTTCCTGTTACAGATCTAGGACGTTTTACATCCACACAGGCAGAATTCCTGTTGATCCACAGTTATTGTCATTTCTGCGTGTATTTTCTATGTCAGAAGGTTTGTATCTTCACTATAGATTTGTTTATTTAGAAGATATCAATTTTAAATGTATAAACCTTTATTCCTGGACATACATAGAAATGGTTGTTTTTAAGGAGATATGATCTTACATGGTTATAATCACTTTGGGAAATATGGTGCCATGTTAAAATATCTGCCATTACAGGGGGCATTATCCTGTTCAGGGGTATATTATTTGCACGTGGAGAGTTTTGTAATTAAATTTTGTCATTCATGCAGGTTTTGTCACGATTGTGTCTGTCTATCCATCACAAATATTGTTTGGACAATAACTTTCCAACCTTTGTAATGCATTAAAACTTTATCATGTTATTGATCATTATCTGAGGATGTGTCATGACCTTGAACTGGGTCATAGTTTCAAGGTCACAGTGCACTAATGGACATGCTTTTGTTACAAAAATATTATCTAGTTAATATGTCATTTTTCTTGGAGTAATGCATGAATTGTTGTTATTGTGCTTCAGACAATCTTAAAGATTATAATGGAAGAGATTTAACAGATGATGAGATAGAAAAATTTGGAGACCTTGATACAATTGTGACAGCAGAAAATGAACAGAAAGTTTGGTCATTTTTAGAAACAAGGACAGCTTTGTTACAGAGAGCATATGATACAACTGCAGAGGTAAACATACCCATACAAAATAGGACATGCATATTATCTTAACAGAAATCTAAACTATATCATCTTTATCCATATTAATACTTTGAAATGGTATTTCCTACTCAAGTGTGCAGGGTAACAGGAAGTGGGTCATTTTATTATGCCTTTGTGTAGTAGGGGAGGTAAAATAGGCCATAGTTATATGTTACAGCAACAGATCTTTGTACTATGGAGGAATTATATATACAAACTTACATTTGTGAAAAATAGCTTGTCAACTTCAAATAGCATAAATGTATACTTTTTTGACAGATAAGAACTGACAGATTGCCATCAAAACATTCTGGATGAGGTAAAATGATAACAATAATAAACACAATTTGACAAAAAGTAGTGAAAATTATACATTTAATTGATTCAAGAAAATTGACTAAATTCAACATCCAAATTGATTTGAAGGCTTTCCATCCAAATTTTCATGTTTCCAAAATGGTGCATTGATATTGAAAATGATGTTTGAAAGTTAGGTTCTGTTTAATTTTTCTATGATATTAGATAGGTTTAAAGTGCATGAAGTAATTGTATAGATTTTTACAGAATTTTTAGAGATTTTTCTTTTGACATCTCCGACATACATCTATCAAATTGAAATATTAGGTTTTTCTCCAAATGGTCTGAGATACATTCAAGTGAAAGTGTATTTCTTCCTGTACATCTGAGAAATATCCATCCGAGACATGTGAAATTGAAATCGGAAAGAGTATACAGTCAAACTTGCTTTAGCGACCCCCCTATATAACGACTTCCTGTCCATAATGACCGTATTTGGACTGCCCCTTGAGAATTACTATATATTTACCCTGTATAAAACGACCACCTGCCTTACGCGACCGACAACCGCTATATTTTGTCCGCTGGTAGTTGTCCTACTTGCGTATAGTGACTGCTTACACACTTACTACTCATGGAAGGGAGATAACTCGTAGATAATTCTCGCGGGACAATTTGAGACCTAATCGACAACATGGCACAATACACGATGTTTTGACAGTCACAACACACCTGGAGGTGTCAATTAACGCCCCAGGTAGTAATTAGGCACTCAGATGTGCTTTATGACAGGGTGTTTTTACAACCAGGAACTAACAATCATCGCTGACTGATTGATGTTTTGTTTTCAATCATAAATTAATGACCTAAGTTTCCGGTATTGATTACTTAATCGTCGAAAGACTAAGATTAAAAAGAAAAAAAATTCAGAAAGGACACACTTTGTGACAAGGTGTTTTTGCAAACAGGAGCATTTAAATATCATCCCTGAACGACTGATGAATTGTTTACTCGTATTCTGGAATGCAATGGGGTAATTGTCTTACATCTTATATTATTGAACATCACTTGATTAGCAAGTCAACATCTCAATCGAAAGTGCAAAATCACCGGCGCTCGTAGCAATGGATAATATCTAATAAAATGAAAATTAAATAAAATTCATCTATCTACATGTTCTACAAACATCTAACCAGGGAATAAATATGTAGTTGGAAATAATGAAAGTCATCTCTGATACCTTGGATCTCATGTGACCCTGTATATAAAGACCACCTGTCTATAAAGACCGTTTTTATAATTCCTCCTGAGTGGTCTTTATATACAAGTTTGACTGTATAGACATACATAATTAATTAAATTATTATTTGATTTATATTGTTGTTACCTGTACTTTAATTTACTTTGTACTGAGTTGGAGTTGGAGATGTCGCAAACCAAAGGCTAGTTGGACCCTATTGTATGTTCTTATCGTTCAACTGTGATGCAGGGTTTGAGTACCACAGATTGAAATATGGCAGTTATAGAAATGTTAAATCTTCACAAACAGCTTACATCTTGATGGCAAAGTGTACATTTATGGACCTCTTGGTAGGGTGATATGACTTGCTGAGGGTAGTTGAACCTTCATATCACCCTGCCAAGAGGTCCATTAATTGTTTATTATGCTGAGAGAAAAAAAAAATGAGTCAAACACATGACCAAGCTTTTGGTGGATTTCTTAGTTTTTGTAGAATCCTTATTGTTCAAAAGTTTGGTTATTTCTTCATTGTTAGTGACATGGAAACGTTTCCTATTGTCGTCTGCGACCATTTTGTTTGTTTACAAGGAGCCGACAAGAAAGACAACTCTTGCGAGAATCAGAGAGAGAGGTCGCCACGGAGGCTCAAGCTCCATATGATATATAATGTTTTGTCATCCCTGGAGAGGACACGATGATTTGTAACATGGTTATATGATGTTTTTTAAAGAATCAGTTTTAGAGTAATACAGATGAGGTATAATGATATTTATTAAACTCATCTTATTTCACTTTTGTTTTGCAGGAAGATGAAGAGATTCTTAAACAGAGTGATTTAGGTTTTAACAAAAGACATTCCATTGAATTGAGACTGTGTGAGAAGAAGATATTAAAGGCAGCTCAAGAATATTCTCATAATAAAAAGCAAACTGTTTTAGAAAATGAAAGTGGTAATGTTTCTACAGAGACTAAAGAAAACAGCACAAAAAGTAATGACTAATTAATAATGTATGTTTGCCGGGAATGTGTAATGCTTGTTGCTAGAGATGTGAAGCATTGCAAGATTTATTTCATAAAGTGTTCTTCTCTTGTGTTAAATTATAAATCTGTTTCAAATATATGTTTTGTTGCAGTAGATCCTACTTCATAACCCCTCTCCTCCCTTCTTAAAACAAAATGATCTGTTGCAAAAGATTAATTCTGAATCACCATGCTCAAGAATGTTCTTTTGTTTATGAGTTTTAAAACACTCAGAATTCATTGTAGTCTCCATACATGTACTGGTACATTGGACAATAGGAAATCCATTCTGAGCTCTAGAAATACTTTGTGTCGTGGTATTTCCACTCTCAGATAGTATCGTTACATGACAGTACATCATTATGTGTATGATTAAGTATCTATAATCTTAGGAAATATAATTGTAGCCTTAAAGGTTTTAGGTAACCAGGCTACCATCATTTCAAGATCATATAACATCTAAATAATTGAAAGTACTTGTACATGTAAATGTAAATTCAACAGATTGTGTATTAGCATCTCAAGAATATTTTGGAGACATAAAAGCATTTTGAATTTTTCAAACATGATTTGTCCTTACAAAGAATATATGGGTACCATGTTTAAAATGATTTCTTATATTTAAATGCCAAGGCAGCCACATTGTTACAAATAACAATCACTGTATATATGTATGTGTCCAGGTCACAAGTCTTTTCAGCATGTTCAGATCCTATATTTATTTGATAACATTTGTTTGTTTGTGTGGATTTTTTAGTGTTGTTTGTTATTTTGTATCCAGATACAAAATGAGTATTTTATAAGTATACATGTATACCTGTGAAATATTTCTGTTGATTTTGTAAACCAGATATCACATCACTTCAAACCTGTGTTTCATATATGTTAATAGACAAAAAAGGCTGAAATCTAAAGTTTCTGTTCAACAATGCTAGCAATGTTTTTGTAATGTATCACTTATAATTCCTGGTGATGACAACACAATGATATCAAGGGTGACTTAGTTATTGTGGGTGGAAAATGTATCTCCAAATCTGTGTATGTCATATAAAAATATAATAAAAATATTAACAATTTGTTAACAATAAAAACAGACAATTTGGCCACTACCACTCTTAAAAAGGCCATGGTGACCCCTGGATATAGATTAGCAAATATTCTTGTAGTGAAAAACAAAATTGTAATCTATGATGCCATAGTGGATAAAACATGTTGGGAAGTTTACTGTATCCCGGTACCTGGACATTTTAATATAGATGTACTGTGTACCGGGGTACCTGGACATTTTAATATAGATGTACTGTGTACCGGGGTACCTGGACATTTTAATATAGATGTACTGTGTACCGCAGTACCTGGACATTTTAATATAGATGTACTGTGTACCGCGGTACCTGGACATTTTAATATAGATGTAGTGTATGGACATTTTAATATAGATGTACTGTGTACCGGGGTACCTGGACATTTTAATATAGATGTACTGTGTACCGGGGTACCTGGACATTTTAATATAGATGTACTGTGTACCGCGGTACCTGGACATTTTAATATAGATGTACTGTGTACCGGGGTACCTGGACATTTTATTATTGATGTAGTGTATACTGGGGTACCTGGACATTTTAATATAGATGTACTGTGTACCGGGGAACCTGGACATTTTAATATAGATGTACTGTGTACTGTGTACTGGACATTTTAATATAGATGGACTGTTTTACCTGGATATAGATGTACTGTGTACCGCGGTACCCTGGACATTTTAATATAAATGTACTGTGTACCGGGGGGTACCTGGACATTTTA
This sequence comes from Atrina japonica, assembly GCA_030159075.1. Classification (NCBI taxonomy): domain Eukaryota; kingdom Metazoa; phylum Mollusca; class Bivalvia; order Pterioida; family Pinnidae; genus Atrina; species Atrina japonica. The sequence continues at coordinate 1,463,245 of BROG01000042.1, read as the reverse complement.
ATATAGATGTACTGTATACCGGGGGTACCTGGACATTTTAATATAGATGTACTGTGTACCGCGGTACCTGGACATTTTAATATAAATGTACTGTGTACCGCGGTACCTGGACATTTTAATATAGATGTACTGTGTACCGCGGTACCTGGACATTTTAATATAGATGTACTGTGTACCGCGGTACCTGGACATTTTATTATTGATGTAGTGTATACTGGAACCTGGACATTTTCGCTCCCGTTCAATTTTCGGGATTACGGACCTGCCATCAATGAGACTATGGTGATTTAGGCGAATTTAAGACGGGATGAATACGTTTTCTGTTGTAAAAGGATGAAAATAAACAGAAGCGGAATGTTCCAGGAACCAGTATACAGTATATCAATAATAGAATGGGGGTTGTGCTGGGCTTCGCCAGTGTTGCAATTGGCGATTTTTTATTTCAACTGGCGACAAAAAATTGCTTCTGATGATATTTCTGGCGCCTCAATTTTATTGAAGTATTAAGACATCTAGGTTACATAAGTCAATTATATCTTCTATTATATTAATTGGTAATCAGGAACAGGGACTAATAACACTGTTTATTAATGAATGTCATTAGACTATACTGAGGTGTAATTATCGGGTGAGTGCTGGGGGTAATTACATACACAATGACCTGTAGTGGTCAGGTACATGATTGTACAGATAAAGTGATTACGTGTATATTTAAACCTCCACACCTATACTCACTTTATCTATATGTTCTGTCCTATCTGCAGACTTAAAATATCAACATCATTAATGCAATATTAAATCCATGCAGCTTGTATATCAATCCCCAATGATTTTACTTAAAATATTTAACTAAGAAATATCAAAGCGAGATCGTGGTGTCTTCTACGATGTCCACACTCCACACCATAAACTAAACAGTGTAATGGAATGGATGCATCTTTTAAAATTGTGTTGATTTCTATACAAAAACGATGTTTTATTTCAATTACATATTTTAAACACATACAATGATGTCTTAATGTAATTCATTGAATTGAACTAAATAAATTGACAGTAATGGCAGTTACAAATGTAACACAGTTATATAACCTCAAGAAACTTTTTTTTTTACTTTGAATCTGGCTCCAAAAAAAGGAAACTGGCAATAGATTTTGACAACTGGTGATTTTCTTTTTGAGCCAAAAAATTTTTCAACTAATGCAAACCCTTACGAAAAATTAGACAATTCACAATTGAACTTCCCCACATTTTACCAGTTACAATTAGGTATTTTCTCTACACTTGTGCATGTGACTGGCTCCAAAATTTTTAAACTAGCGACAGAAAAATCACAACTGGCGACAGAAAATCACTACTGGCAATTTTTCTGGCGACAAGATTTTTTGAGCCAGAGCAACCCCTGAAAATGGCCAGGTACCATGGTATACAGTACATCAATAATAAAATGTCCAGGTACCGTTATACAGTATACCATTAATTATCATATTATAGTTTAAGGTTACACTTGATACTAGATGCATATAGGATTGTTAAATTTGTTGTTGTGTTTGCTTTTATTGAAAAATTGCAATGTTTAGTTTCTGAAGCATCAAGTGTGACAGACACCATGAAGACATATGTTTATTTGTAGTCTATAGTAGATGACGTTATATATTTTACTGTAAATTGCTTGGTTCCACTCTTTACTTCTTAGCTGATAAACTTGCAGTATCATTGTTATACAGCGATTGTATTCTATTGAAATATGGATGTGATAATTGCCCACAAACCAGAACTGATATCAGGCTTTCATAATTTTGCAAGTTTTTAATGTTTGAAAGACTTCTCACTCTATCTCTCTTTTTCAGAACTTTCATTTTTAATGTGTATTATAAATGTTCAGTTTATTTTGATGAAAGAAGATCTGTGCCTAGTAAGAAAGTTTCATTTGCCATTTTCTAGAGGATATCAGTTTGCAGTATAACTGTAATGCCAAAGGTTTTATGTCTGTTGAATCATGTAATTTAAAGCAGGTTAAATAAATCTCTTTTTATTTATAGATTAATCTTGCATTTGTCATTTTGGATAGCAGGAAACTGCAACTGTAAATGTTCTAATGTTAACACAATAGGAAATGGACCTTGAAGTCAAAATGTTTGTCAAGATGCATGAATTTCAATGAAACACTCCTATGAATACAATCCTCTTGACCTTGTATTCAAAGAAGATTTTTCAAAATCCTATTATACATATGGTGGGGTAGGAAGCAATTCAGATGTGGTGGAGGCAAGCCTTTTTTAGCTCACATAATTGCTCGTGTGAACTATTGCAATCATTTTTTATCCGCCGTTGTGCGTTAAACATTTACATTTTAAACTTCTTCAGAACCGCTAAACCAATTGACATCATACTTGGTACATATGTTCCTTATGATGTCCTGACCAAGTTTTGTTGTTTTTCGAACCATTCCAAAAATCCAAGATGGCCACCCTGGCCTCTGATTGGCCAAGACATTTTCAACTTCTTCTTAAGAACCACTAAATCAGTTGACTTCAAACTAGGTACCCTTGTTCCTTATGATGTCCTGACCAAGTATTGTTTTTTGGGCAATATGAAAATCCAAGATGGTTGCCCAGGTTTCTGATTGACTGAGACATTTTCAACCTCTTCTTAAGAACTGCTGAACCAATATACTTCAAACTTAGTACACATGTTCGTTATTACGTCCTGACAAAGTGTTGTTTTTTGGGCCAATATGAAAATCCAAGATGGTCGCCAAGGTTTCTGATCGATTGAGACATTTTCAACCTCTTCTTAAGAACTGCTGAACCAATATACTTCAAACTTAGTACACATGTTTGTAATTACATCTTGATGAGATGTTGTCAATTCTAAAATCCAAGGTGGCGGCCCTAGTGTCTGATTGGCTAAAACGTTTTCAACTTCTTCTTAAGAACCAATGAACCTATTGCCTTAAAACTTGGTATACATATTGTATTCCTTATTATGTCCTGAACAAGTGATTTTGTTTTTCGGGCTGATCTGAAAAACCAAGATTGTTGCACTGGCCCCTGATTTTCTGAGATATTTTCAACTAAACATCAAGAACAACTGAACCAGTTGACTTCAATCTTGGTACACATGTTCCTAATGATGTCCTGACCAAGTTTTGTTGTTTTTTTTTTTTTTGACTGTTCCGAAAATCCAAGATGGCCACCCTGGTCTCTGGTTGGCCAAGACATTTTCAACTTCTTCTTAAGAACCACTAAACCAATTGACTTCAAACTTGTTACCCATGTTCCTTATGATGTCCTGACCAAGTGTTGTTGTTTTTTGTGCCAATATGAAAATCCAAGATGGTCACCCAGGTTTCTGATTGACTGAGACATTTTCAATCTCTTCTTAAGAACTGCTGAACCAATATACTTCAAACTTAGTACACATGTTCGTTATTACATCCTGACAAAGTGTTCTTTTTTGGGCCAATATGAAAATCCAAGATGGCCAGCACTGGCATCTGATTGGCTGAGACCTTTTCACATTCTTCTTAGGAACCACTGAACCAATTGCCCCCAAACTTGATATACATATTGTATTCCTTATTATGTCCTAAACAAGTGTTTTTGTTTTTCGGGCTGATATGAAAAACCAAGATGGCTTTCCTGGTCTCTGATTGTCTAAGAAATTTTCAACTAAATCTTAAGAACCACTGAACCAACTCAACCAGAACACCTTAATTAAAGACTAATTGCTCTTTGCCAGAATGTTGATTGTCCACACTGTCATCATAACTTTGAAATGTAGTACCGGGGTTTCATGAAAACTTATTATGTATGTTAGTCACATGAAGATCCTGTGAACTGGATGAACTTCGGGATGTAGAACCCCTTATTTTACACAATTATAACCCTTTGTTAAAGTTTTGTGTCGGCCTGTGTATGAGTTAACATCATCAGCTTTTGTAATTCAGTATTGATCACAACACAATGCGCAATGCACACAATTGATTGTCTGCAACCCCATGTTTGCAGAGTTATGGCCCCTTGCCATAATGTCACTAACAGATTGTCTTGAAAATCCACAATAGACACTAACCTTCTGATCAGTATAACGTTAACAAGTGTCATTGTTTACACATCATATTCATTCCAACATTTCCACCATTGCTTAATTCTCTTCAGCTCAGTAATATTTAACTTATTATCCAGACATCTTGTACATTTGAATTCTAACTTGCTACATATTATCCTCATGAAGTCCCTACCATGTACTGCTACTTATGCTGCTCAAGCCTATGAAAAGCTCAGACATTACCTCCTTTAAAATATGTGAGTGTCAAGGCCCATATATATATATATATATATATATATATATATATATATATATATATATATATATATATATATATATATAATTACATTTGAAATGATTTGCTTATGTGTTGATAATATAAGGGTGAATTTATCATCTATAACCTGGTTCTGGTTTATAAATAGTTTGGTAAACCTTTTTATTTATTGCACCAAACTGGTTTGAAACTATTTTGGGTTTTCCTATTTATCAATAAGTTTCAAACCAGTTCGTGAAACTGACCAAACTACCTCTTGAGGTGGTTTCAGTGGTTTACAAGCAGTCCAATGCATACAAAGATGATGACAAAGATGAAGCAGTAATAGATGATACAGGTGAATAAATACAATCAGGTCCTGTGGAGTTCTGTGTCCATTGGAGTTGCGCAGCTCAAGTTTTAATGACATAGTTTCACTTTCATTTTATCAGAAGAGGTTTCTATATGTCTTCTGCTCCAGAAAAATATCCTAAGATTTTCAGAAGACTTGTCTGAAGAAAAGACATATCCCCATGTGAAGCTGCACACAAAGTTTGCAAATGAAAAGTGCAAGTGTAAGAAACAAAAGTTTTCAGCCTGCAAATATCTAAAAAACAAAGTCAACAAAGTAACCTAGACATTGTTACATGATTGGTTTTTTAGACACTTCAGTAATATATGGTACAGGTTCATACAAATGGCTTAATTAATAACTCAAAACTGATTTACTTTTTGTATACAAAGATATATGAGTAAGTTGTTAGGAATTATGTAAGGATCATTATAACAAAACTTCAAGGTTCATGGGGTCAAAGGTGAATGGCTTTTAAGTAGAAAGAAAATTTTCTTTATGTTCTTGACATTAATTTTTACTTCTTCTGAAGTATAAATGGTTCAATTTGAACTAAACTATTCCCATGGCAAGTCATATAATGTTTGCAAATAAGAAGGGGCTTGTACACATACAGACTACAAAAGGAGTGAAAAACTTGGTAGGCTATCATTTCACTCTGGTGACTGTTAAGGCCCATTGGGCCTCTTGTTCATGTTTTTGGTCCATTATCTTGAAAAGTATTATAGATAGAGAAAAAGTGAAAGAAGCAAAAATGTTCAGTATGCAAAGATCAAGTTAGTGTTTTTGGTCCCAATCGACTGAGGGGTGGATCCAGGGTAGGGCAAAATAGGTCCCAAATAGGTACCTCTCTTTGAAAATCTTCTCCAGAGCCACTGCATGATTTAACAAGAGTTGTCAGAAGACAACAAAGCTCGCCGAAATGGGTGTAAATTTTCAAAATATATACAATGTTTTTGACCTACAGCTGTCAGGTTTAAAGGTCAAAGGACATGTAAAATTCAGCTCAGGTTAAAAATTTTTAAAAGTAGGTCAAAGTCCAAGGTCAATTTCACTAGGTCAAAAGTCAAGGTACCAAATGAAGGCTCTGGTCATAAGAAACATATGTGAAATATCAAAGCCCTATCCCTCATGGTTTAAAAGATATAGCAAAGGCTAAAGTTTTTGAAAAGTAGGTCAAAGTCCAATGTCAGTAGGTCAAAAGTCAAGGTACCAGATCAAAGCTCTCATCATAAGAAATCTATATGTGAAATATCGGAGCCCTGTCCCTGTTATAGACCTGGTTAAGGTTTTGTCTATGAACAACGACGACACTGGGGGCATGGCATTAGCTCTTTCCGGACTTTTGTCTCAGTGAGCTAAAAAATGGTTTGTATCCAAATGATCTACATTTATATGTCATTGATTGAATGTATGATTCAATTTTGTTTTTCTATAGAAATTTTATTGAAAATAATTTTTTCATGCGTTTTTTAATTGTTTTCATACTTTGTCATTTTCATTCATTTTATTATCTCCCCTTGTATTCACTTTAAGTGTTTTACCAGTAACTAGGTGAAGAAATGCTTTTGTGCAAGAATTTTGCTGATATTTTATTTTTAGAATGTTTTATGAATTCTTTTAGACTTCAGAAAAGAGGGGGTGTCATTTTTTCACACTATCAGCATGTACTTGGAAAACACTGAAGGGGTTTTGACAAAACTTTAGAGGAAGCAAGTACTCACAATCCTCTACTATATATGTATTTTTGGCCAGATCAACCTGTTGGTTTTCATTCTACATTTTCAGATGATTCTCAGGTGAGGGGATTAGGCCCACATGGGCCTCTTGTCTGTTTTGGTCTATAACCGTGAAAATGTAACAGGGAATGTGTGTGTGTTTTCACTCTTTTAAATACATGCATATAAAACATATTCAAGAAAATTCTGGTCAGCGTTCAGGTCAGTCGGCACAATGATTTTTTAAAAGCCTTTCAAGATTTAAAAACTGCAACAACATTATTGTATTGTTATCTATCTTTTAAATGAATATAACTTATAAAACCTATTCAGGTCAAATTCAGATTTTTAGTTTCTCCCATGGAGAAATATTAATTTCGCAAGAGTGAGAAACATTATGTGATAAATTCATTTTTTCTTTGCTTGTGAATTTTAAATTCAATTCATATTTTAAAAAATGTCGATAAAAAAATGCATCGGCCGGGAATCGAACCCGGGCCGCCCGCGTGGCAGGCGAGCATTCTACCACTGAACCACCGATGCTTACGTTTTACATGACATAAAATTTTATATATCGTTTAGTGTATGATTGAGTGTTGTATTGGTCACGTGACTTAGAGTTTGTCTTGAAAATACCTGTAAGGTGACACATTTGAAAATGACCTAATCTCACACACAGGAAATGCCTTTCAACTGAACACAATGGAATCATATAAGTATGTTGTGGACATTTTAAAACAATTGGAACTATGGTAGGCACCATCGATCTACCTTTACCTGGACTGGCTGTAGTTACAGGTGTTAATTTACCTGAGATCAAGAAAAACGAGAAATAGGAAGTAAGATTAAAATGGCGTCGCGCTTTGACTTAAATATGTGTTTACCTTTAGTGATTTTGTATGTATATGTCTTCAGCTGTACAGTAAATGGCCAAGCTTTTTCTAGGATAACCCCGCCACCACTTGGCCCTAAGCCCGTTGTTTCCAATGGAACTGTTTACAATTTGCATTACCTGGGAATGGTACCCGAGTCGTGCAACAACCCATATGTATTACCTGGTTCACTTTTCAAATTTGGTTTTTATATTCGAGATGGCCAGAAGAAAGCGATATTAAAGGAAGGAAGCCCATATAAAGTGATGGGTAACATAGAGTTGGCCCCCGGAACCTGTTTGTGGATTGAGCCAGGAACACAGTTTCACTTTGGCGCTGGATACGGAATGATAATTAATGGCACACTCATTGCAAGGGTATGTTATTGTTGTGGCTTATACTGATTTAGTGAATATATATAAACAGAGTAAACCGGTGGCACGATTTACCCCAAAAAACAAAAACTACCCAAAAACACCCCAAAACAATTAAATCGAAATAAATTTGCATCAATAATCATTTTAAATGCATTTTCTTCAGTATAAATATTTCATAGACAGCTAGAAATAAAAAAAAAATCAACATTTATCACTTCTCATGGAACTTACAGACACTGTCATTTAGTAAAATGAAGAGCCAAATCGGTCTTCTTCAATATTCCTGAATATTTTTCATATTTTTTATGTCAAATTTATATTATACAAATTCTACGTAATTTGAAAAATGATGATTACATATGTATTAAACGTCTTTACCATCCCATATAAGTAACATTCTGGTACATTTTAAAATGTCATGCTGACTATATTACATCGTGAAAATGGATAAAACAGCATTATCAAAGTCAAAAACATCTACAGTCATAAAAATATTCATCATATTATAATAAGATTGCTAAAATGGCTACTTTTTAAATGTTTTTGTGTGTTTTAGAGGTCATTTTTATGTGTTTTTGGGGGGTCATTTTGGGTGTTTTTTGGGTCTTTTTGGGTAAATCGTGCTGCCCGAGTAAACAAATCAGTGAACTATCAAAATGGAATCTATATAGACATTTCAAGTCTGATATTTCTTTGTTTTTATTAAAATCATAACAAGAGTTTTATTTCGTCTGTTGGGAATATAAGGCCTACACTCCAACTGACAGATCTTTAATATATGAAAAAAAGAAAAGACTTCCTTTTCACCCCCTACTCAAATATTACCCAAAACATTATACAAGGGCGTAGGACAAGGGGGACAGTGGGGGCATGTGCCACCACTTTTGAAACTGGGGAGCCACAAGTATATGCATGTGCATTCCCCACTTTTTGACGTAATTTCTTTTATCATTCATAGATGCAGAAAAAGGGGATTCCAAATTTTTAAAAAAAATATCTGAAAGATGCATAATACCCTACCTCTAATGAAATATTGCCTCACAATTAATCCAACACTTAAAAATATGTGCAATGATGAGGGAGAGAGTGCCACCTTAAGTTGATAAAATAGGTGTAAAACCTTTCATTTTCTATAAAAAGTCGAAAAATTAAAGACAAATTTCAAAACATTTATTTAAGATTTACACCACTCCAACTTGAAATCATCACTCTGCTATTGATGAGGTATACACTGCAAAAACAGTTTTAATTTGAGTTTAAATTTTAATATTATAAGTATAAACAAGTTTATTTAATGTCACCAGCCTCAAACCTAACCCCTTTTAAAACCACCTTTTGATTTGCTTCCTACATGTACACCACTGCATAAACTGATAAAGAATGTGCCATTTTCATGGGCATCATGCGTCTTATCACAACTCCCACCCCCAAAAAAAAAGTTACACCCCCTCTTTGAAAATTCCTGGAACAGCCTCAGAAATCCCTTCCTGATATTCTGAACAGTTGTGCCCCCCCCCTTTTCTGGACCCAGCTGCGCCACTGTTATATAAAATGCATAGGACGTTAACTTAAAATGTATAAAATTGTTTGAAAATTTCTTCAGTGAAATATGTATATATCCAGAAATTAAAAGTTTGATGTTTAAGTACGGTATTTATTTTTAATGTTTTTGGAAATATATTTTAGTGGAGGGTACAAAAGGAAGCCTTACCAGAAAAAAAAAATTAAAACAAAATCAAAATATTTTATATTCTAATACACAAAAAAGTTGAAATGAATATACAGTAAGCCCTGTGTACTCCCAACATGAACATGCATTGTTTTGTACTAAACCAAAGACATGAACATTTAGTGGACATGCATATACCGTTAGTTTTTACTGACCACAGACATTAACATGTAGTGAACATGCAGAAACTGACCACAGAGACAATCTCATTGTCACCTGTATAAAAAATTGATATAAAGTCAAGATTTAAAGATCTGTTTGTTTCAAAAGTTATGAGGAATATTAGAATAATGAACAACAAAAATATCAAATTATTCACATGTAAATAAGATATAAATTTTGATTAAATCTTGTTACATATATATGTATTTATAATTCTTTGTTTGTACATTTCCTAGGGAAGCGAGGATATGGGTGGACGGATTGTCATGACAAAAGATCCTAATTATGTGCCTTCTGATGGCTTAAGCAGTCCATTACCGACAGATGCCAGACTGGTTGATGGCAATACAACTAGAGATGGTCGACTGGAACTTTTCTTCAATGGGAAATGGAGGGGTGTGTGCACCAACTATGTCAAGTATGTTTCATCTGTACATGTATTTTTAGAATTAGAGGCAAATTAGATAGAAATCATTATAATCATTATTTACTGGAATTTTTTTTTGAGTTTATATAAATGTGATACTTCCTGTTAGTGTCAATTTATAATTATTAAATCAGTTAAATGAATTACAAGAAGACATAATTGTCTCTGATTATCTGTGTCTAAAATTTATGTAATTACCAGTAAGTCACCTTAATTAATACTTCAAAACAATGAAGGCAGCAGAAATATTGCCAGAAGGGTTTTTTTTGTCACCAGTTGAAATGAAAAATCACATGTTGTGACATTGGCAAAGCTAAGTGCAACACCTGCCTCACAACCCCTGCTCCAACACCAAATGTGATTTTTTTTCCCCATTAAATTGGAAAAAAACATACATATTTTGCATTGGGAATTGGGCTGACTTTGGCCTTGAGGAAACTATAGAAAAAGCCCTGGAACTCCATTGCAGACTTTTTGGTTTTTTTTACTTTTTGGTGGTTCAAAGTAGTATTTTTTGTTCAAAGGGGGATTGATGTGTTTACAAGTACTATGGAGATGTATGGGAAATTGTTGATATCTCATTGTAACTTTAAAATAATACAATAACACTATATACCGGTATACATGTTCCTTATGAGGTAAAACATGTACATTGGGGGATATGCCCCAGCTCCTTAAATTTATTTTTTTTATGCATTAAATGCACATGAACACCATTCACAATTTCAGTTATTGTCGATTACAATACAAGACATCCAAAATATACACATCTTGAGTTATCAAATTATATTTCAACACTGTGGTAAAAACCATTGGCAATGGAATTTCATCCATGTTTGATTGTATGTGTCGTTATTTTGTCCGTGAATTTGTAAACATTGACAAGCATTGTGACAATTTTGAAACAAACTATTATCATCAAATCTCTTCACAGTGATGACCCTGAATTTGGTTGTTACAATGATGACGACCCCTCACCTCCTACTGTGATATTTACACAGGCCCAAGCAATCACTTACACAGAGTTGTCCGTCCTTGCATTCTGAGTCATTCGGAGTAAAAGGAGTCTAAGGACTCACAACTCTGTGTGAGAGATTGAGGCCCAAACAGTGATGGCCGTTGCCATATCATATCTGGGGGTTTACAGATTCAGGCTAGAGTGTTATAACTATTTAGCAAGTCAAATACATGAAAGTATCCTGCGATCTCTTTCACTGAGTGCAAAACAGTTGCAGATCACCAACTAAAAGTAAAAATGAGTTAATGTACATTTTACAAGTCACAGAAATTAGAATGTGACTGTGTATGGTGTCCAAAACATTGACATTTCAATTTTATTATCCTTAAATACATTTGTATAATGTGTTTATTTTAGATTGCATTTGTACATGTATGTATTTTAGATGCAGAAGATAAAATGTAAACCATGTGCTTGCATTCAGTGTCGTGTACTTAAACTTTAACATATGTACGCAAATTATAATGATTTGAATGACTCATTTAGTAAACCTTGATATAAATTATAATGCCAAACCTGTTATACAGCCAAAATTCATATAAACGAAAGGTGGCATTATAACAGGGGTAAACTGTATATGACTAAAGCCAATGAAATAAAAGATTGACTAAAACTAGTATCTAATGAGAAGAAAATGATGTTCGTTGACTCACTTTTGGCATTGGACTATACATGTATATTGTGTCAGATTTGTTAGAGTAATTGTTCAAAATTATCTGTGTAATCGGGTATTAATATCATCAACAAACAAGTTCTGTAAAAGGCCCCATTCCCAATGCAAAATCTGCTACTTTTTTCTAATTCTGAGCAAAAATTTTCCAGTAATGTTCACCACATCATTCAAATTTGTTATTAACCAAAAAAAGGGAGAATTTAGTGCAAACTGTACTTCCAAGTCTTCAGATGAAAACCATGTTATCAGATAAATAAAAGAAATTAAATGAATCACAAGTTTTGTCTTTATTCTTAGGAGTAAAATGACCATAGTGACTTTTTCCTCATTTGGCCCATTGCGAACTTCCCAATAAGAAGGGTACAGGACCTTGTTCCAAGAAGGGTCTATTAACTCCAGTTACATGTAAGATGTTATTATTCAACTTGTTGTATTGTCTTTTACAGCTACACTAAAATTGATGCTACTGTGGCCTGTAGACATCTAGGTTATGTGCATGGAAATTTTACATACAATTCTTACTCAAGAAACAAAACAGAATATATGATATTTGAGAGACCAAACTGTGGTGGAGGAGAGAATAGTCTTTTTAAATGTCCGGGAAGCTCTGGTATCAAGTTTGGAGCCAACATTTGTGGTATGTTTTAAAAATTGATCTGAAATAATTAGAGACATCATAATTTTGTTTGTACATTTTATTACTAACAGAAAAAGAGTAAAACTGGGGTTTTTTTGCACTATATTTTTATACAAATGTTTTGTTTAATTAAAAATTTCTTGTTTATATCAGTACATGTATGTTTGTGTATCTTATAGGGGCATTAAACTGTCAGTGGAGAGGGTAGTGTAACAGTCATTTTGGTCATACATATAGGCAGTTTAACTACAATACAATAAATACAATATTTTATTTTGAAAAAAGAATAATTGCTGTTTTCGTTGAAATACTTCTCACAATTTTACACATTTCCCATATAGCTGTAACAGCAGTGAATGGTACAGTGGCAATCGCTATTTAGGGGTATTTGTATCATATTGTTTATTATCTTCTGACTAATTGCAGTGCATATGTGCACTCGTTTTGATTAGTATGTCTTGAAATTGTATAATGTGTGACTCAGAGATATTTTTATGATGTTTCATGTTGGTCGATTTAAGCGATCATGGGCCTTTAACAAAGAATCCGCACATATGCATTTTAGAAAACTAAACATGCATATATTTAACAAAAATAACTTGTGTAGTTGGTCTGCCTGTACCAGTATTGATAAATTTGTTTATTTTCAGATGGTCAACAGGTGATTGGTTTTGAATGTGATGGATTACGTTCTGATCTTTCAAAGGAAAATTGGCGAGGATTAGAATTTTACAATTCCACTGTAGAACTGAGAAAGAATGGAAATAATAGAATGTACGAGCCTTTGTCTTGGCTGGAGTATTTGGATATCTCTTATGCAGGGAGAGATATATATCGTGGCGATCCAAATAATGTGATATATGCTCGAGCATCCATCAGTGCCAGTCCCTATGTACCTTTCATGAACAATGTTACCATCACAAATGGTGCATATGATGGTTTGAACTTGACAGAGCTTAGAGGTCGAATACACATAGCTAACAGTACAATCTCACACAACAGAGGTAAGTTTGGTCTTCTTTTAAAATTGATTGAACTGTTTACAAGCTTCAAGGTAGAATAGACTACAAGATACTGACATTCCTCTATCATTTCTTCCAATTTTGTCTTGCTGTGATGCAGTCACGAAAACAAGACATGGACGTAGATTTTCCGACAGCGTTGGCATCAGACTTTGCGTTTAGCTCCAATGTTATGTTTTGTTCACCAGCTTGCTGTTCAATAAATATTGGTATTAGTTTAATGATAATCGGCCTGAATGTTCCTTGGGAATCGATGTTGTGAAGTTTGATTTGGAATATCTTTTTTTGGGGGAAGGGGGAAGGATTTCTAACTGTGGGTCATTAGTTGTGTAGGTGAAGTGTGGTATAGGGTTAGGTCAAATGTGACTTGTAATATCTGTGGGTCATTAGTTGTGTAGGTAAAGGGTGGTATAGGGTTAGATCAAATGTGACTTGTAATATCTGTAGGTCATTAGTTGTGTAGGTAAAGGGTGGTATAGGGTTAGATCAAATGTGACTTGTATTATCTGTGGGTCATTAGTTGTGTAGGTAAAGGGTGGTATAAGGTTAGGTCAAATGTGACTTGTATTATCTGTGGGACATTAGTTGTGTAGGTAAAGGGTGGTATAAGGTTAGGTCAAATGTGACTTGCATTATCTGTGGGGCATTAGTTGTGTAGGTAAAGGGTGGTATAGGGTTAGATCAAATGTGACTTGTAATATCTGTGGGACATTAGTTGTGTAGGTAAAGGGTGGTATAGGGTTAGATCAAATGTGATTGTATTATCTGTGGGACATCTATTGTGTGTAGATAAAGGGTGGTATACGATTAGGTCAGATGTGACCTATCTTATTTGTTTGTCAGTAGATATGTAGGTTTTTATTTACTTGTATTATATTTAGGTAAAGGGTGGTATGGCTTTTGCCACTTGTGACTTGCATTACCTGTGGGTCATTAGTTGTGTAGGTTAGGAGGAGGAAGAGATAGCTACAGTAAATCCTCTGACCTCATGTGTTCCTCTAACTGTACTTTGTAATTCTACAGTCATGTGTTCACATATCCTTATACCCAAACTCAGTGAAGTGCTTTGTTCATCAAAGATTGCAACAAAATATTTTTCTGTTGTTTATTTCAATGTATTTGATTTTTGTTTGTTTGTTTTCTTTCTTATAGGACATGGAGTGTTTATCAAAACTGCTGTTGGACAAGTACTTATAAATATGACAAATGTAGACAACAACTGGGGAGATGGCGTAAAGATGTACATGGCAAATTACACCATACATCACTTCAACAAAGATTATCCTACAAAGTTTTCATTCTGTCGATCACCATCATTGTCAAGTCCAACTTATCCCATGTTGCTGTATGGCGAAGTCATAGATGAAAGTGGACAAAAACCTCCATTTGATGGAAAAGACTGTGTACAGGTTGGTTCTGTCTTGTTAAACCTTTCAATATGATAGTGTCCTAAAACGCCTGCTAAATTTATTGTTCACTACTCACGATAACGGCAATGATGATTCTGCACATGAACAACATGTAAAACCTGTTTCTATGGAAACAGAATCAGAGATAGATATCGATTCCGAATAAGATGTTAGTGGTGATGATGATTTTACAGACAATTTCAATGCAGAAACCTCCTTTGCGGAACATGTATTGACAAATAATTTAAATCAAAGCATGAAATTTAACATATTTACAGCTGAAAATATTGGTCCAACTTACAATATGGATATTTTATCAAGTCACAAGTGAGTTAGCATATTTTCATCTCATTTTTCATGATGAGTATACATGCAATTTTCTATATGAAACGCAAAGGAAAATTGTGTATACAATAAAATCTACACATGTATTTAGAAAGTATTGATTTATTCAAGTTTTTCATTTAAAAGTTCAATTTGTACATTATTAAAATAAGATCATATTCTTAAAATTTCTCTCTCAAATTTATTCATTCCACACCCATAAATTAAAAATCAGACTGCACAGCAAAACAACAACATGATGAAAATATGCTATAGTGAGCAGACTGCAGAAAATGTAAACTGCTAATGTGAATAACATCACTGTGATGTTGCAGTATTGAAAGGATTAATCATATCCATCAATCCTTCAGAAGAGGTCATGAATTGGTAATGGGTAGATTCACTTCATCACCAAATTTCTGATAATTCAACTGATAATTGTAATGAAACTCGGGATCGTTGTTGGTCTTTCAGTGTTTTCCTTGAAAACTTTTTTCTTTTCTTATGCAGGTTGACATACATGTAGTATGGAAAGATACAGATATGTAGAAATATGCATTACAGGGCTTAAACTTCATGCTTGGCCACTATGTAGTAATAATTATTATACATGTATACCTAGCAATATTCCGAGTTCTGATAATTTTGGATAGTTTTGTTAGAAGCTTCTTTAGGGTAAAGGGAATGCTGGTTGTGGATTTGATGATTCTGGTACCCTCTTGGTTCTTAAAGTAAGGTAAAAACTAACAAAAATAGCCCAATCTTTAAACCCTTCTTCCTTACCCCAGCACATTAAGGAGAAAAAGTAAATACATGGCTAAAAAAAAGAGAGAAAGCGCTATAAAAAATTGCAAACTTTATAACCCTGGGAGGGAGGATTTAATTCTTAGGGTGGGACTAATATAACCATTTAGTAATGATGTACAGTGTTTTAGAAATCTACAATGCATTTTTAGGAAGAGAATAAAGCCATCTATAAAAATTGTGAAATTTAGACCCCTGGCGCAGGTGTTCGGTATATACATTGTAGGGTGTGGCCAACTAGCCGCCGTACAGTGATAATATACTTTGAAAATCTTCTCAACATCTATCAATTGTAAAGAAAAACTGTTGAATATAATTTTAGAAAGAACATAATGATCTTTACTGAGTTGGTGAAATTTTTGTACTTGAAAGCAGGTGTACAGAGAAATTCATTTCTATCCCAAGTTAGTGTCATACTTTGTTAATTTACATTTTGATTTCATCTTTTACTTGATTTTAGATTTTAAGAACATTACCAAAGAAGAGAGTGACTTTGCACTCTTACTTGATGGAGAGAGACCCAGCAGCATCAGGAACTATGACTGTGTATGACGGAGAAAGCATTTCATCTCCTGTTATTGATGAATTCCCAATAACAAATGGTTCCTTCCCACAATCCATCACATCAAAGGGCAACAGTATGACGGTCAGATTTAGGTATAACATTCCATCTGACTGGAACTGCAAAAGATTTAGGCCGTGTATTAGATTCTTGATGGAGGCTAATTCTGTAGATGGTAAGGATTTGTTGGTAAAACTGGTTATATGTTTTACCGGTACTGTATGTGTGGATATATCTAGGCTTGTCTGGTACAGGACCCATTCCAAATGCAAAAATGGCTTATATTTTCCCAAGAAGCATGCAAACATTGCAAATTTGAAATTTCAATATTAAAGAAAGATTAAAGTATTTTCAAATATGTTTCAAATTAAGTTTTTCTGTTACAATTGTTTGTTTTCACAATTTTTTGGGACGCTGGACTCAGAATTTAGAAGGTATGAAAGGGCTTTCATACTAAACAAATATTTTGAGAGGAAATTTGACAAGAAACTGATGGTTGTATTTTATCTTTTAGGATAGATGAATCTATATAAAACTTTGGAGAGGTTTATATGTTAATGGGAAATGTGTTTAAATGATGGATGCTTTATTTTTTGTGATATACAAAAGACAGATTTTGGGTGTGTTTCAAGTCACTCTTTCTTCAATTTCAATAGCTTTCAGATATTAATGGTGAAGGACGATTGTGGGTTACATATATTTTTATATATATTTTAGGCCTTGACACAGAGCTGCTGTTTACTAATTCTTCAGCCAGCAATAACACAGGATATGGAGTTAATGTGCAAAATATGAGATGTAAGGTGTTCGTAAATTCTTCTGTAATTTCGGACAATAAGTATGGATCGGGGTTCAGATTATATCAAGGTGCTGGGGAAGTTACCATTAACAACACAAAAATTGAACGCAATTCCCATTCTGGTGTCAACATCACTTATTCAGGAGGATATCAGTTAATCAATATCTCAAAAATTATTGATAACTATGGTTACGGTGTAGTTACTGAATATGAACGTCTCAACAAAACTCGCTTCGAAAGGTTTCAGTTGATGGAAGTTGTTGAAAGTGACTTTATGTTAAATGAATGGATTGCTTTACGAATTGGAAATTACTGCAGAGGAGGTGCTATTCTTGTAAATGAAAGTAATTTTTTATCTAATTATGATGAGGCAATAGAGTATCTTTCATGTAACTTTACATATTCACCACAGAAGACAACAAATTTCAGTTTAGCGTACAATATCTTTAACGGAAATCATAAACATGGGGTACTAGTGTCACCACTAATCAACACAGTGGGGATAATGACCAACAATACCTTTAAAAACCATAGATTAGGAGCTGTGCGGATAGAAAATGGCTATGATCTGCTAGTGAGTCGCTGGTATACACAGTTTGCAGTAAATTACAATATATTTGCCAATGATTTTGTAGAGAATTATGGCCGTTACTGCATCAGCATGAGACTTACCCAAAATTCACCAAAACAGGAACTTTACTTTAAGTTTAATCAGGTAATAAATAATTACATCAACAATACCTCTGAATATTTAAACCCGAGAAATAAAGCAAATGCACCAATTATAGTGTCATCAGGAAATGTAATCGTGCAGAGGAATTTTATACGTAATCCCCATTCAGTGCGTGATATTGCAACACACCTTATAGATCCGTCTGTTAAGATACTGGGAAACTACAACTGGTGGAATACTACCAGTCATTCCTTTATTTATGGAAGAATATTTGATAGAGATGATAGGTACAACTTGGCAGAAATAGAATACTACCCAGTCTTAAAGGACGGATGGTTGTATGGCAATAAGTCAACCATTGATGAAAACAAATATAGATGGGATTTCGCAAGAGGAAATGTTATAGGCGGGGAACTTGATGTGCAGGGATTTAAGACAGATCCTTCAATCAAAGTTTATCATGTCGACAGAGACATTTTCATCTTACCTGGTGCTGTGTTGGAGATCTTACCAGGTACTACATTAGAGTTTGAGAATTCCATAGGAATGGTGGTGCATGGTAGACTGGTGGCTGATGGTGTCACCGCCAATACGCATATTACATTCAAGATGTGGGAAGACCAAAATGTATTATCTGTAGGCAATAGGACAGCTAATGTAAGGTTAGAAGATGGAGCTAATGAATATGAAGGCAGAGTAGAAGTGGAAATTAATGGAGAGTGGGGTACAGTATGTAGAGAGGTATGTGTGTAGTATTTTTGTTGATAAAATTAATAATGAAGTACAATGGAACCTGTCTTGAAAGACCACCTGGCTTCTGAGTCCACATTCTAAAATTCACATGGTTTAATAATCTATAATATAAAACCTGTTGTGAAAGACCACCTGCCTTCAGAGACCACATTTCAGTGGCAGATGGGGGGGGGGGTCTCTCAAGACAGGTTCCACTGTACTGAAATTGCTTTTACAAATGCAAATTTTTAAATGACAATATTATTTTACCAGTGGAATTAAAAGTCAGTAACATTGTGCTTTGTTTGTATTAAAAAATATTGAAATTACAAGAATTTTAAAATACACATTGTAAACCTGAAAACCCATGTTTGTAATAACAGGATTTTATTTTATCTCTTTCCCAGGGATGGACAGTTCATGACTCGGTGGTTGTTTGTCAGCAGCTAGGATTAATTTACAATCCAGCCATTGGTGAAGCTAGCATTCAGATGGCATCTGCTTCTAACATACTTTTGAGCAGAGTAACATGTACCGAGCTGGATACAGATATCGCAGAATGTGCAGCAGTAGAAGCTGGTCAATTTACCTGTGATCCAAAAAACATAGTCTACCTTAGATGTCATGAACCAACGTGGTCAGGTAATCAGCAAAAAAAAAAAAAAATCAGGCTTAAAAGGTTAAAAGGCATAGGTGGTTTTTACAAATAAAGAAATTCATTTTTTTTTCTACTTGTTTTCTGCTTGATGTACAATAACAAATAAGAGCTATCTATACAGAGGCGGAAAAAATCTTATATACCTATATATTTTATGAAAATAAGGTCAGACCCAGTGTGGTATTCATATACAAATGGTAAGTTTGAGTTAAATCAGTTGCAAGTGAAAAAGTGCCAAACCTGGGTTTCTCAAGCAATTTTCACAAAATATACTGGAATTTAGGAATTTTTATGCCTGTGTATATCTTTTGGTTATTGTATATCAATCTAAGTAGTGAAAAGGGAAAAATAAAATTTTGAAAAAAAGTACAGCTAATGCTAAACTTTTTATCTAGATTTTTGTCTCGCCTAGACATAGCTTCATGTGACAGAAATATCTGAGAAATTGAATTGGAATTCAGCAAAGGTGGTAGTCATCCATTTTGTTGATTCAGCATTTGTATATATTCAGAAATAGACATGAGTTTACACACCCTGTAATGTCAGACCTCATGCCCACTGATATATAAGGCACAAATTTCAGTAATCTGACAATATATTACATTGTATTTTTTGTAAATGATAACAATACTGAAATACATGTTTATATAATAAGGATTTATAAGATATTTTTTTCAGGATAGTAAACAGTCACATATTCACTGTAGTGGACTAGTACCGGTATTTGCCATTTCTAGATACATGTAATACCTTATTACCATCATACATATATTCCACCATCTAAGGAATTGAATATAATAGAATGTTTAAATACAAGAGAACATTTTGTATTGAAAGCATGAGAGCATTTCATGTCATTTCAGATGTATCTAAATACCTGTACATTTTCTTTGCATGTTTGTTAATGAAAAAATAAACATGAAATGGGTGAATTGGACAGATGTAAGGGAGGAGGCATATAAAATAGCATGGTATAGGACAGAGAAAATAATTTGGGCAGTGATAAGTCTGGTTTTATATCTGGCATCATGCTGTTTTGGCAACTGTGCTCATTTTTATGTTTAATGCTGTTTTGGTAACGGTGCACATTTTGATGTTTAACACTGTTTTGGCAACTGTGCACATTTTGATGTTGACCATAATGCTGTTGTATTTCAATGACACCATGCTATATCTCTTCAGGTGTGACCATACCAGCAGTACCCACTGGCAGTATGAGAGATGACACACAGATTCGTCATCTTGTCATTGATAGAGCAGGATTATTGGATTATGAAGCCTTAGCCTTTACTCCTGCTCTGCGAATTGATTACAACTTCTACAAAATCACTTCATTACAAATCAGGAACTCACTTTCAGATGCCTTAAATATCAAATACAGTAATCCTTTCACAGAAAATCTTATAGAATATTGCAAATTTGATAATAACTATGGAAACGGATTTTTGACACGAAGTCCTTTTCTCAAATTAGAGTACACAACCATGAATGGAAATTTGAATGGAGGATTTGTATATGATCCGTTCTATACAGAGTATGAGGCACTAAGTGTCAGGAACTTCATTCACAGTAGTAGGCCAATCTCTCTGACTGACAAGCCTATGTACCAGATAGGTGACAACAATATGGTTTTTATCATAACAAAACCAGGCACACAATCAGAAGATCACACTTACACAATGCAACTGATGGTTCGAGATGATCGATATCGAATCACACTTCAAATCCTCGACTATAATCCATTAACAAGTATAGAAAAAGTAACAATATACGATGCTAGTTCAAGTGGCATTACTCCTTCCACTAAAAAATGGGAGATAGAGGAGGACTTGGTTGACTTCCCACTAATATCCACAGGAAGTTATCTGACAATACAGTTAGTCGTTAAAGGAGTACGATCTGGAAGATTGGCATTTGCAGCACACTCGAGTAAGTACTGGAAAATATGTACAAGGGCCAACTTTACGAAAGGTCCTTAGTTTTAGACTTGAGATTTCACTATAAGTTGGGTAGAATTTATAAAGCAGTCATAAGTTTTCTGTAAAGGCCAATTAATTTGCAACCTAAGAATTACTGCCAATACTGGTAACAACTTTAATATATACTGGAGTAACATGTCAAATTATGTTGTTTTTTTTTGTATGGTGTAGGATAAGGTTTAATCCTCCTGTATGGAAAGGTCAAGATATATATAAACTGATTGGTCAACTCACATTATATTACACAATTTTAACTATGATGCACATGAGATTGATCAATTTTTACCCAAAATATTTTTTATTATCCCCCCAGATATAGCTGTCAGGCAGGTTGTCCGTCTATCCGTCTCTTTAATTTAGAATGCATGATGCTAGTATGCTGATCTTTTGGTATACAAGTTCTACTGCCACTTTCCCTTTTTTGGGGGGAATATGCTGCCCCTAGCGGCTCTCTCGTTTATAAGTGGTAAACCTCAAACATGACATGAAAACTTTTTATAAAGAATTTCTTAGTGTCATCAAGTTCAATGAAAGTCATTGTGACCTGTATCTGTCTACTATCATTTGGTTTTATGATTTGCTTTGTTCTGATAGTTACAAAAACATATCCGGAATTATCCTTCTTCTGCTGTATGAGTGTATATTACTTTTATTATTGACAGGATGAGTGTAAATCAGTGCTTTGTATTTTTGTTTACTGGTGTTTCATTTTGCCCTACTCTATAATTGTTCGGTGATACAGTGATGCCCTGTTTTTGTACTGGAGGATAAAGTATATTTACAATTTTCTGGGGGACCAGAGGGTCCTCCACAAGTGAACACCCCCAGGAAAAAAACTAATTAGTTTAGGTTCCAGTGATTGTCTTAAAACCACTCTAACTACAGATGGTAGATTTTCTATTTTATGTAGGCATGTAAAACTTCCTGCTCCTATTTTCTAATACACCTTTTAAATGCTCTATGATTTTTTTTCCAGAACAATATTCTCCAAACCCACCTTATTCCTTAATTCATGTGTTCAACTGTACCATGGCCAATAACTACAGAGGAATTATAACAAAGCATTACAATAATCCTTCTAATGAAAAACTGGAAATCTTCCACCGAGTGAAAAAGGAAGAAATTAAATTTGTACAGGTCTTGGTGTTCAACAACAAAATGGAGGCTATGTACATTCCCAGTTTAACAAAATATCATGAGAGATTTATACCTACATGGGAAGAAATGACCACTCCGGAAAGGTTAGGTGAAATTAAATACTCCATGGAAAGATGCAAGTTTTACAAAAATGGTATTAGCATTGTTGCAGAGCATAATCATGTAGATTTTGCCAATAACGTTTGGCACTGGAACATTACTGATTGCCGTGTGAATGAGAATAAATATGGAGGTTTGGAAATTGAACTTCCACGTGTAAATGACATCCGAGAACGATTATTTCATTCTGTGGTTGTTAAAGAGTCGATATTTTATAATGGTCAGCAATTTGCTTTCATTGTTAATGGATACTATGCCGATGTTGATATAAGTAATAATCAGTTCATTAACAACATGTGTCGCAGGGGGTTGATCTACATTGGAAACATGGAGAAACAGCTCAATATAGTTAATAATGACTTATCTAATAATTTTGGAAAATATGCCATAGAGCTGGACTTGACGAGTCATGCAGAATATTTTAAGCCCACTGGTTTACTAAAATTTAACAGGATTAAGGGTAATTCACCAGGTGTAGGATACAGATATGAAACACAGAATAATCCTTCTACATATGCAGTGGCCTTTAGAGGAGTTCAGAATATTACTGCAAACAGAAATATTCTAGAGAATGGGAACTATCAGTATGAACTTGTAGCTGGTATTGATGCAGTTTCATTAGATAGCATTGTTAACGTTAAAGAAAATTGGTGGGGTACGGCTGTTCAGTACACAATTATTGAAAGAATATTTGATTTTGATGACTGGAATGCTTATGCTATAGCGGAATACTTTCCCCAGCTGACAGTTGAAAATGTCAACAGTCAGGTTGCAACTGGAGATCCTATTGTAAAAGAGTTAGATCTTAAAGCCCTCGGTGGACGTATCACCGGAAATTATTTACTTCCAGAACCTGAAACAGGTACATATTATGTTGTTGCGGACCTCACAGTCATGCCAGGTGCCGTTTTTACTATTCCACCTGGTACCGATATTCAGTTTTACCCAAATGTTGGAATTCTAGTTCTTGGACAGTTAATATGTCGAGGACTTCCACACCAGAGAATATCATTGAGACCAGTGGTGCCTACATATAATTTACCGGTACCACTTCTGGTGCCTAGCTCTCAAGAATATACATCAACCAGTGTTAAATTGACTAGAGACAACAATGGAGTCATGTTAAATAATGAAGGATTCCTGGAACTTTATAACACGTCTTCCAAGACCTGGAACTTGATGTGTGACAGTCGGTTCAATGAGAAAACTGCTGAAGTTGTCTGTCGTGAACTTGGTCTTGAAGTCGTCAATGTGGAAGTCAGATTCAGTCATCTGTATGATCATTACATATATGGAAAGCCAATGTATTTCATCAAAGAATTTTGGACATACTCATACTATTGCATCGGTGATGAGCCATCGTTAGATGCATGCTTGAAAAGGATCAATTATGACATTCAAAGTTGCATTCGTGCGGCCAATTATACATTTATACGCTGTGGTGAAAGAAATCTGGATAAAAAACTTTCTTATTGGGGTAATATACGAATTGCACCTTCAACTTATGAGGAAGACATGAACAAGAATAAGAATCTGCAGCTGAGAGATAGGTCATTTATAGAATACACTGATATAAATGGAGCTGGAATGCTTCATGGTGAGAAAGTAGGAGCCATTCAAACTGTGTATCATTCACCTAATATACACCATATGAATATCACAAATTCTTTGTCAAATGCAATAGACATTGTAGCACCTAGATTTGATGTCAAAGTGGAGACCATGACATTAAAAAATAATTTAGGTTTTGGTATCAATATGCTAGTGTTGAATGGAGAATCGAAAAATGTGGAACAATCGACATTCTTGCCATTGAGAATTAACACATTGCCGTATTATCTGTATGGACTTGTAGATATATGTAAGATGGAAAAACAGTTGACCATCGTTAACCGTTTACTTGTGTATTACAAGTACTCACAAAATGCATTGGATTGCGTCAAAATTATCAAAAGTTCCAACCTTGTCAAAAGAATTGCTGTGCGTTTCCTTCAGTTTAATTTGTATCATGATGACTTTTTCCGTAATACTATTGAAATTTTTGATGGTGAAACTGCCCAAGAATCGAGCCAGATTGTTGAACTAACATCCAATGTTACAGATGCTGACATTCGCAGAAGATACATGAGTACAAGTAATGCGCTGTCTATCCACATACACGCATCCACTGCTCATGCTGCATATGGTTTTATTGCAGAGATAGTGACCTCTCCACTCTCTGCCCCACCCTCAGATGTGACTGGTAAGACTTTTTATATTGAACATTTAATTTATATTTGTCCAAAGAAAATTTCACTGTTGTTCAAAGAAAATTTCACTATTGCTTTAAACAAATTTTTCTCAAATGTATAAATATATATATACAAGTTCATTTTTCATTTCTCCCCACAAGGTCATATTTTTGAATGAATGTATCATATTCCCCACGAAAATTGGGAGTTATACTGAAATCGGATTATCTGTCCATCTGGACATCTCCTTAAGTTTCTGTCAGAATTCAAAGGAACTTTACAGATTAAAGTCAGTTTACTCTGAAGTTGTGCACCTGTGCTTAGATTTTTGTGTTATACATTATACTATCGTATTTTATGGCCTATAGGTTGATGTGTGGAATGGTCGATTTTTGGCAAAACATCAGGTTTAAGTATTAGATAGAATCGAAATGGAAGATACATTGTAGGACGATGTGTGCATAGATGAAAACTTGGAGAGGTCAACACAAAAATGCATCATTAATGATTAATAACTAGTGCTAAAATGATAGTACAAAATAATCAGAGTAATATTTGACAGTAGGCTACATTATTAAGATAGGATTGTGATTTAAAAAGCTTACAAATCCTTTAGACATGCATGTTTGTTGCATTTTATCATGTTTTACATCACCAATTATATTTCTTGTGTGTACTGATGATGTACACATACATTGCTTCTATGTTACCTGACAAATCATCATTAAATTCATTATGCCGTTACAACTTAACACTAGCCACCCCAATGCTTTCTTATTCTTAAAATCGCCTAAATTATTCTGTAGCTGCAATTGCCAAACCAATATGTTTATGTAACACTTCTTATCAGTTGAAGGTCACATTCAAATGAACATAGGCTGAAACTATTCTCCAAATTCAAGTTACCTTTTTTACTAAACTGGGGCAGAATTCCGGCCTACAGTGAATACAGCTTGTAGTGTCCTGAAAGTCTGAATGAAGACTTCAACTTCACAGCAGGGTGCTGAGATAAGGGAATCATTCAAAAGTATAAAATATTTAGTATAAATATAATTTAAACAATTTATTTTTTTTACACAGTTTCTGACACAGTCTTGAATCCCATGCATTGCTATCATAACTTGAAAGATCATTATTTAGTCACTTGATTATGTACACAGTGCATTATGCACACACACAGTCACATTTAGTATGAAATGTGATGATAAAATGGAGAAATCCAAATATATAAGTTAGATATTTGACTTAGATAGATCTGTGTGGTGGATAGGTTGAGGTCACAACTTTGGAGAAAAAAATATTGATCTATAGACAATAAAATATGATACTTCTTAACAAGTTATGTACCTTTTTGTACTTATTTCACAGAAAGCCTGACTATATAAAATCTTTGTTTGTGGATAGATAATGTATTTCACTCTGCTGACTGATAAGGCCTTGTGGACCTCTTGTTTATAGATAGATTGGTTGCAACATCATTGTATACAGACTAGATTAATCATTTCCTTGTTCTATTTTCAGGCGAAACCACTAAGCATCAATTCAATCAGATGATTGTGCACCACAATCAAGATGGTGCCATTTTGTATCAGAATGTGGGAGAGGTCAACCCTTCATTGTATGTTGATAAGTGTTGGATTGAGAATAATGGTATAGCCATCTTAAACATGACAACGCCACCTACCATCAATGTTGGTCTACAGAATACAAAGGTGTTCAATTTCCAACACACCTTTGTAAACAAAAACAAAGGTGGAATTTTGATTCAAGCATGGACCGAATCATCTCAGAATTTACTACGAGCAAACATAACAAACAACATAATTGCTTTTGGATCACACGGAGAAACTCTCAATATCAGCGGACATCATTACCAGAAAATGTTCTTGTATGAGAACTACATCTTTAACAACACTGCAGGAGATTTCAGGGATACTATACATATACAAACTGTTGGTGTAAACAGCACATATAATGTCATTCAGAATAACACTGGTCACCATATTATACGAAGTTACAGTCAGGCAGACACCGAAGCAACACAACAGTTTATTGGAAATTACATCTTTGACAACAATTCAACCGCAATGTATAGATCAGTATTTAAAGTTGGCAGTGGTAAACCAGTACTGAATCACAATTATCTTGTAAATCCCGAAAGTGAATTTGAACTGGAGACATGTGAAAAGCGAGAGTAAGTTACAGGAAATATTGTTTTCATTACTTTACATGTACACAGTTAAAAGTCACATTTCGGGGATTACCAGTAAAATCACATTCCGGGGGAGTTATTGTAACATTTGACATTTTCTTTAGAAAACCACTCCTAACTAGGAAACGAACAAAATTTCATAAAAATTGTCATATTAACAGAGTTATTAACAGAATTCCATCAGAAATCTCTGAATTTCCTTCGGTGAAAGATGTAACATTCCATATAAGAAATCCTTACTATGCTTCAGATATGATTGGCTGACAATCTTAAGAGTAGTAGATGTTTTCCTTATATGGGATGTCAAATGCTTTGACCGCTTTACCGTCAGCCAATCAACAAGAATATCAGGGATATGTAATGAGTCGGGACAATATAATATATACACGAAAGTGATTCCCGGAATTCACGTCTCAAATAGTTGCAATTATCTTGTGACACAACTTTATGCCAACAAATTAATGAAAATAATAGATCGGATAAGCAACTGGCCAAATTTGCCATGGCTGCAATGAAAAGTAAATTGTGTTTAGTTAAAGGGATTGATATGTTGTGGTGAAAATGCGTCTTCCTACGAGTTGTCTATGAAGAAACCGACTGATTTTACCATACAAAATAACTTAAATTGGGGACAGAATTTTGGCCTAATGTATGTCTTGTTCAACAAAGTTTAATTGAAGCAACATAGGCTAATGTAAGATTTATGTAAATCTGTACATGGTGTGCTAATTCTACCATAGGCTATTTATGGACAGTTTGTTTTGGTTCCTATGCCTCGTTTTCGTTATCTCCTCATTTCCATACTATTTTAAGAGGTTATTATTAGATCTGTATGCTGGATGTTTCCCATGATTAGCTAACTTATTAATTAATATATAAAAATAAAAAAATACAACCAAAGTATATGTGAATAAACATTAAGTGCATACAAAAAAGTTTATTTCTGAACGTTTCTTTGACTTTAAAGTGAAGTAGAGTTTTGTGTTAAAGCATTTTGTAACCAATTTTATAAAGTAAACTTAAAACCCTTTTTCTTCTTGACTACACAGATAGGACTGTAAACACTGTACACCTGCAAAATTTTGTCCCGCCTTATTTTCGCCCTTTTACTACAGAAAACATATTCACCCTGTCTTAAATTCTTAAATTCATCCTGTTTTAAATTCACCCTGTCTTAAATTCACCCTGTCTTAAATTCACCCTAAGCCACCATAGACACATGGATAACATGTATGGCCATGCTTCATTTATTTAGCTTGAAAATTTCACTTCATTGTAAATTTACCCTCATTTTTTAAAGGTCAAAATGGCCAAAACTAAATAAGGGCAAAAATTTGCAGGTATACAGTACATACAATAAATTGATAGATGACTGTAGTTCACTGTCCTACAAGCCTATGATACTTATCTTTATTAATTTCTCCATTAATTACAGATTTGTAAATGGAATATCCATCACTGATACACCTGTTGATGCCCAGATGAACTGGTGGGGGTCAAATAGACCAGGATATATCAACGGTAAAATATGGGACAGTAGAGACAACAGCTCTCTATCAGATGTCATCTTTCAACCTTACAAAGTGACAGACTCCACTCTTATTGTTGGTATGTGTAGTTTGATTTTTATTCATAACATCAAGCCATTCAGATTTTTTATTGTATTGAGATGTCACTAAATGTAGGTGAAGTATCACAGAGTCTTAACAGACTTCTGCCCAAATAGTGAGGCTTACCTACCACGGCACCCAGACCTCTGCCCAAAAAGTGAGGCTTACCTACCACGGCACCCAGACCTCTGCCCAAATAGTGAGGCTTACCTACCACGGCACCCAGACCTCTGCCCAAATAGTGAGGCTTACCTACCACGGCACCCAGACCTCTGCCCAAATAGTGAGGCTTACCTACCACGGCACCCAGACCTCTGCCCAAATAGTGAGGCTTACCTACCACGGCACCCAGACTTCTGCCCAAATAGTGAGGCTTACCTACCACGGCACCCAGACCTCTGCCCAAATAGTGAGGCTTACCTACCACGGCACCCAGACTTCTGCCCAAATAGTGAGGCTTACCTACCACGGCACCCAGACCTCTGCCCAAATAGTGAGGCTTACCTACCACGGCACCCAGACCTCTGCCCAAATAGTGAGGCTTACCTACCACGGCACCCAGACCTCTGCCCAAATAGTGAGGCTTACCTACCACGGCACCCAGACCTCTGCCCAAATAGTGAGGCTTACCTACCACGGCACCCAGACTTCTGCCCAAATAGTGAGGCTTACCTACCACGGCACCCAGACTTCTGCCCAAATAGTGAGGCTTACCTACCACGGCACCCAGACCTCTGCCCAAATAGTGAGGCTTACCTACCACGGCACCCAGTCTTAAGTCTGAAAGTCTATAACTTGTAAGTTATCTGAGGTAATTAGATTTTTGTAGATCATTACATAGATACATGTATTTTAAGATTTACAAAAAAATCCAGAAAAGAACTTCTAAAGTTGAAAATACAATAAAGTTGGTTAATATTTGGTGATTTGTTTTTTGTCTCATAAGCGAGACATAGCAATCACTAATTCTGTCCATCGTTGTCCACATTTCGTTTCCGGAGCAGAACTCCTAAACTAGTGGGTGGATTGAAACCATACTTCACACAAATGATCCCCATGTACCCTAGATGTGCCTCTTTGGGTACTGAAGCTAGTCTGACCTGATTTCTGGAAAGTAGATTGCAGTTCCTGTTATTATTATTATTATTATTATTACTATTATTATTGATTCGACATATAGCTACATGGAGCTCTATTGTTTTATTTCTTAAGTACAATTCTAATTATATTAACTACAGTAGAACTTCGATGAGTCGAACTTCAATGAGTCGAATTTCTCGTTGTTTCGAACTTTTTACAAAGTCCCGATTTATTTCATTATATATCCTTACTAAAAAACAATTTATAAATCGAACTTTCATGAGTCAAATTTCTCGGTGTGTCGAACAAAACTGGCAGTCCCATCGCTGTAAAAACATCGAAAATTCATACAAATAAATCGAAGTCGAAGTTTACATGTATACAAGATGTAAATTACCCCGTGGCGATTTTCACACCTATCCGACTACGTTGAACAATGGGCACGTGTTTATTGATAAACACCCAGGACAGAATAAAAATAACAACATGATTTAAGTAATTAAATGTAATAAGCAGACACTAATTGATTATTGATTGTTTGCGACTGTGTCATACTCAAATATGCAAATTACCAGCGGTTGGGTTGGTTGTTTACCATCTTGTAGCTTGGGTCATTATAAGTTACCGATTTGTAAAAACAAAACGAAATGACCCGATAATATACAGTAAGCAATTTCTACTCAAACTCAAAGTGTCACTTGTAAAGAAAAAAACAGCATGAAATGAATGGTATCGGCAATTTGATGTGAAAAAAATATTTTAATGTGTAGTGACTAGTGCTGCATGATACATGTATTGACTTTCGTTTTTTATTGATAATCTTTATATTCTTGTGTCGGATGTGATTGAACACAAGGGTATAACTATAAATAGTAACTGGTTTTTATTAAATTATTTTGATTACTTTCGTCTTTTTTGTGTTTCTCGAATAGGCGCTTGGATTACGATTTTTCTGCAGAATGTTTGGATTTATTCTGAGTACAAAATAAATACATTGTATCTACATTAAATAGGCCATAAATGATTTTAGTCGATTAGATTCTAAGTCATGATCCCAGCACCTATACAGTTACACTGTCACATACAATAGATTTTTTGTGTGGCATGTCGTTATGGCGATAGTGCACTGAGTAAATTTTAGATTTCTCGATCACCATTTATGAGTCGAAGTCCCGATGTTTCAAACTTTTTTAGGCGGTCCCTTGAACTTCGACTCATCGAAGTTCTACTGTATGTGAAGAAGAAAATGTTTTTTTTATTTATTTAGGTATATGCCCACCTGGTTGGCGGAAGAATAATGACAGGTGCTACAGGTATATGGGTGCAGCATTACCATATCAAGAAGCAATTGAATTTTGTAGAGTAAGTCATCCTTCACTATACAACTAGATACTGTACCACTGATGGGAACAGGCTCTTTTGTACCTGGGCTTGTTCGTACTTGAGCATGTTCGTAACAGAGCTTGTTTGTACCACTGATGGAAACAGGCTCTTTTGTACCTGGGCTTTTTTCGTACCTGAGCTTGTTCGTACTTGAACATCTTTGTAACAGAGCTTGTTCATACCTGAGGTTGTTCATACCAGGCATGTTTGATCTGAGCATGTTCGTAACAGAGCTTGTTTGTACCACTGATGGAAACAGGCTCTTTTGTACCTGGGCTTTTTCGTACCTGAGCTTGTTCGTACTTGAACATCTTTGTAACAGAGCTTGTTCATACCTGAGGTTGTTCATACCAGGCATGTTTGATCTGAGCATGTTCATAACAGAGCTTGTTTGTACCAGAGTTTGTTCATACCTGGGCTTGTTTGTACCTTGGCTTGCTTGTACCTGGGCTAACCTTGTATATATGTCATGTTCAACCAATGAAAAAGTGACTTTTGAAAATCTCGAAGAATACATACATTGCTGTTGTTTCTTCTATTTTATTTCACTTTTGATTTTTTTATAGGCCAATGATGGATACCTGGCTATTGTTAAAGATATTCATGAGTTTATCCAGTACCTAATTAGACTGTCAGAGAATGTCTACAGTACACAGTTGAGGGTATGGGTTTATGCTAATGTAGCCAGTGGGTACTGCAGTGCCTTCCAAGAGGAGAACTTAGTGACTGAGCAAGACTGCAAAAACATACTACATCCATTTATATGTGAGAAAGGTAAAGTTAAAATCTTGAAGTTATCTTGTAAGAACTGTAAATCACTTATTTACAGAAAGATAAAGGGAAATAAAATATGTAGCCAATGTTTGTGTTAAGGTAACTTTGTCCAGGAACATTCTATAAACGTTTGTGTCAATAATCTTTGTCCATATTGTAAAGATTGATGTTGTATATGCAGATTATTATTATTATTATTTCTAAATCTGCATTTTATGTATTATCGTTATTAAAGTTGTCAATAATTTTGAGATGGTCCCTTGTTTTGGACAACGTTGTGTTTCGTTGTTGGTTTTGTCTATGCAGTGAAATTCTCAATATAAACGAAACTACAGTCAAACTTGTATATAAAGACCGCTCAGGGGGAAATTACAAAAACGGTCTTTATAGACAGGTGGTCTTTATATAAAGGGTCACATGAAATATGAAATCCAAGGTATCGGAGATGACTTTTTATTATTTCCAACTACATATTTCTTCCATGGTTAGATATTTCATTTAGTAATTAAATGTAAATTGTATTTATTTACTAAAGGAATTTTCCTAACTCCAGAATCTGGAAAATTGGAAAATATTCATTTTTTAGAAATTCCAAATTGGGAATTTTTGCATCTTTTTGGGAAAATACAAGCCATTTTTGCATTGGGAAGGGTCCTGTTACCATACAAAAAATAGTCATAGAAAATCCCTGTAGCTAATACATGCATAACATGTAAATAATGAAAAAATATAACAATGAAATACTTCAATGTATTAAATAATTTAAATTAATTTATGACGTAATTGAATTTTACGTGTACATCGAGGATACGGCACATTATTAAAACAAAACAAATATCAAAAATGTGCTCAAAGTCGGTGGTCTGTGTTGTTAAGTCACACGAATCAGAAGTGTAAGAATGTACAGAAAGATGTAGATAGTTGAATTTTATTTAATTATCATTTTATTAGACGTAATCCAATGCTACGAGCGCCGGCGATTTTACTCTTTGGATTGAGATGTTGACTTGCTAATCAAGTAATGTTCGATTAGTTACAGCATTCCAGAATACGAGAGAACAAATCATCAATCATTCAGCAATGATATTTAAATGCACCTGTTTGTAAAAACACCTTGTTACAAAGTGTGTCCTCTCTGATTTTTTTCTTTTAAGTCTTAGTCTTTGTAAAAACACCCTGTCATAAAGCACGTCCGAGTGCCTAATTACTATCCGGGACGTTAATTGACACCTCCAGGTGTGTTGTGACTGTCAAAGCATCGTGTATTGCGCCATGTTGTTGATTAAGTCTCGAATTGTCCTGCGAGAATTATCTACGAGTTATCTCCCTTCCAAGAGTAGTAAGTGTATAAGCAGTCGCTATATGCAAGTAGGACAACCACCGGCGGACAAAATACAGCGGTCGCCGGTCGTGTAAGGCAGGTGGTCGCTATATCGGGGGCAAATATATAGTAATTCTCAAGGGGCAGTCCAAATACGGTCGTTATGGACAGGAAGTCGTTATATGAGGGGGGTCGCTAAGGCAAGTTTGACTATGTTGATTTTCCGATAATTCTCCAACTCAATATTCATTCATGTACATGTACCTGTAACTTCTTTACTTTTTGTCAAAACATTGTTTACCAAGCTAATTTTGCATTATTCTGTAGCGGTAGCAGCTGTACGATACACACATGTGTGATGATTATTTTCGTATTTTACCCATAATGCATTGTACGGGAAAGAATATTGTTGTTACTTTAGACCGTCGTGTGGCGGGCTTTTATGAATGTTCTTAAGATCGGTGGTTATAATAAATATTTAAGAATGCATTAATTATGATTATTATGTATTAATAGCATTTAGTTAGTTTGTTTTAATTAAGTTAGGTATTTTTATTTTCGTATTTCACGTTCTTCGCGGGAAAGGGGTTATTAAGCTTACGGGATAGATTTGATTGATTTTGATTGGATTATTTCTTACGGGATTTTTGCGAGTATATAAATATTGAACGCGCAGATTGTAGTCAGTCGCCTGCCAATTTTAAGTTCTATCTTGTATATAAGACGATTGTTTCAGGTGCGTTTTGGTGTTCAATATTACTTATGATAGTTTAGTTAGATAAGTTACAGGTCTACCATATATACGGTGAATTCCAGTTGTGTACTGGATTTTCTTTAATTTCGTTATTTATCGGCACGACTCAGCTTTGGTTTCCTTTAGTTAGGTTTTATACCAGTTCTGTACTGGTCGGTATCAGTTGGTTATTTAACTATAGTTTTACACCGAAATATGGTAGGTTAGGTTATTTACGTATCTGTAGGAATATAACAGTCAGTTGATACAATAGCGTTGAATAGGTACAAGTTATACTGTTAGGCTCAGACTTCTTAAAATACATATACCAGTTGGGTACTGGTTAGTTTCTAGTTGTCTAGAGTAAGTTATCGATATTAAAATACATATACCAGTTGGGTACTGGTTAATCTTTGGTGGTCTAGATCTTACAAATAATATTAAAATACCATGTATGTGTACCAGTTGTGTACTGGTTAAGTTATCTAAACCTTATTATAAATATTGAATATCAAGTTTGTGTAAGTACATAAATATATACCAATTTAGTACTACTGTACTATTATACTGATTAATAGTCTTACCATTGCTTAACCCTTATCCCGCCAGTCAGTTTTTCAGATATCATGTCGCTCAACGCCAAATTTACCTCACAAAATGAGGTAAAATTTGAAAAATCCAATGGAGATCTGTAAAGCTGAAAAGTTGCAGCTGATACAATGAAAAACTCATGTGAACTATTCTCATTGGTAATTGTAGAAGATATTTTCTAGATTTAATGGTATAATAGGAGGACAAATAAGTCAAGAAAATCAATTTAAAGTCTAGAAAATAACTTTATTCAATTCACTATTAGGAAATGTAGATTGCCTTTAAAATATGTAGATCTAATATGTGCTACTGGAGTACTGGAGTGCTTGCATAAGCACTATATTCACAATATAGTAATATTAAGAAACACATGAGATATAAGAACATTGCTGTACATACAACTGAAATAAAATCTAACATTTGTCATGACATGAACAACGTTGTCATGAAATATAAACGCTTGATATCTTGCATGTGCCATGGCAAAATCACTTGCCAAAAACATTATTCCAACATCCCAATTGTCTTTGTTAATTATAAATTTAAGTTCCAATGTTATTCAGTATAGAAACCTAATAAGTCATGTAGTTAATTTTCTATGAGTTTTTTCATTTACAGATATTTTGATGAAGTATTCATTAAGAAAACATGAAATCAGTGTCAATAATCACAAAAAAATAGAGTAAAATTATACAATTCATATTCAAGCTTTTACAATAAATCATATACTAACAATTCAAATTTCCAAATTGAGGCATATTTTATCTATTATAATATTACACCATGTTGAAATTGTATTTAAAACTACAATGTATTTTTATATTTATAATAATTTACAATAGCCCCTTTATCGTGAAATTATTTTGTTTTTGGAGTCAGTGTAACTTACGATATTCCAATGTTCTATATTAAAAACTGGGTATATCTTCTGTTGAAAAAGTTTTGTGAAATTACTAATTCAAACTGTCTGGAAAACTCAAACACACACACTAAAACAGTAAACACACTCTAAATTCACAATTTTTTTGTCACTTGGCCTTTATCAAGTGAAAGACGACAAAGCAAGAGATCACATCAAATATTGCTCAGTGAGATAAGATTACTGGTACAGTGGATTACTTGGAATAAAGCTAAAAAAGGAGCTCAATGGGAATTATTAGATATGATCTCTTGCTTTGTGTATCACTTCATAAAGGCCATGGGACTGTAAATTTGTGAAATTAGAGCATGTTTACTTTTTTGCACATATATATATTTGAAGGTCTAGCATGAGAAAATGTAGATGTTAACAGTACTGATAAACCACAATTATTCCTCAATTGTAGTAGGATGCATTTCACGATATGCCCTCTTGTAATCGGCTTTAGTGTGGTACAATTCAAAACAGACTGGAACACATAATGAAACACCACATGGTTCACAACAAAATGCAGTTTGTTTTCTTTTAAAGCCCTCTCTATTTTTCACACTTTCATTACAGATGGCACAATCCCTTACTGGCTTGCTTCTTTTGGCTCCTTCTTTAGCTTTATTCCAAGCAGGGAAATGTCTGGCTCTCAATCTATCAATTGCCTCAGTTTTATGGCCTTTCTTCTGTGGGCGTGGTGCTTCAGTAGCGCTCTGTATCAGTAATCTTACCAGCTCACTGCGAAATACTTGATGTGATCTCTTGCTGGTACTTGCACCATGTTTCTTGTATAAAATAAATGCATTGCAGATTAGTAGATTTAACAGATGAAACATTAGCTTACGCCACCACTTTACAGTTTTCCTAAAGCATTCATAATACTGAACCAACTGGTCACTAGTATCAACACCTCCCATCTTTTGTACGTAGTCAATTATGCATACTGGTTTTACAACTGGACTACCATTCACATCTGTTTTACCAGTGACACCTAGATGAGCTCCATGTATTGTGGAAAGCATGTGAATATCACGTTTATCGTGATATTTCAGCGCCAGCAGATTCCCCTTTCTGCGAAAAATACCATACTGCAAACCAAGTTTAACATTTCCTTTCTGGAAAACTTCAGGCATATTCCTACGGTTAACTCTCACAGTGCCACAAGCATATGTATCATTGATATCAAGTTCTTCAAACAATTCTGGCGACATATAATAGTTATCCATATATACATGGTGACCAGTATTCAAAAGACCAGAGGATGCCAATAATCCAAGAACAGTCTTGGATGTAAGTGTTAAATCATTTGGACAGTCAGTAAGTTCTGCCATGGTTTCATTTTCAGCTCCTCTACCCTGGTATATCCTGAAATTGATGCAATATCCACTGGATGCCTCACAGACCTGAAAGCCAGAAATGATACTTTCTCAGAAACATGAATATATATTATTAGTACATAAATATATATTATTTCTGCACTATTGGAAAACAATAATAATATTTCTGAATTCAAAGGTCTTTTGTTATGATAGATTTATCACATGGTATTAGCATTAGTGGAGGCCAGATTTTTAAAAAAAATGTTTAATAGTCTTTTAGGCCACACTCAACAATTCTTCAGTTGTACATGTATGGTCTTGGCCAGTTTTAATGGAGGAGAGAGAACATGGTTACTCAGGGAGAGATTGTTGGCCTTTGCAAACTTTCTCAGCTTAGGTTCCAGCAGGACTCAACACTGCAGTGACAAGAAATGAGAGATATCACAGTTTAAAGAGTGATGCTCTAACCACTTTGTCATGGAGGCCCCAGTGCAGACCAAATGTGGAAAATTAAATTACATGGTGTGAAAAGAAAACCTGTATTTCATTGTATTGGTCTAGGTGAGGTTAATAAAAAATAAAGTATATGTATACTGTATAATTGAAAATTTCAGATTTACCGCATTAATGATTTAAAATTATAAAACTTATCTACAATGAGGAATTCAGAGTTTTTGAACTTCACTGGTCTTGCCAGAACAAGCAGTACATTTTACAAAAGTCCAGTGAAATCTATCTGATAACTGGTCCAAATGACCAGTAATTTTCCATTTCATTTCAATTGTGTATATATACAGACCAGTAAAATAATTTCTTTGACAAGTGAAATTCCTTTATTCACTGGTCTGGTTGACCAGTAATTTTTTTTTAATTTTCAAAATGTCTGGGAATTAAATGTTAGCAATATCCAATTTTAGCAATCTCAATACCTTACTAAAATTTCTGCTTATACAGTGATTTGCTAAATGTGTGTGTGTGAGTGTGTGTGTGTGTTTAACATTCCTATGTTTTTTTAACTTACAAATGAATTTCATGCATTCATTTATTAATCATTAATAATTATTAACATATTGCAATGGATATAGTTTGGGATTTAACAGAATTCAGGCAGGGGGTCTGTAGGTACAGTGCGCCCTCCAGAAGCTGATGACAATTATACAATAAAAGTATAACACATTTGATTGACATCCCACTCAAGAATCTTTCACTTTTATGGACTCGTCATCAAATCACGGGGAAGGGCTTCAAATTTTGGCCTATGCTCGACATTTATGGCCATTGAGCAGTTAGAGTTCTTTAATGTGCCGACACTTGTTGTGACATGGGACATCGGTTTTTGCTGTCTCATCCAAAAGACAGGAAACCAAAATGCCACTGGTTGGACTCAAACTCATGACCTCATGATCAAGAGTCGAATGCGCTACCAACTAAGCCAGGCCAGCTCAAGTATAACACGTATGAAAATTTGTTTTGATTATCAAGTGAAGTACATAATATTCAAACACATGTACATGCATGTTCAAAACTTTAAAAGGAAATTTTGCATTTAACTCCATGACAATGAAGTTATAAATGCCATGTAAAGATTATATATATATATATATATATATATATATATATATATATATATATATATATATGCATATATCTTATGTCTGTTATGTCTGATGGATTAAAATGAATCTTGCTGAAGAGCATTTTCAGTAAAAATAATCTCAATTTTTTCAGGATCGACTGATTTTTAATATTATATTTACAATTGTAATTTCTTTTCTGATTTTATTTTTAGTTGATCAATAAGAAACAAAATGATAAAAATCAAAAAACATTTTACAGTTGATCAGGAAGTGAGGTTGAAAAATGTACTGATTAATTTTATTTACCTGGTAAAGTTTAATTCCAAATTTGTGTGGCTTTAATGGATTTTAAACTTTAAATCCAACTCTGCCTTTGAAGGGACATGTAGCCTCGTCAAAACTTAAGTCTCTCTCTGGGGAGTACACATCTTTAATGAAGACAGCATCATCAGAAATGGACGAACTTTTGACAAGGGATCATTACTGTTGGTATTTTCTTCATTGTTTGTCAAGTGTAGGTGAGAATACTTAAAAACCGATTTTTTGACATAATGTTCCCCAAAAATGGTGTCTCTGTTGTCTCATCAGTTGTCCAGTACATTTCAATATCATCTTTTTTAACAAGACCGGTAACAATTATCAATGCAATAAATGTTTTCATTTCATCCACTGTAACATCCCTCCATGCATTCATCCTGCTTGATGGCTTTAAATTACCTGACAACAACTTAGATTCTGCATACCTATTAGTTTCATGAACAAGCACATACCACATGTTATAGTCAAATAACAAATAAAAAAGTCCAGTGGTGTTGGTTGTTCCGGTAATACTGCATTTATACCAGGTCGACCTGTAAAGGGAGCTGTCAAAGTAACATCGTCGTCACGACTCCATCCCATTTCTGTGTCACTGCAAAACTCTCGATCGTTGTAAAATTGGTCCATATCAACTGTCCTTCGAATTTCACAATCATTAATGTCCTCCATATAAAAACCTTCAAAATCCTCGCCATCAGAATCGTAAAATAGAAGCCGAATTAAGTTGGAGTCATCGTCGTCTTCCCTACTTTCACTTTGGTGTTGATCTGCCATTTTGGCGTCTCGTAACTACGTATTGAATACGTCACATTCTAAATTTAGAATATCGTTTTTTGCGAGATGTCTCGCGACTTTCAGTTTGAAAACTGTCGTAAGCGAAAGTTGTTTATTCACGTTTAACATGGGATGCGAAGTTAAAACAGGGATGAATTATTTAAAAAATTATAGGAAACGAAAGAAGACCACGTGGAAAAAACGACAATAGTCGCGATTGGCAGGCAATGGAATATTTAATTTTCGCGACTATAGTCGCGATTGGCGGGATATAGATTAATAGAAGGACAAGTTACCAGCACTGTACTGGTTCACATCTAAGTTTAATTATCAAATTTACCAGTTCTGTACTGGGTTGATTATTTACATTGCGATAGGCACTTCACAGTTCAACTTCCGTCTCCATTGTTTATAATATATTTTCAAATTTAACTAATTGTATTCATGGCCAAATTGCCGTATCTCAATTCATATCAAATCAAATATCTGTGGGACAAACCAGACTGGAGGGTAATGGGATGTCTGAATGCCCCTTGCTACTCTTGACCTACTAAGGGCCCTCTTGTGGAAAGAGTGGAATAATATTCCTATGAGAAGATGACTGATGAACTCCATGCATAGGACAGGGCTCAAAAATCAGGTTTGTCTGGTTGTCTGGACAAGTCTATTTTATGATCAGACAAGTAGATGTTCCTTCTCATATGTCCAAAAGGACAAGTGAAGTTGTTGAAGACAAAAATTAAAGAATAAACTTGTTTAAACACGAAATAATATCTTTGAATGTAACTCTTGATTTTCGGACAAATCATTTTCGCATTCTGACTACAGTAGTAGATTTCAATACTACTTGTTGTTTAGGACCAGTGGAAATTTTCATGATTGTTGATCCCTGCAAGTGAATAAGGCTGTGACAAATCACAAGGGGCATACAATATACTGATTTTTATGCCCCCCGACTGAAAGGTCCGTTGGGGGCATCTAGTGTCTGGATCGTCTGTCTGTCTGTCTGTCAGTAATTCCATCCCTCTTACATATAATGTGCAATATTTCAAGTTTGGATTGTGGTATAGTAACCAAACTTATACTGTAAGTTCATCTAAGGGTTGCTCACAGTACACTGACACCAGATGCCCCAGGGGGTGGTTTAGTGTCAAAATGTAGGATATTGCAATTTTTACTAAAGTTTGGATTGTGATACAGTTGGGACCAGGGGCATTTGTGTTTCACAAAAACATCTTGTTTTGCTATATAAAAAATTGTGAGGACCTAATAGCTTTATAGTCCCCTCCACCATTTCAACATCATATGAGCAAAAATTGTAGAGAGTGGTGTGAAACAAAAGCAGAGTCAGTCCTACTGTGTGTGTCAACAACTCGGTCTCTATAGGTTTTAATATACAAAAGAACTTCAGTTGTCTCCATGTTCTGTACTATTAATAAAGTCCTGAATAACTTTGTTATTTAACGTAACATAAGTAATTCATAATTCCAACTGGTATGAGTCTCAATTTTTGGGTCCATTTCTATGAAAACATTCCTTCAAATGTTTAAATGTCAAAATTTACAACAGTACGGACACTCAGTGTTATGAGTCTCAATTTTTGGGTCCATTTCTATGAAAACATTCCTTCAAATGATTAAATGTCAAAATTTACAACAGTACGGACACTCAGTGTTATGAGTTTCAATTTTCGGGTCCATTCCTTCAAATGATTAAATGTCAAAATTTACAACAGTACGGACACTCAGTGTTATGAGTCTCAATTATTGGGTCCATTTCTTCAAATGATTAAATGTCAAAATTTACAACAGTACGGACACTCAGTGTTATGAGTTTCAATTTTCGGGTCCATTTCTATGAAAACATTCCTTCAAATGATTAAATGTCAAAATTTACAACAGTACGGACACTCAGTGTTATGAGTTTCAATTTTCGGGTCCATTTCTATGAAAACATTCCTTCAAATGATTAAATGTCAAAATTTACAACAGTACGGACACTCAGTGTTATGAGTCTCAATTTTGGGGTCCATTTCTATGAAAACATTCCTTCAAATGATTAAATGTCAAAATTTACAACAGTATGGACACTCGGTGTTATGAGTTTCAATTTTCCGGTCCATTTCTATGAAAACATTCCTTCAAATGATTAAATGTCAAAATTTACAACAGTACGGACACTCAGTGTTATGAGTTTCAATTTTCGGGTCCATTTCTATGAAAACATTCCTTCAAATGATTAAATGTCAAAATTTACAACAGTACGGACACTCAGTGTTATGAGTCTCAATTTTGGGGTCCATTTCTATGAAAACATTCCTTCAAATGATTAAATGTCAAAATTTACAACAGTACGGACACTCAGTGTTTTGATATCATGAAAAATCAGTTGATTAACTTAAGATTTAATTATGTTAAATATCAAGATTGTTAATGTATAAGTTAGATGTCATTTTGGCATTTCTATATGATTAAGATAGGGCAGAGTGTAGCAGAGCGATCCCTATTTTAATCATATATAGGGAGGTCAAAATACATCTTAGATGGCATGTGGTTGGTTACTCGCATTTACGCAGCCCAATGCCATCAAGAATCGTATGATTCTCAATTACCAATCATGAGTCATTGTCCCGATGTTTTGAACTAGGTGGTCCCTTGAACTTTGACTCATCAAAGTTTTACTGTATACACAAGTGTATGTTTTTCACTTATACACAGGAAGTCTAATGTGTTATTTTCATTCTTTTTTAGATCCCTACATCAGTCCACCAGGTTCAGATATTATTGTAATGGCAATTGCAATATCGGGAGGAGTATTTGGTACAGCTCTTTTGATTATTGTTGTTCTCGCCATAATGTGGAGGGTTAAGTCAAAGAAGAGGAGTGAACAAAGATTTGAAAGGCAAGCATCTATCAGGTCCTCTGTTCGATCATCAATGAAGTCTCGTTCAACTCTAAATATGTTATCAGAAGCTCCCTCTAAAAGACGAATTGATGATAAATATTCTGTTTCGGCAAGTTCCTCCAAACCACAGCTTTTTGATGATGAAGGTGTTTCTGTCTCAGATATAAGTTTTGAGGAAAGGAATAGAGGTATAGCTCGGTTAAAACGAAATCCGAGATCCAGAGAACACATGGGTACATCCAATGGTTTTATAGGGTCACAAGATAGATTGGATAAGGGGAATGTATCAAATGGAGGTTTTGATAAACGAGGTCACTTAAATGTAGGTAATGGTCACATTAGTTCCAGAGAGAGATTAAATGAGATCAGTAGATCAAATGATCGGTTAAATAATTCACCAAGAAATTCACCTAGGTCAATGCGTGCCACTAGGGAAACATTAGACAGGAATGGTAGGGTAAAACAACTT
Organism: Atrina japonica; assembly: GCA_030159075.1. NCBI lineage: Eukaryota > Metazoa > Mollusca > Bivalvia > Pterioida > Pinnidae > Atrina > Atrina japonica. The sequence continues at coordinate 1,420,552 of BROG01000042.1, read as the reverse complement.
GAACCAAAGCAGTTTGATGCTAATAGTTCCCCTGGTTCTACACTAGACAAAAAACTGTTGAGACAAGCACCTACAATTGCAAATGAAGAAACTGATTGTGGATATACAGATGATGGCTTTTCTGAGCATGAATTTGATGACTTTACAACAGCAGACGAATCTGGTCTGCGAACAGATGATGATGCTAGTACAACAGTCAGTTTTCGTCCAAGTGGGCTGCCTCCTCGGGTAGAAAATCAGATTGATTCTTTAAGAAGGCTCCCACTTATTACAGAGCAAGCTAATTATAGCAGTGATTCAAGTGTTGACTTGAGTAATCGCAGCAAGGCAGTGGCAAGTTTCTTAAATCCAGATGATTCCAACAGAATGCAACTAGATCATCCTCCGACACCACCTCCACCTCTACCTGTTGATAATATTCCCATGAGAAATTTCAGGAACTCACCAACTCTCTCTGCTGGTTCAGAGAGACCAGTTCCACAACCGAGACATAGACCAGTTCCACCACCTAGACCTGGACTAGGCAGTAAAGAGAGTTTAAATAGAAGCAAGGAAGGTGGCATGCATAAAGGAGTTAATCCTTTACATTTGAGTCAGGGAAATTTGAATTACACTGAGAAACGACCTGATTGGTTAGCAGATCAGGTTCGTGAACTTAGTGCTAGTGAAAGTGAGTTTGAAGAAGAAAGTTTAAGTGGAGGGCCATATATTAATTCTGGGCAGGAAAATCCAGGATTTCTTGGACTAAGTCATGAAAACTTAAATATGACATCTCAGACTCCGAGATATTCTGTTCCTCGTGATACATCCGATGGCACAAACTATAGCTCTCCTTGGAATAACAAACCTATAAATACAAGTCATGATAACATGTCTCGTGGTTCTAGAAATATGGATAATATGGATTACATGCAAGGAGGTTATTCTAACATGGGTTATAGTGACAGCAGGGAAAATCTTCCATCAGATTCATTTAAAAATCAAATATATGAACCTTACAATCCCACAATTCAAAATCAGCCACCGGTGCCTCACAGAACAGATAGTATAAACAGCTCATTATCGGGGACAAACCCTTTGTATCGCATCGGTAGTGAAAATAGTATACCTGTGTCGGGAAGTAATGATCATTTACCAAGAGATTTAGCTAGGATGGACTATCGTTTGGGGAGTCAAAGCACTCTGCCTCATGCAGATGGTAGTATTCAGGATTTGTCAGGAGTACATGATAGCAATGTCCACATTGCCGATATTGATGATTTAGACGATAGTTATGAACGAAACGATCTGCGGAAAATGAAACATCCTAATGATTACTATGGTAATATCGACCCATACGAGGATTGTATCTATGCAAACTCTCATAATACCCCCAGAAATCACAATTACAATGGAAGCAAAGAGAATATAAACCAAGGTCGAAATGATTACTATGGCAACCCACGTAATATAGATACAAGAGACACAAATTATTATGCAAACAGTGGAAATACAACACCACAAAGACAAAATTATTATGGGAGCAGAGATAATCTCAACCAAAGCAGAGAAAATGTCTTGTATCTTGGGGATAAAAGACCAAACAAAAGACAAGAACCAATAGAAACAGAGATATAATTATGTCTTTACTGTGGTATTACATATAAAACAAAAGATGTAACAAGATGGGACATATTTGATGATATCTGAATTACTTTTTAGATTTAATTGAATACACTGAAATGAAATACAACATATAGCCCATGAAATAGATTTGTTTGTGGCATAGCTATCATTTGTGTTTCTACAAATACCAGTATATTTTAGCCTAGCTGTTTTATGCTTGACTGAATTACTTTACCTATTATATACTAGACTGAAATACTTCACCTTTTAGGCATGACATGTTATATACTAAGACTGTGATAAATATAGACTGAAATATTTGACCTGTTATATACTAGACTGAAATACTTGATCTGTTATATACTAGACTGAAATACTTGACTTGTTATATACTAGACTGAAATACTTGACTTGTTATATACTAGACTGAAATACTTGACTTGTTATATACTAGACTGAAATACTTGACTTGTTATATACTAGACTGAAATACTTGACTTGTTATATACTAGACTGAAATACTTGACTTGTTATATACTAGACTGAAATACTTGACTTGTTATATACTAGACTGAAATACTTGATCTGTTATATACTAGACTGAAATACTTGACTTGTTATATACTAGACTGAAATACTTGACTTGTTATATACTAGACTGAAATGCATGATCTGTTAAATACTAGACTGATATACTTGACTTGTTATATACTAGGTTGTAATACTTCCTGTTCCCTATACTAGACTGAAATGCATGACCTGTTATATACTAGACTGTGATAGTTGACCAATTATAAACTAAACTGAAAAAATTGACCCGTTATATACTAGACTGAAATATTTGACCCGTTATATACTAGACTGTGATAGTTGACCTGTTATATAAACTAGATTAAAATACTTGTATTAAACACAAATATCAACCTATAATCCACAAATTCAATCCATCCAAAGTATCTAGCAGAACCGTTCACCAATAACCCACAAATATCTAGCAGAACCGTTCACCAATAACCCACAAATATCTAGCAGAACCATTCACCCATAACCCACGAATATCTAGCAGAACCGTTCACCCATAATCCATGAATATCTAACAGAACTGTTCACCCATAATCCACGAATATCTAGCAGAACCGTTAACCCATTGTCCAGGAATATCTAGCGGAACTGTTCACCCATAATCCATGAATATCTTTCAGAACCGTTCACCCATATTCCATGAATGTTTAGCAGAACTGTTCACCCATTATCCACGAATATTTAGTAGATATTTAGATTCATATCTAACACAACTGTAGGCCTACATCTACCCACAAATATTTTAAAGTCATCAGTAATCTGCAAAGTGTTCTATCTTGTAAAACCCACAAAGTACTAACCAATATCCTGATAATCGAGCCAAAGCTAATTAATTAATTGTTCTATGGAAAGCAAAACCACAAAATATATTTCTGCCACCTGTGTTATGTCTGGAAATATTTTGATTAAAAATCAAAGTTTGGCTTAGGCTTATTTTGATACTTGTTCAATGCAAGAAACATTTTGCCTAGAAAGATCAATGATATATGCATATGGGAGATAACTCCAACATAATGTATGCCAAGGGTATTTAATCCCTTAGAACATCAAATTGATTTTTATACATGTTTAATTTGTAAAGGCAAATATCAAGAAATATTGACTTAATATGACTTGTATTTGAAAATTATACATTAAAAAAGCTAATTCATGTGCTTGTTTGCTTACCTTTACAAAAATCTCTCTGGAAAAAAAACTTTTTATAAGAAAAAAATTAATTTAAAAAAATTTCTTGCTCGCTTCAAACTTTTCCTCTGAAAATTTAAAGAACATTTAATTGATTTGGCATGGCCTAATTCAAAGTCACAAATTGTATCCATAGAATTCTTACATAGTCTCATGTTATTCACAAATTAATGGCGGTACCCACAGAAATTTACGTAGCCTAGCCGTTACCCACCACCTGTATTCCACAGATACTCCAGCCATACAAGTAGGTGATGTACTAAAACTACCATAATTTCATAAAATGAGCTTATAAGCAGGTGCCCTTTAGTCTCACACCCAGTGTGTTTGGTAATCTGATGGTATCCAGTTATATAGTACCAGTATATTATGTGAGATTTATAAGCAGGTGCCCTTAGTTGGTATCCACTTATAGAGTATTTAGTTTTATAAGCATTGTACATGTTGATAATGTTCATAAAGATATAACTGATTGTACTCAACAGCTTGGATTAAAGGAAATATTAAAACTACATAAAGTTGAAGTGCAATTATCCCATGTTGTGGCAGTATTGAGTATTTCCAGAGAATTATATATTTATATATATATATTTTTATATATATATATATATATATATATATATATATATATATATATATATATATATATACAATTAGTATTTTGAAATGAAAACTTTATTCTAATGATAACTGTACATATATTCTTGTATGTAAATATACTTGTACGTTTATTAAAGTAAGTATCCATCTTTATTATTTTAACAGAGAAACACAAAATGATTATAGTTTATTTTGATATCACTAAATGTATATTATTTAGCCAGGAAGTAATATATATATATAACAATGTATACATCCCCATTTTTCACACTTTTCTCTGTAAGAAACCTTTTTATTTGTAGTTAGATTTATTGACTTTTTCCTTTTTATTTACTTTAACTAGGTTGTTTAGTTGTAACATTCTTCCTTGTTTACCATTTTTAGCATAAGGTGGGCCTCAATGCACAGTCTATCCCTTAAAGGTGGTATAAAGACCTATTCTTGTCCAGACATACCCAGGCAAAATGTCTTCCTTGATAATGGTGCACGGACTTATTCTTGTTCGGACATCTTGGAGAAAGGGAACTGGTAATTTGTCATTTTGACAAATGGTGCAAGTTTTGTATAAAGGAACAGTGCTGAATTTATTTTCTGAAAGGGTTAATCAGTGGTATGTTTATATACATTGTAAGTTTGTGCCATTTATTTGTTTTGTTTGAATGTTTTGTTTTTTGTATATTGAAATGGTCATTTGCTGTTTGTCAGCTAAAATTAAAGTCAACATAACCTCAAGAACTGTTAAGTGAACCATCTGTCATTATGCTCAGGACCTGTATTATCATTTTACTGGAATGTTTATGTATTTTTAAAACAAAACCATCATTGGGAGTGCATTTGTTGTGATAACAAGAATTATCAGAAGTTTGTCTGCCTACTGCATTGTAGGCCTACTACTCAGGATATGCAGATATATTAAGTGTCAATTTGGAATATCAGTCTTTCATTCATAAACTGCAATTTTGATAAAACTTTGGACCACAAAATTTGGGGTATTGTTTTTTACCCGTCTGGCCATAAAATCATTGATCACATTTAATTTAATCTTTAAAATGGGGACAACAGTATCTCAATAATACAACAGGCTTTATTTCTGATTTGGAAATTTGCATACAGTTTGGTGCCTTTTTCATTTTTCACATTCCAATTGTTATAAACTTATATAACAGTAGTTGCTCACAGTGGAGGCATCTTTTTATGATTCGTGCTAGGTCAATTTCACATCACTTATTTTTATCATCATTATATTACAATCTAAATGATTTATTTTTATATGTATTCATTTTAAAGCATATAGTTCATTTTTACCAATATCTAAAATACATTTTCAATTTAAATATATGTTTATATGAATTTTTGTAAATTAATATAAAAATTGATTTATGATTATTTTGACAATTTATTTATCTTTTATATGATAAATGTGTGAAATATCAATGTTGTAAATATGGCAGATAAGTGCAAATGTGACACACTTTGACAGCTGTGCAAATATACTTGTATCATAATTACTAACATATTTGTTCTTTACCAAATGGTATGGAATTTATAATTACCGGTAATTAATGCACTAATTTTGTAATAATTTGTGTACATAATCTTTTTAAAGTTTTTGATATAAAATATATCCACAACTTATCCAAATGTAAAATTCTATTAATTCTCTTATTTACAGATCACAAAGTGATCTCCATACTTTATACATTCCATCATAAATATTTGTAAATGTTAACAACAAGGTTGTAATTCATGTCATATGACCTATGTGATTGTCAGTTTTTGATATTGTATCTTTTATATCTGAAGGTTATACCAAAATAAAGCATTTGATATATATAACAATAAATCGTTGTTCTGTCTTCTTATTATGACCTAATTGCAACATTAAAAGTCTGAGAAACTGACTCAACAGGTATAACTAAAAATTTGACTCGATTGTTAACTTGATAATTTGATTCAACAGTAAACTGCAGAATTAATTAAGTCTTAGAAACTGACTCAACAATAAAGTTAAAAACTAAGCAAGTAAAATTAAGATTTTACCTATTGCCAAATGCCCAACATGGCAAACTTTTCCATTATGACATCACAATTAAATGGCCTGTAAAACACTTGTGTGATTATGACATCACAATCAAATGACTTAAAATAATGCACATGGACCGGCATGTTGGACACTTGGTGATGGGTCAGTTGCCCTCAATATCTATTTTGGAATCAATAAAGTCTAAGAATTTGATTCAACAGTATATTTGAGAATAAACCAAGTCTAAGAATTTTACCCAGCAGTGAAATTGAGAATTAGTTAAATCTAAGAAGTTGATTCAAAAGTGTGTTTGAGAATAAATCAAGTCTTAAAATTTGATACACCAGTTAACTTTAGAATTAGTCTTAAAACTTCACACACAAGCTGCAGTTAATTTGAGAATTAATCAAATCTAAGAAAAACTGACTCAAAAGTAAACCTTATAATTGATCAAGTTGAAGAATTTGACTCAATAGTTGAGAATTAGCCAAGTAGAAGGATACAACTCGACAGTATAATTGAGGATCAGTTCCAAGTCTTATAATTGAACACAACAGTAAAATCTTGAGAACTAATCAAGTTTAAGTAACTGAGTTTTGAGGACTGATCAAGCTTAAGAATTTGACTCAATAGTTATATGTACCATGATAATTTGTAAAGTCCTAAAATCTGACCCAATAGTAAACTTGAGAACTAATTATTCTGGCACACAGAATCAGTCATAAATTGGGAAAATTATCATTAGAACTGAATATTGGTACATCTAGTAACAATCAAATTCTGGACCCACTTGCTTAAAACTTGAGTATAAACTCAGTCTGAAATTTTTACTCGACTACAGCCATTCTTGAAAGCTGATTCTTAGTTTGGGGAAATTACATGAAGTGATATGAATTGTGTTCCATATCTGAATATCAATATACCACCAAGGAAACAATCAACAGAGGATTTCAACTTGACTATATATATATATATATATATATATATATTTCTTCCCTCAACAAATAAGCTGCACTTTTTGTACTATACTTCACCTTTCAGTACTACCAATGTTATAGCTTATACAGAAAAATATAGACACACTAATATGACAGAATATTACTTTTATTATATATACAAATAATATGTACAACAATGATTCAGAATTGTGAAGGGAATGGAAAACATTAAATATTATCAAATGTACCTACAATTACAAAACATAGTTTTTTCTATAGATTTTGTGTTTTAGATCTTATTCTCTTTTTTTGTCATTCCTGTTATAAACAATTTATAATCCATTTCAGAATTCAAATAGTCACTGAGGCTTATTCAATTATTCTCAGATTCAAAGTCTTGTCCTCTTAGTCTTGTAACCATTTCTATTGTATTTTACAACATGAAGGGTAGATCCAAATTTTTCTCCCCTGTTCCAACATAACAAGATCCATAAAATCGGGTTCCTGGAACATGGTATGCTACATAACCAAGCCACAACAAACTCCGCAGGGTAACTAGGCCACTTCCACGCTCAAATTGTAAACTCCAAGATCCTGTAATATACAAAATAATGTGTATATGCTGTAACTAATGTTGAAATCACACAAAATCAGAAAATAGTTTAACATCACATTACTCTGTATAACAGGAGAAAAAAATCATAAATAATCTAAAATTCAATAATTGGATTCAGTTGTAGAAAAAATAGATATTTATGTAAATTCTGTAAAATGTATACATGTCAATAACTGAATGAACAGTATTATGTATCTACACAAGTATACATGTCAATCACATTAACAGTATTGCGTATCCACTCGAGTATACATGTCAATCACATTAACAGTATTGCGTATCCACTCGAGTATACATTTAAATAACAGTACTGTGTATCTACACAAGTATACATGTCAATAACTGCACCGTGTATCTACACAAGTATACATGTCAATAACAATATTGTGTATCTACACAAGTATACATGTTAATAACAGTACTTTGTATCTACACAAGTATAACATGTCAATAACATTACTGTGTATCTACACAAGTATAACATATCAATAACAGTACTGTGTATCTACACAAGTATACATGTCAATAACAATATTGTGTATCTACACAAGTATACATGTCAATAACAGTACTGTGTATCTACACAAGTATACATGTCAATAACAATATTGTGTATCTACACAAGTATACATGTCAATAACAGTACTTTGTATCTACACAAGTATAACATGTCAATAACAGTACTGTGTATCTACACAAGTATATGTGTCAATAACAGTACTGTGTATCTACACAAGTATATGTGTCAATAACAGTACTGTGTATCTACACAAGTATAGCATGTTAAAAACAATACTGCATATCTACACAAGTATATGTGTTAAAAACAGTATTGTGTATCTATACAAGTATACATGTCAATAACAGTATTGTGTGACTACACTTGTAGACATGTCCATAACAGTATTGTGTAATTACACAAGTAAACATGTCAATAACAGTATTGTGTGTCTACACATGTAGACATGTCAACAACATAACATGTGTATCCATGCAAGTATACATATCCATAACAGTATTGCATATTTACACAAGTATACATGTCAATAACAGTATTGCATGTCTACACAAGTGTATACATGTCAATAATGGTATTGTGTATCCATGCAAGTATACATGTCCATAACAGTATTGTTTATCCACACAAGTAGACATGTCCATAACAGTAGTCCTATTGCGTATCTACACAAGTATTAATAAGATGTGTCAATAACAGTATTGTGTATCCACACAAGTAGACATATCCATTATAGTATTGTGTATCCACACAAGTAGGCATGTCCATTACAGTATTGCATAACCACAAAAGTAGACATGTCCATTACAGTATTGCATAACTACACAAGTAGACATGTCCATTACAGTATTGCATAACCACACAAGTAGACATGTCCATTACAGTATTGCATAACTACACAAGTAGACATGTCCATTACAGTATTGCGTATCCACACAAGTAGACATGCCCATTACAGTATTGCATAACTACACAAGTAGACATGTCCATTACAGTATTGCATAACCACACAAGTAGACATGTCCATTACAGTATTGCATAACTACACAAGTAGACATGTCCATTACAGTATTGCGTATCCACACAAGTAGACATGTCCATTACAGTATTGCATAACCACACAAATATACATGGTACTTGAATAACTTACCTCGGGGGATGTCTTCCTCTAGTGTATCCATAAAGTCAATGGCTTTATCTAAGTTTGCTTTCTGTAAGAGGGTCTTTTCCTGTAGGCCAATGGGTTCACGGAAATGCATATAAGAACATAGTTTTGCAGCTTCCGATACTGACAGACCTGTAACAAAGTATGTTATCATGAGTATAAAATCTTTAACTCCAACAAATTGACATGCATTGATCATTATCTAAATGTGAAAATATCTATAATACAAATGATCCAAACAGCAGGCTAGCCTCAGACAGAGTTGATGTCTAGACTAAAGTAATAAAATCTATTATAAAGACTTAGGTTCCTCTTCCCATCAACTTACATCGCTTCAAGTTCAAATGATGACAATGCTCTTAACATTATGGTTTGGCATTTTTAGTGAATTATGTTTATCTAAAGTGATGACTTAATAATCATGTAATATCAGATGTAAAACAGACAAACACCTATAAACATCGTGTATGTGCACCTCATAAGCTTGGGAATTATTTTCATCCACAAACAGTTGAAAAGATAAAACTATAGCGTATAGTTATATATAGCTAAAACATTTCTCCTCTGGCCACTACATAAAACATGAAACAATTACCTTCAAAGCTACGATTAGCAATGATTTGACCATCTGGTGTTTTTACAAATGAACCTCTTGGTACCATTCTTACATCTTCATCAATCTCGGCTATGACTGAGGACAGTCTGTCTTCTTCTTTGATTGTGATCTGAAATGTTACAAACATTCAATTAAGGCCTATACATGCATCTTGTTTATTGAAAACATCTCAAGAACCTAATAAACTTCACAGATTTTAACTGACAGCTATAGTTATATCAAAGGTAACAAAATAAAATGATTACATTTTTACTGTCTTCATAACAATTCTCACAAAAGATTTAATCTCTGTTGAATAATCCCATGGAGGTACAATTTGACCATTTTAAACTATATCATCAAATGTGACTTTTCTGAATGCTGATTGGTTGTAACTATGACAATTTGTATTGATAAATCCCAACAGCAATTGTAGAAGCCATGCATACTTTAATTCCTGACATGTCATTTCTTTTCACAGATATTGTAACTATGACAATTTGCATTGATAAATCCCAATAGCAATCGTAGAAGCCATGCATACTTTAATTCCTGACATGTCATTTCTTTTCACAGATATTATCTTAATGTTACCCTTAACCAAATCATTAACTGTATAATAAGACGTAGAAAGACCTCCAACTCAAAGAAAACTTCGGCCATGTGATATAGGAAAATTCATCATTGTCAAATTTTACAATATATATCTTTGCACAAAACTTTACAGAATATTGGCAATTATCATTTTATAAATTATGAAAAACACAAGCCTAGGCCAACTACCGGTAGTTCATTTGTTTCCAAATGATAATTTTTAAGTAGAAAGACTAATAAAATGTGCATGTAGGCTATACATTATATTAACACCATGCAAGCATAATGAATTTTTAGATATTCAAAGAAATTTTCTCTAGAAAGTTTCAAAGACTGAGAGTATAAAGTATTCAAAAAACACCATATAAAATACATACATACAATGGTTTTGGTGTTAGAATTGTAAGTATATTTTATGACTATTTTGTTTACTACCATTTTATTTCACCTCTACCAAAGTAAATATTGAAGGCAATCATTTAATTTGAGGGTACGTTCTTTTTTCTTATCATTTCAGCTTTATCTTAATCAATTTCCTGATCATTTTGACAAATAATACTACCATGCTGGCACACAATGTGAGCTACTTTCAAATCAATGATTGCTCTTATATCTACTGTTAAAAACATTCATATCTAAATGATTGAAAAAACAACAAAACAAAAGGCAGAAAAATGGAATCTGGCTACCTGGCTATCAAGAAATGTTTGAACATCTTCTGAATACACAGAGAACAATATAGCAGATCTAGAGTACCAAAGTAAATTACTGATGTCTGATATGTATAGAATTAATTCCAAATCCCCATTATAAACCCTGTACATCTTACCTTTGTCTCAATTTTATTCTCACCCAGAGAATAAATGATGTGCTAAAGGGTTTGAAATCAATGCTTTAAAAATGTCTGCTTTGCTATTAAAGATTTGGGTCTATTTTTAATAATGAAGAATAGAATAATTCAGATCAGATTTATTTTTATTTTTACCTGATGAGAGTTTGTGAATTGAGATTACAGAAAAATGTAGCATATTTCTGTGTGACATTGATGTCTATAAAGGAGTGAATGAATGTTCTTTGTAACTTTCATCAAAACAGATTGAATAATCCTTTTACATGATTAATAAATCAGTGAAATGTATTATATATTTCTGAAATGTATTATATATTTCAAGTTCAATTTCATGTCCTTACTGTTTCTTCCTCTTCTACAGCATCTTCTCCTTCTCCAGTTTTCTTAGTTTCTGTGTGTTCAAACTCATAAGATGGATCACCAGTAAATCTGCCTTTTGCTAACTTGCTCTGTTCTCTCATTGCCTTTGTAGCTGGTGGCAGTAATCCCCAGTGTATACAGTCTTTACTGCAAGAAGGTCAATTAAATTTTCAGATAATGTACATGATACAAGTTTAATGAAATTGTTTGAACTCACTTAAAAGAATAATCAAGTCCACATACATCTGACAAACTTGAACAATATAGGGGGTCAACAATAACTTGTCCTGCAGAAAAAGTAGTCTGCAAATCTACTTGTCTCAATGTAAATGTCAATTGCCTGAAAATATTAATTATGTAATTTTACAGTACATGCTTCTTTTTACATAATCAACTATTATAATTTATATAAGAACTTTGACAGTGTGCTAGAATGCAACTACAAGAGAAACATTTTATTGGTGTTATACTCTCATTCACACAAATATACAATAATTATTAACTTAATTTTTCAAGAAAAACACAATGTATGGTATTTCGCTGGAATTTTGGTGACATCATTTCCCCCTGGCTTGTGAAAAGACTTTAAAGAAAATGTTGGATACTGGTATGGTTTGAACTTCCTATTATCGGATAAAAATTGAGATGGGACTGAATATCTTCAGTTCAACTGATCAAATTTTTTTTTAAATTTTGTATCACAATAGGCTACATTTAATTGTAATATAATCTGATATGTTTTGGTGGAGAATACCAAGCAAATGGTGAAATTAGCCCATTTTAAAAAATCAGCATTGATGTTGTGATCGTAAATGCAGGAGGACCTATTTTAGGACAGCATCATATGTATTAATGTTGAGCTAGTGACATCATTTCCCCCTGACTTGTGATAAGGAAATCATACTTTTATCTTAGAAAAGGCATTGTACCAGCTAGTACATGTTGTCGATACAAAAATGAGTAAATTCACATATGTATTGGAAGTAATTTCTATGGAAACGCAGGGTAAAATCCTCTGGTTTTACCCAGCATTTCCACAGAAATTAAATTGGAGGCATCAATCATAATTTTTCTAGCATGTGTTTTTTGGGGTATAAAAACAGATGATATAGATCTATTCATGGCGATTTTTTTTATTCACATGCAGTGACAGTGGCCGTAGGTATACCTATAGTTACAGCTTTATTTTTCTGGAGATAGTAAAATTATCAAAATACCTTTTTCGTTGCAGCTGTAACTAGTAAAGTAGTAGGCACTGTACCAGTCTTTACATACACACATATTGTATATACTGTCCGAGAGTAAATAAAGGCCCAATGTATTTTTTAATGAAATTATGTAAATAAAAACACAGATTCTAAAGCCGTAAAGGCGCTATAAATTTATATTTGAAAAAGTTTTCAGTTTGGGAATTCTGTATTAAGCTAAACAACAAACCTGTAGAACGTCTTCCTTTCTGCCATTTCGTCTCGTCCAACACCCTGAGCAATGAAATAATCATCTTTCACACCCAGAATTTTTCCCCATAAGTAAACTCGGTGATGCTTGCCAGAATTTTTCAACATAACAAGAGATGTTTGTAACGCCGCTTTTTGTTCTACGCTAAAGATTATACCGCTACTTCCTACATGGTCAATGTTAAGATGAAGACCCTCTGAATCCATTTTTGATGTTTCTTGGTAGACTTTTACACAAGATACAAACTGAACACAGCAGTCGCTACAGTGCTGTTGTCATACAATCAATGTTGCTAGGACTATTGCGCATGCCCACACATGTAATCAGTGTCTTTCAAACGGATGTTAATGTACTTCTTTTACGATAATATATATTAAACGCTTTGGAGATACCGATTTTTTTTTAGGCTAGTTCCCGGATTATTCTTTTTTTTATATGAAAATTTGAAATTACAATAATTATTAAAATTATATTTAAAGTATACTAAAAACAGTTTTACAAGTTATCTTGATTTTCATAATTACAGCAGTAAAATATTTATAATCAATTAAGCTATAACTTCAACACGACGATAACGAACCGCTCAGAAATGAAATTCCATTACCAGAAAAGTTTGCATTTTACAGTTGAAATCAAATTTCCAGTTTAGATTTTCATTTAGTCCTATGATGTGTAGTTGGGCTGTTATTTCATTTTATTATATTTCTTGTCTGTCTTAAATATGTTTTGAATCACCATGATTGATCCTGATATATCAGTTATGTTAAGTTTTCCATTTACACATAGAATAGATGAAAACAACACTACAGTGAAGTTGGATGCGACATACAATAGAAAATTCAACTTTTCTGTTGACGATCAAATTGATTTTATTTGGAAAGAACGAACGCAACAAAATTCAAAATTATTTAATGGTTCTAAATTTAGATTAGATTCTGCGTTTCTTACACCAGAACAATCAGTACACCTAAATCTTGGGTTGACGTCTTATAAAGATTTCATTGGAACAAATTGGTCACCAAAGGCCACTGATATTCAAATGTGTGGTACAGATAATTGCAACAATTCCCAGGCATATATGTCAGATGCAATGGGTGTCGGTGCTTTTGTACATACTTCAGATGATTGCATTGTTTTTCTTAAGCGAAGTATGCATTGTGCTGAAGCCTCGGGTATGTGGGATATTCCAGGAGGCCACCCTGAACCACAGGTGATTCCATTGGTCTCGAGATGTTTCAACCATACTTCCACAGCTGCCACACGTTTTACCTAAATAGACCCAAATCTACCCATAAAGACAAAAAAAAAATCTACCATAAAGACAAAAAAAAAAAAAAAACCCATCCAAAAGAACCAAAATACAATTGATTCAAAATAAATTTGCATCAATAATCATTTTAAATGCATTTTCTTATGTAAAGATATTTCATACTCATAGACAGCTACATGTAGAAAAAAAATCAACATTTATCAACTCTCATGGAAATTACTGACACTGCCATTGACTTATATTTTTTATAATAAAATGAAGAGCCAAATTAGTCTTTTGTAATTATGTGTTTTCACAACTCCTGTGACATTTCTAGCTCACCTGCGCCGAAATCCTGCCCTACCACTTTAAATAGTTTCTTGTTGTAATTCAGCTGAGTCATCTGCAGAATTAAGTAATTTTACTCATAAATGGAATAAAAAAAAAAAATAAGGGGCCCATGGACCACATAGCTCACCTGAACTGTGTTGGTACCTTACAACTATGGGAATCTCAATTTACAAATTATTAAAACATTCCTTTGGAGTTGAGGAGACTTAAAAATGAATGAAAATGATAAGTCGAGAAAGATGTCAAAAATTAATTTTCCTATTTATTCCAAAAACAGGAAATTGAATGATACAATCATGCATCCATGTAAATCACTCAGATGCAATTAGTTTTTCAATCCATACAGCAGTTCTAGAGAAGATTTCCAAAGAGGGATACCCCTGAGACATATTTTGCCCCACCCTAGATCCACCTCTGAGCCAATCTGGTCAAAAAACACAAACTTGGTAAGGGACTTGGGTACTTGCTTCCTTGAAAGTTTTGTCAAAATCCCTTTAGCGGTTTTAAAGAAGAAGCTGAGAGTGTGAAAAAATGCCCCCTTCTTTTTTGCTGTTTTAAAAGTTCATAAAAAATTCAAAAAATTAAATTTCAGCAAAATTCTTTCAGGAAACATAATTCATTTATCCACCCAATTACATGTAAAACATAAAATGAATGCATCATAATGAATAAATAAGGAGAAAATCAAAGAAGTCATACAAAAATGAATGAAAATGAAAATGTGTAAGACGTCAAAAACATGTCAAAAATTTATTTTCCAATTCCTACGAAATTAACAAACTCCAATTTTTAAAGAGAGGTACCCCCATGGGCCTCTTTTGTCCCACCCTGGATCCACCCCTGTGCCAAACTGGCCAAAATGAACAAACTTGGTAGAGGACATTTGTTTCCTATAAAGTTTCATCTAAATCCCTTCAGCAGCTGTGGAGAACAAGTCAAAAATGTGAAAAGTTAACCCCCCCACCTAATTTTTGCAGTCTTAAAAAATTCAAAAAATTAGATTTCAGCAAAATTCTTTCAAGAAAGTGTTTATCTACCTAATTACGGGTAAAACATATAAAATGAATGCATCATAATGAATAAATGGGGAGAAAATAAAAGAAATCATACAAAATGAATGAAATTTCAGTCTAAAAAGATGCCAAAAACGTGTCTAAAACACTCTAGGGTATCTTTTCTACACCCTAGGATATTTTGTCTACACTCTAGGGTATCTTTTTTTATACACTCTAGGGCATCTTGTCTACACTCTAGGGTATCTTACCTATGGTATCTTGCCTACACTCTAGGGTATCTTGTCTACACTAAGGTATCTTGTCTACACTCTAGGGTATCTTGTCTTCACTCTAGGGTATCTTACCTACACTCTAGGGTATCTTGTCTTCACTCTAGGGTATCTTGTCTACTCTCTAGGGTATCTTGTCTACATTACCTATACTGCAGAGTATCTTGTCTACATTTTAGGTTACCTTGCATATACTGTAGGGTATCTTGTCTGCACTCTAGGGTATCTTGTCTGCACTCTAGGGTATCTTGTCTACACTCTAGGGTATGGACAGGAAAATTCTCACTTGGCAAAACTGTAGATATGCCTGTCCAAAGTGGAGAAGTTATTGTCTTTGTTTACAATTTATGTATGGTAATTGAAATAAAACATTGCTTTTGTATTGAAATTATCACAATTTTGAAGGTGCACTCTTAAGTAAACAGAAAAAATCAGTTACATAATTAAACAAATTTGCCAGTTGAACACCTAGAGTTTCTTGATTTTTCATCATTTTTTGTAAATATTATAGTTTTCTCATTTTGATGATAATTTATCTATGTTACATTACAATAAGGAAATACATATACTATGTATATAGATATTTTCTTTTTTCAGGAATTAGTAGGCAAGTTACCAATTGATAAAATAGATTTTAAATCTCTGCACCCTGAAGCTGTAATATCAGAGATATATAATTCTGTTCTAAGGGAGATAACCGAGGAAGTAAATATTCCTGAATCCACCTTATCAAGACCTCTGTTACTAGGCATAGCAAGGAACAATACATCTGCTGGTCGACCTAGTGCTGAATTTCTTGTCAGGTAAAAACTTATCTACATTCCATTTCTCTTGGTACTTGAATGATACCACAATAAGCAAGAAGTTACATTTATACTAACACAGTTACACTGTTGGTCACTTGCTTTTATGGGTCACACTTTTATAATAATATATATATAATATTTGCACAGGTATACCATATTCAACCCAATAAGCCCCCAGTACATACAAAAATCAGTTAAAGGGGGGTGGAAGCTTAATGGGTTGAATATGGTAATAAGGATATCCAAGGTTAAACAGTTTGAAAAGTTTGTCAGTTTCATCGCAGTTTGTTTTCTGGAAATTTTAATACATACAACTCAATATTGAAGTGAAATATTTGAAAGAAATAGCCACCAATAACCCATGTGTCCTCCTCCCCCCCCCCCCCCCCCCCCCCCCGGAATTTTGAAGGTTATGATTTTCTGAAAGCTTATGAAAAATGCTACAAAATGAGTCATGTTAGCACTCTGACTGTTGGGGCGTTTAGGAGGTTCGGGGTAAAAACCATAGAAAATTAACAAAATTCGTTGAAAAATGGAAAACCTTAATTAATCCCTCATTTGTGGCCTCTGTTTGCAGTGAAAGTACTGGTTGTATGGTTGATATCTTGAATGACAAGTATTGACCCTTTTAACAACCATTATTTATCAAATTTGGTGTTTGGGGGTAAAAAATACATTTTTTAAACAGAAATCTGTGAAAAAAGTACTATAATTATAGCCACTTATAACCCAAGTTTTTACCAATTTGTGTTTTGGAGGATGTTTTGCGGAAAGCCTATCAAAAATGCTACAAATTGAGCTTTGTTAGCAATCTGGCCAAATTTGATAAATAATTGTTGCTAAATGGGTCCATACTTGTCATTTAGGATATCTACCAAACAACCAGTACTTTCTCTGCAAACAAAGACCATAAATGAAGGATTAATTGAGGTTTTCCATTTTTCAGTGATTTCTGTTAATTTTCTATGGTTTTTACCCCAAAACACCTAAACGCCCCAACGCCCAGAGTGCTAACATGTCTCATTTTGTTGCATTTTTGATTAGCTCTCAGAAAAACATAACCTCAAATATTCCCCCTGGGAGGAACAAACACATTATTAGCCAGGGGACTAAAAGATCTTACACTGCCAAATAACTTTGACTTCTGAATCCCAAATGTTTGGTGAAGGAACATTAGATGTGTGTTAACATTCTGAGAATGGCCAGCTTTGCTACTTTCACACATTGAGGTCAATATTCTAAAACTGACCTATAAGGACAGTAGTCATGTATGAACAATAAGAAAACAAAATTCAGTTCATTTATAATCGTTCATATTTTTGTAATACCATGACAAACACTGTTAAAGTGAACGTCAAACTATAAATGCTATCAACCTATTTACATAAACAATAGGTAATATTACAGAATTTCATTTGTATATTGGTTCCATGGTTTATTTGGAACAGGTGCAGCATGGACTCGTCCAATATCCTCAACCTTTATCATGAAGGCATACAGGCAGAGGCATATGAATCTACAAACATAAAGCTGGTATCAGTTCAAGATATACTTGATATGAAAATAAATGATGATTTTTGGGAAAATATGGCACCTTCAGCTAAAGGCTGCATCATTCTGTACAGACTATACATTAATAAAGTATCAAATGATTAGATTACAAATGGAATGTTTTGATTGATTCATTTCAATACATCCGACATACAATAAACTCTATGTTATAAAATTTAGGGGACAATGGAAAATATACAAAGTGTTGTACAATCCATACTTTGTAAAAAGCAAAATGCCTTGTACAATCTATACTTTGTAAAAAGCAAAATGCCTTGTACAATCCATACTTTGTAAAAAGCAAAATGCCTTGTACAATCCATACTTTGTAAAAAGCAAAATGTATTGTACAATCCATACTTTGTAAAAACCAAAATGCATTGTACAATCCATACTTTGTTAAAAGCAAAATGCCTTGTACAATCCATACTTTGTAAAAAGCAAAATGCATTGTACAATCCATACTTTGTAAAAAGCAAAATGCATTGTACAATCCATACTTTGTGAAAAGCAAAAAGTATTGTACGATCCATACTTTGTGAAAAGCAAAAAGTATTGTACGATCCATACTTTGTGAAAAGCAAAAAGTATTGTACGATCCATACTTTGTGAAAAGCAAAAAGTATTGTACGATCCATACTTTGTGAAAAGCAAAAAGTATTGTACGATCCATACTTTGTGAAAAGCAAAAAGTATTGTACGATCCATACTTTGTAACAAGAGGCCCAATGGCCCTGACAGTCACCTGAGCAGAACATAATTAGCTCCTTCCTATACTGGCTATAAGCATTGACCTGACATTAACTGCCCTATTGACTTCTTTGTAAATCATTGCATGCTGAACATTTTGGCTTCTTCACTTTCTCTCAATCAATTAGACTTTTCGAGACATGGGCAAAAAAATTTCCTGTCACGTTTAGTTAAAATTGGTCGACTTGTTCTTGACAACAAGTCGAGAATGTCTCAAATTCACCAAAAAACTTATTTTTTCAGGGATAGGACAACACAAAAATACACAGTTAATGTATAATGACTGGCACTAATATGATAGAATAGTTCCAGATAAACAGAGTAGGCCTAATATTTAATTAAACAAGAAAAAAATTATTAGATAAAATTTACAAATGTGATTTAAAAATCTTTTAAATCCTTTAGATTTGCATGCATATTTTATTTTATCATATTTTTAGCCCACCATCAACAGATTGTGGGCTATTCATATGGCCCTGCATCCATTGTCTGTCCGTCATCAGTCTGTTGTCATACGTCCGTCCGCTGTCCGTCCACCCTGAACAATTCTTGTTACCGCTAGTTCTCAAAAAGGACTGAAAGGAAAACTCCTTGAAATTTGACATGAAGGTTCTCCTTGAGGTCTAGTTGTGCATATTACATTTTCAGAGAGATCAGAATCCAACATGACTGACAGGTGGCCATCTTGGATTTTGACCAAAGGAAGTTTGTTACCGCTAATTTTACATGAAGGTTCCCCTTGAAGTCTTGTTGTACATATTACAATATCAAAGAGATCGGAATCCAACATGGCCAACAGGCGACCATCTTGGATTTTGACCAAAGGAAGTTTGTTACCGCTACTTCTCAGAAAGGACTGGAGTCTCCTTGAAATATTTGACATGAGGGTTCCCTTGAGGTCTAGTAGTGCATATTACATTTTCAGAGAGATTGAAATCCAACATGGCCAACTGTGGCCAACAGGCGGCCATCTTGGATTTTGACCAAAGGAAGTTTGTTACCGCTATTTCTCAGAAAGGACTGAAGGGATCTCCTTGAAATTTTACATAAAGGTTCCCCTTGAGGTCTAGTTGTGCATATCACATTTTCAGATAGATTGGAATCCAACATGGCCGACAAGTGGCCATCTTGGATTTTGACCAAAGGAAATGTACCTCTATTTCTCAGATAGGGCTGATGGGATCTCATTGACATCAAGGTCTCCCCTTTAACATATAGTTTTGCATATTGCATTTTCAGAGAGATTGGAATCCAATATGGCCATCTTGGTTTTTTACTATAGTAAGTTTGTTATTGCTATTTATCAGAAAGGACCAAAGGGATTTCCTTGAAACTGGACATGAATTTTCCCCATGAGGTCTAGTTGTGCATATGACATTTTCAGAGAGATTGGATTCAAACATGGCTGACGGGCAGCCATCTTGGATTTTGACAGTGGAAGTTTGTATTTCTCAGAATGTACCAAAGGAATCTTTTCGAAATTGATTATGGAGGTTCCCCCTGATGTCTAGATGTGATTTGATTTGATTTGATTTTTTGTTTTACGCCATACTCAACAATCTTTCAGTCATATGATGGCGTCCAGTTTTTTATTGGTGGGGGAGAAACCCCGGTTACCCGGGTAAAGACCACTGACCTTTCGCAAGTAAACTGGCAAACTTTCCCACATAATTCGAAACGACCCTACCGGGATTCGAACCAGAGGTGAGAGGCCTTGTGATTTAAAGTGCAATGCTCTAACTACTCGGCCACGGGGGCCCCCCTGTCTAGATGTGCATATTACATTTTCAGAGAGATCAAAACCCAAGACGGACACCTGTTGGCCATGTAGAATTCCATTCTCTCTCTGAAAATGTAATATGTTCAGTTCAAGTTCAGTTTCCCTATAATCTTTCTTTCACAGAAATATGGATTTAAATTCAAATTTTAATGTTGAGACACAAAATAAGAGAAAAGAACAGTCTGTCATAGATCAGACATAGAAATTCCATGGTGGGCACCAAGATCCCCCTGGGATCTCTTGTCTGTTTATATAGGTGCCTGTGACCTTGACCTTTGATCCCATGACCTAGAAATTTTGTCAAAATGATCCTTATATAATTCCTGACAACTTTCTCATATAACTTTGTATACAAAAAGTCCATCAATTTTGAGTTATTAAGCCATTTGCATACAACTGTACCCTATGTTATTCAAGTGCCCCCTAGTGGACAGTTTATTAACAGATTTCATTTTTGTAGATATTGACTGTACAATCATGCATACAAAATTTGAACATCATCTGATTATTGGTTCATGAGTAGATTTTTTAAGATATATAAAAGTTTTGGTCCTGTTTGGGCCCTATGGGACTTAGCCTCTTTTCATTCGCAAACTTTATGCGAGTTCACATGGGGATGCTGTATGCCAAGTTTGGTTAAAATTGGCCCACTGGATAATAGGTAAAACAGCCTTAAACAAGAAAAATCCACAAAAAAGGGGAAATAACTTCCATAAGGGTCAACCCGACAATTTTGGCCTTATTGACTTTTTTATAGATCTTTGTGTGCTGAACATTTTTGCTTGTTTCAATTTCTCTCTATCTATTATACTTTTCAAGATAATAGGACAAAACTGTCAAAAACATGAGAAATCCACTAAAAAGGGGAAATAACTCCCATAAGGGTTGACCTGGCAATTTTGGACCTATTGACTTTTTTGTAGATCTTTGTGTGCTGGACATTTTTGCTTCTTTCAATTTCTCTGTATTATACTTTTCAAGATAATATGACAGAACTGTCCAAAACGTGGGAAATCCACTAAAAAGGGGAATAACTCCCATCAGTACCTGGCAATTTAGGTTCTGTTGACTTTTTTTATAGATCTTTTCATGCTGAACATTTTTACTTCTTTCACTTTCTCTCTACCTATCATACATGTACATAACAAGATAATGTAAAACAAAAATGGACTAAAACATGAAAAATCCACTTAAAAAGGAAAAAAACTACCATTTTTTGGGTGACCTGACAATTTTGTCCCTATTGACTTTTTTGTAGATCTTTGCATGCTGAACATTTTCGCTTCTTTCATTTTAAGTCTGTTATAATACTTTTCAAGATAATGTTAAAAAACTTCCAAAAACATGAAAAATCAAAAAAGGGGAAATAACTCACATAAGGGTCAACCTGACAATTTCCACTAAAATAAAATATTGATAGATTTTTGCAAGCTGCTCATTTTAAAGAAGCGGTTTTTTCTAGCTTTAATCATTTTGGAGATACATGTATTAAATAAAAAATATCTGCTGACTTATTCTATATTTAGCCATGGAAGCTATATTTGGTACCAGCCCCTTTTCATCCGCAAACTTTATGCAGGTTTATACTTCCTACTTCCTATCAAGTTTGGTTCAAATTGACCCAATGGTTCTGGAGAAGTAGTAAAAAATGTTGAAAATTTTCCCTTTACTTATGTGCCTGTGACCTAAACCTTTTTTGAGACACAAAATAAGAGAAAAGAACAGTCTGTCATAGATCAGACATAGAAATTCCATGGTGGGCACCAAGATCCCCCTGGGATCTCTTGTCTGTTTACATAGGTGCCTGTGACCTTTACCTTTGATCCCATGACCTTGAAATTTTGTCAAAATGATCCTTATATAATTCCTGACAACTTTCTCATATATCTTTGTATACATAAAGTCAATCATTTTTTAGTTATTAAACAATTTGTAATACAATTGTGCCCTGTGTTACTGAAGTGCCCCCTAGTGGCTCGTTTATGGACAGATTTAATTTTTGTTCATAAATTTTGTAGATATTGACTTTACAATCATGCATACAAAATTTGAAAGTCATCTGATCATTGATTTAAACATATCTTATTGATATAACAAATGGATTAGATCATTGGTTCATGAGAAGAAGATTTTTAAAGAAGTTTTGGTCCTGTTTGGCCCCTTTTCATTCACAAACTTTATGCAGCTTCACATGGTGATGCTATATGCCAAGTTTGGTTAAAATTGGCCCACTGGTTCTTGAGAAGAATTCAAAAACGTGTAAATGTTAACGCATGATGACAGACAAAAGGTGACCTAAAAAGCAAAATGTATTTTACAATCCATACTTTGTAAAAAGCAAAATGTATTGTACAATCCATACTTTGTAAAAAGCAAAATGTATTGTACAATCCATACTTTGTAAAAAGCAAAATGTATTGTACAATCCATACTTTGTAAAAAGCAAAATGTATTGTACAATCCATACTTTGTTAAAAGCAAAATGCCTTGTACAATCCATACTTTGTAAAAAGCAAAATGCATTGTACAATCCATACTTTGTAAAAAGCAAAATGCATTATACAATACTTTAAAAAAGAAAAATGTATCGTAAAATCCATACTTTGTAAAAAGATTTCTAGGATGTGTTTTGTTTTCATCTAGCATTACTTCACTTCAGGAGACTGCTGCCATAAGGAAAGAAAGAAAATAATGTAAATGTTTTGTGTTGAAAGTCTGATTGAAATTATTTATCCATTTCCTAGTAAAGAACTAATTTATTTGTTTTTGTCCCTTTCGTTCATATTTCCAATTCCATAGTTTTTATCCATTTCCTAGTAAAGAAGTAATTTGTTTTTATTCATTTCATTCATATTTCTAATCACATGCTTTTTTCTGACAAGAATGCTTTCTCCAGGAAGCAAAAACATAAGTAAAAATTCCTCTACATTTATTTTGAAATTTTTAATTAAACCATTTGATGCTTTGAAAGTATAGATTTTGAGTTGTCACACAAACTCTTCAACCTTCATATAAAAAAATGGCAAAATTGTTTTCAGTATAGGCACAGGAGAACTATTTGAAAACTTATTACTCAATTTCATGGCGATTTGCCTACCTGAAATATTTTTGTGTTAAGCTATAAAAATCTCAGATACCAAAGTATAAATCAATAGGATGTCCAGGACATAGATACAAATCCGGTAAAAATGGACAAACACGGACCTCTGGAAACCAAGAGGTGGGATCAGGTGCCATGGAGGAGTAAGCATCGCTATCTAATCCAGTTTCAAAAGCTTTCTGAATTTTTCTATGGATTTTAAAATTGTACTAGATGAATTTTGAGGCATCTAGTAAGCTTCAACAATTTCTTTTTTTCAAATTGTTTTCCAAATTCACAGACATCACAAATTTGATTGTTTGCTGTCAAAGTCTGAATATTTCTTCTTACCTTCTCAACACATAACTATGTTACAGTTGAAACATTAACCATAGTCATCAATGACTTATTTTCACTAACTTTTAACCAAATACCTTAGTATTCATACACTTTATATTGTAGGCTATTATCAGTGAGGACCTAAACCACTTAACTGAGCACCAACAACAAATGCAAATAGGAGGACAAAGATAAATATGTACAGTTGTGTAAATTCTGGACAAAAACCATACCCCTGATCCGGTCAATCAATAGGATGTCCAGGACATAGATACAAATCCGGTAAAAATGGACAAACACGGACCTCTGGAAACCAAGAGGTGGGATCAGGTGCCATGGAGGAGTAAGCATCGCTATCTAATCCAGTTTCAAAAGCTTTCTGAATTTTTCTATGGATTTTAAAATTGTACTAGATGAATTTTGAGGCATCTAGTAAGCTTCAACAATTTCTTTTTTTCAAATTGTTTTCCAAATTCACAGACATCACAAATTTGATTGTTTGCTGTCAAAGTCTGAATATTTCTTCTTACAAGGGGTACATGTAGATATCGTGACCTTCTCAACACATAACTATGTTACAGTTGAAACATTAACCATAGTCATCAATGACTTATTTTCACTAACTTTTAACCAAATACCTTAGTATTCATACACTTTATATTGTAGGCTATTATCAGTGAGGACCTAAACCACTTAACTGAGCACCAACAACAAATGCAAATAGGAGACAAAGATAAATATGTACAGTTGTGTAAATTCTGGACAAAAGAAAAATGGTAGACTGCCAGTGACCTTGACCTTTGAGATATGACATTGAGTCAGGTTATGAGGCACTGCCTCACTGAGAACAACTGGAGTTTGAAGTTTGAAAATATTCCCTTATTCCCTTTTGTGGTGTGCGAGATATGTCCAGGCAACAACAAAATGGCTGACTGCCAGTGACCTTGACATTTGAGATATGACCCCATGTCACACTGTCTTTACATGAATAACTTTGATGCAAAGTATGAATATTTACTGATAAGGCATAAAGAAGTTATGTCCGGACAAGCAGACAGATGGACGGACGGATAACACCATTCCATAATACGTTCCATCTAAATACAGGCATATAAACACAACACTTCTTAACACATCCTTTTACACCCTATATGCAGATAGTCTGAAAAAGTTTCTCCTAGGAAGGTACCCCCTACCAATTTTTTCCACACTGGATCCAACTCTGAATTGATTCAGCCAAAATAAAAACCAAAAACTACTTGACAAGACCATAAGTACAGTATTCAAAACAAGTTCAGAACTGGATTCATCACAATCCCTTCAGTGGTCCCGAAAACAAGCTTACAGTGTGAAAAAATACTCTCCCTCCCTTTATATGTTTCACACTTCAACCAATCCCTTCCTGTAAAGATTTGTCAAAATCAGCATTTTTGAAGAAGTTGACAGTGTGAAAAAAATTTAAAAGAAAACTTATCATTGGTTTAAAAGTGGAAGATTTTCAAAGATGAGCCAAGTTTTGAAAATTTATGGGTCCTTGCCCCTTTTCATTTGTAAACATGCGGCTTTACATAAAGATAGCTACTGCCAAATTTGGTAGTTTGAACCATTGATGCTGTAGAAAAACAGTCAAAAATGTCTAAAAGTTGATAAAAAACTGATATTCTGTTTATTTAGGTGCCTGTGTCCTTTACACTTTATCACAATGATCTTTAGATAATAACCTTACTACATGTAAATTTCATTTGAAGCACCAGCTAAAGGCTATGAAATGGAAATTCTTTCATCCAAAATACTTGATATCCTTAGGAATTAAATTTAAATTTGTGAACACAATTACCTGTACCGGGTAAATAAATGATGAAAATGTAATATAGTTATAAATACAAATGCACAAAAAACATATTAATTTATCCGTATCATTAGATTGCACTTGACCACTGTCATTGAATCCTTCTGCTACAACGATATCAAGCAGTCTGTTGATATAGATAGAACATGTGTAGTATTGTCTATATACAAGGTCATCAAGGGGTATGGAACAGGATTATCTCGGATCAATAAATTCAAAGATGTGTATTATTTCAAATTGTTTCACTTGATGATGCAATTTAAAGCTAAGAGTGACACACAGATGTATCTACATCAGTTTATCAGACTTGCATCTTGTTCACAGATGATTCTAGTGTTACAAGGTTTTCAACTCTTAGTTCTATGTAACACAGGGTGGATCACCTTTGCAGTCCAATCAATCATGTTTTGAACAGGTTAGGATCTACATTGTATGCTGCAGTAGATCCTGTATTTGAAGATGTTTTTATTACAGTGTACAGTGACCACAACACACAATCTTTTGATGATAAACCACTCCAGGAATGACCAAAAGATGTTTCAAGGTACCGTACAAGTTTTGGAATAGGACATGGTCACATGAGGCCCAATGGGCCATTATGATCACTCGAGTAAACAAGAGTCCCCATGGGCCTTAATGGTCACTGGAGTAAACAAAAGATCCCAGAGGGATCTTGGTGCCCACCATGGAATGTTCTATGTCTGATCTATGACAGACTGTTCTTTTCTCTTATTTTGCATCTCAACATTGAATTTAAAAGAGAATGGAATTCAGCATGGCCCACAGGTGTCCATCTTGGATTTTGATCTCTCTGAAAATGTAACATGCACATCTAGACCTCGGGGGAACCTCATAATCAATTTCATACATACATTGTTCCATTGTCAAAATACAAGATGGCCACCTGTCGGCCATGTTGGAATCCAAACTATCTGAAAATGTCATATGCACAACTAAACCTCACGGGGAACCTTCATGTCCAATTTCAAGGAAATCCTTTCAGTTCTTTCTGAGAAATAGCAATTACAAACTTCCTATGGTCAAAATCCAAGATGGCCACCTGTCAACCATATTGGATTCCAATCTCTCTGACAATGTAATATGCACAACTAGACTTCAACTGGAACCTTCATGTCAAATTTCAAGATCCCTTCAGTACTTTCTGAGAAGTAGAGGTAACAAACTTCCTTTGGTAAAAATCCAAGATGGCCCCCTGTCGGCCAGGTTGGATTCCAATCTCTCTGAAAATGCAATATGCACAACTAGACCTCAAGAGGAACCTTCATGTCAAATTTCAAGGAGATCCCTTCAGTCCTTTCTGAGAAGAAGCGGTAACAAACTTCCTTTGGTAAAAATCCAAGATGGCCCCCTGTCGGCCAGGTTGGATTCCAATCTCTCTGAAAATGTAATATGCACAACTAGACCTCAAGAGGAACCTTCATGTCAAATTTCAAGGAGATCCCTTCAGTCCTTTCTGAGAAATAGCGGTAACAAGAATTGTTCAGGACGGATGCAGGGCCATATGAATAGCCCACCATCAACAGATGGTGGGCTAAAAATATATTGTGATTACCTTGGGAATATACTGACCACTGGTTATGGGTTTACTTCGATTTTTCATTGAGGGCTATCCTGTTAGCAGTGAAGAGTCACAGAGGTTGCATTTGCACTTCGTGTAAAATATAGTTCAACTCAAGAATTCAACTTTTACAGAAAAGTCAAATATTTTGGTGTAAATGAAATTAAATCTAGTTTGAATAATTATTAAATGAAATACCACATAATTCTACTTACTTATGCGAAAATACGAAATTATAAAATATGATTTCTAGTTAGTTTCAACAAAACGTCATCAATCTATTTATAAATATGGAATTCCACTATATAAGATTTCAGTGATGTTGAGCCTGCCTTGAGAAACTGCAGTATTACTCCGCCATTCATTATATTGATATTGACAGCAATGTAAATAGAAATAATTACATATTGCCGATACTTACATGAAGCTAAATCAATTTCTATTGAACTCTCAAGAACATATATGATTTCTAGTCCACAGGAAAATGAAAATAAAAGCAGAACAGTGGGGATAGCATTGAGGAGGTGCTTGTTATGCAAATGGCACGTGAAATTCATTATGGATAAGTTCCTGTCCATTTTGAAAACTATCAAATTAATATGTTTGTCGATTAATCAATATACATAACCTGTCTTAATGAGATTCCCCATGCATATTTCCTTTATTTATACACCCTATATGGTGACCACATGCCTTACATAACCAGCGACTGCTCAATTTCAGCGGATGGTCACTTGTATACTGTTTGTATTGATATTGCAAAGGCAGGTACATTGTATCTCAAACATTGGATGTTACAATTTCCAGTTTTCGTTTGCGTGGAAGTTGGGGAAAATCGCCATGTCCATTGTCGGGTGTTTACACGACACATATCACAACTTTTGAAGATAATCACATTTAGATATGGATGTATAAACCTAAACTTTTTGTGTAATGGGTCTGTTTATAATGGATTTTAAACAGAAACGATGTCTTCAACAAAAGTTTTATCCATTGATATCTATAGGTGAAATTGGTAATAGATCGTTTTGTTACATCGTGACTTTAGGCCCGAATTATGTTGATGAAAAATTATTTCTTTAACAATAAACATTGGGTAAACTGTCTTTTTCACCCGGTACAGTCATTTATATTAATTAATTCAAGATAGAGAATGTTGTTTGGTTGGTTATTTAGTCTCGGCAGAGTTCATTTACCATGATAATAGCCCTAAATAGGATTGTTTACATTCGATATTACAAGCCCTAAAATTTGTTTAAAATCACGGCCACAATTCTCAAAAATTTATTATACCCGTTTCCAGTGTCATGTTTGGTTTAAATTTAAGTAGGTTCCATAAACACTCACATTTTTTTTTTAAATGAGTATTTATGCACGACAGACAATAATATTTAAAGTTGGTGCGGAAATAGGCTGATCTTTCTGCCCTGATTTTAAGCAATTTTTGGGGGGTTAGAATCAGGCACAAAAAAAATTGGAGCAGAAAGTTCAACCTAGTGCGGAAGATACAACAACTAAAATTTAGAATGTTAATTTTGAATTTATTTAGAGGCAGGAAGTTGAAGGGGTTTTTGGTTTTTAGATCTACATTAATTTGATTTATTTTCATTTCATATAAGTTAGATAGAAGTAGTTTGATTCACATGGCTATTTTGCCAAAATAACCCATTTCAGTACTTTGTTTCATGAGAGGGATAATTTAAAAGATGCATCAAGTTCTGGCCATTTTTGGAGCCCTATTCTAGCTCATTTTCGTTAATTTCCAATGAAACATCAGAAAATGGGAGCAATATAAGATTGGTTTTTAATTTGGCTGGAAGGACCATGGACAAAAGACGATTGCAATACAGGTAGGTTACGGTGACCTGGAAGGACCACAGACAAAAGACTATTGCAATACAGGTAGGTTACGGTGAACTGGAAGGACCACGGACAAATGACTATTGCAATACATATAGGTTACGGTGACCTGGAAGGACCACGGACAAAAGACTATTGCAATACATATAGGTTACGGTGACCTGGAAGGACCACAGACAAAAGACTATTGCAATACATGTAGGTTACGGTGAACTGGAAGGAGCACGAACAAAAGACGATTGCAATAGGTCACCATGAGCCTCGTGTGACCTAAAAACCGAGTACAAACACTGAAGTACATTCACTATGCTTTATTTGATCAAATCTGCATGACAATGCATATACTTGAGTCATGAACATTATTTTGAATGTTATCAAATCAAAGTAAAAATTAAAAGTTTTTTATGTAATTAGTTATAACAGGTATGGTCATAAATGACTATAGTAATAAACATACAGACCAGCTATATTATAAACCATGCAACCCCACGCCACATCAAACTCTTTATTTACACTTGCTTTCATAAAGAATTGTCATGTGACATGCTTAACATGACGGACATGTAGGTACCAGGAACCCCAACACCTGACAGAGGTCCCATTTCAAACATACTGAAATTATATGCCTAAAATAGTTTTGTACATGTAGCAAAGCACAGAGTATTAACAAAAGACCTCTATCTAACATATGCTAAGTAGAAAAACACCAAATAAAGTCCCCTCACAGTTCAAAATGTATATCAGATATTCAGAGAATGCCAATAAGTAGCAGAATATTTTCACTGTAATACAATGTATTTTTACTGTTTACTGAAATAACTTGTTTATCCATAAAAAAAAAACTATATTAAGAGTGGACATACAAACACAAGATTCAAAACAAATTTATTTTTATGGCCATCTAAGATAAAATTTGAAACATTAACCTTAAATAAAATATCAAATATAGAATTTATCTATCTGGACTAATTTTTCAAAGTATTATCTAATAAATGCTGTATATAGACCTCTGAATTCCTCATATACAAGATAGTCTGAATGTTGCAGCTGAAGCCAGAATGTTACAGCTGATTTATAACTTGGATGAGGATCACTTTGTACTTTCAATGGCTTCATTTGCTGCTGCACTCTCTTCTTTTAATTCCTTTTCAGTAATTGTCATTTTATTACGTGCGAAGTCACCAATGTTCAGATTGGCGACAATCTCATAGGTTTTGTCTTCTTTTATTATGACTGGAAAACTGTATATAAGCCCCTTTTCAATGCTGTAGGAACCATCTGATTTAACTCCCATTGAAACAAATTCACCCTACAAATACATGAAGAATAATAATGTTATAGTTAAACAGGTATTTTGAAAAGTGAACAAAGAAATGCTGTCTACAGCACTACTTTTTAAATGACCACATACTCGGTGAATTGAAGAACATTAAATCATTTACAGAAAGCTCATAAACACATTGTTTGCCTTTTATTATCTACGAAATAAGGCTGTTTCCCCATCAGAAAATTTCCCAATTTGTCAAAAAAAAAAAAAAAAAAAAAAACCCAAATAAACATCTACAAATGTGGAAAGAAGACGATAAAGAATATGTACATATAGGCTGATATGGCCAAGAATTAATATTGCAGTCTTTAAAAATTCATAACAAATTCTAGACAGTAAAATTTGACAAAATTCTTTCACAAAAACATTTACAAGTAAAACACATCAAAGTGAATGCAAGGGGAGATAATCAAAATCATGCAAAAATGAATGAACATGACAAAGTCTGAAAAGAGTTGAAAAACCCATCAAAAATTAATATTCTGATTTTTATAAAAAATACTATCATACATCCATGCTGATCGCTAAGAAATAATTCATTTTTCAATTCATGTAGTGGTTCTGGAGAAGAAGATTTTTTAAGAGGGGTACCTTAATTGACCTACTTTGACCCACCCCAGGGCTTATCTGGCTGAAAATTAAAAACTTGGTAGAGGACCTTGAGTACATACTTCCTGTTAAGTTTCATCAAAATTCCTCCAGTGGTTATGAAACAAAAGCTGATAGTATGAAAAATGCAACACGCCCCCTTCATTTGTGCAGTCTTAAAAAATTCATAAAAAATTATAGAAATTAAATTTCAACAAAACTTGTGCACAAAAATATTTCTTCACCTAATTACAAATAAATAACATTAAATAAATGCATCAAAGTGAATACAAGGGAGATAATTGAGAAATTCATGCATAAATGAATGAAAATGACTAATGTCTGAAAAGACCTCAAAAACGCGTCAAAATTAAGATTCCGATTTCTATGAAAAATACAAAATTGAATCATAAATTCATGTAGATCACTCGGTAACAATCCATTTTTCAATATATGCAGCAGTTCTGTAGAAGAAGATTTTCAAAGAGGGGTACCTTTTGTGACCAATTTTGCCCTTCCCCAGATCCACCCAGGGGCCGATCTGGCTGAAAACAACAAACTTGGTAAAGAATCTTGAGCACTTGCTTCCTTTTCATCAAAATCCCTTCAGGGGTTTTAGAGAAGAAGTCGAAAATATGAAAAGTTTACGGATGGGGAGTGATCACAACAGCTCACATGATATCATGATGATATAATAGCTGACAGCAGTCATCTAAAAAAAAAGATATATCTGAAGGTTAATATCTTACCGGGGCAGTTCCAAACCACCAATCATGCATGTGATCTACTATAGCCTTAGCAGCAGACATGGCACTTGAAAGTTTCCGAGCTTGTATAACAGCAGCACCTCTTTGCTGGACCGTCTGTAGAATATAGACAACAATGATCAATAAATTGATGGTTTTCATAAGTAGCTGAGGTTCAGGGGTCATTGACCATTTGGTGAAAGTTTTCAGGGGTCAAAACTTAAAACTGAAGAGTCATATTGAAATTTTTGTTCCACAGCCTGTAAATGCTCAGCCAGGCAGGGTTACAATGAGTTACATGTACAATGTCAAGTACACTCTTGATGAAGACTACATCTATTGCCAAATCTAATGTTCCGTTGATTTTCTTCTTCATTTGGCCATAGCAGTGGCAGCAAGTTTCTGAAGTTCTATCTAAGCAATTTCAAAAGTATTTTTATAGACCCTGGAGACACATGGAACAGCAACTTGCAAGGTATGCCTGTCATGTCAAAATATTTTATATTGAATTTCAACAAATAAGAAACATAACTCTGTAATGGCAAAAGTCAAAATTCTGAGAATCGAAAGATATAGTGTGTTTAGGTAGATATATAGGACAGGGTTTTTTGCGATTTCCCACAAAAATCATTCATATCTGTAATCATTATCTTACGTAAAATGAATTCACTTGTACAATATGTAGACCTTCTCTAATTTTATTACATTGGTTAAAAACAATCAGCGGAACAGCCTGTATAACCCAATTTTTTGTCATGTGAACCCTAATGACCAATCAACTGAATGTCAACACTTTCCTTTATGCACATTTAATACAAATCCTTTAACACGTAATTAAATAAACTGGATATGGAATCATATATGAAGGAGTTGTGTCGAAGAGTAATATTGAATTGAGCAGAAATCAGTTTTATTCATTCGGGAGAGGAATTTTATTAACAGGGCTAAACGTGCCACTTCAGCTACACATTGTAGCATATATGGAATAAGGAAACTCTAAATACATGTGTTATAATATCAACTTTAATTGCAGAGATTTCTGCTGTTGAAGGTACCATTTTTGACATTTTAGTCACACATTTGTGTTTATTCAATAACAGCAAATCAACAAAATAAAGTGATAACTTCATGTGCCATATATAATTAGTCAAATATCATTCACATAAAGTGATAACTTCATGTGCCATATATAATTAGTCAAATATCATTCACATAAAATGGTGTGTACATTTTCTTCCAAGGTACTGAAAATGAGGGTTTGTGAAGGAAAATTCAGCTCGGCAGCAAACTCAAAACAATTGCTTGATTGATGGGTGACCTCACTATTTTGGTTTCAATTGCAGACTGGTTAACAAAGCAACATCTTTGATAGGGCTTGATTGATGGATTTTATTTATTCTGTTCATTTATTAGGCCTACTTATGTATGTAGACGGTTTTGTGATGTAGTCATGGTATCGTTTAATAGCAACTACAAAAATACTCCGTAACTAAACAATTTAGAATTGTGTCTAGCTTTTAGTTTTTAGGTATTTTTCCAAGAAATTGAAATAATTATGTCAATCTTTAGATTTCTAATAAAACTTTTGGATACATATGCATATACAAATAGTCGACTAATTTAAGGAAATAGGCATTATATTGCTTTTCTATGGTTTTGGCCATGCCTTATCATAATAGAAGTGCCTGAGGGAGCAGGTAAAAATTGATGAAACAAGATGGTTTTTGTAGAGACACAAGATCATATCATATATGGCATGTATACAAAATTTCATCAAAATCCATACAAAAACCTGGGAGGAGAAGGAGGTACAAATTTTGTGTCTACAAACAAATGGACAGACAGACAACCTGATTCCAGTATACCCCAAACTTTGTTGCAAGGGGGTATAATCACATTTTCATCTCACATCCACAGTTTCCACAGAATGTTATGTTTTCAAATATCTAATATCTGCTCTTCTACACTAGACCTACATTCAATCTTGCGAAACCCTTCAAGAGTCACAATGAAGTCTTCAGAATTATAATAGTCTGCATATGGGACCATAACTATCACGAAAAGCGCAACCAAGTTCGGTATCAGTGATCTAGTACATTAACGAGTATTTCACGAATGACCGAAGTACAAACTATCTAAATAAACATTTCGACTTTCTGAGACGGCCCCTTTATGGCACACAATTTATCAGGGCTTTAAGAACACCTTGACTTCTAGTCGCCATTTGGCAACCTACTCAGAATTTTACTCGCCATTTGAAATTTTTTGGTCGCCATGATCAATATTTTACATTTTATCATGCATGTATCTAGGCCTATAGGCATACCTTACATTGTCATAAATAAGTCAACTAATGCCATCTTCTTCCCATTTTTGCAAAATTTCATGTTTATTTGAATTTTTTAAAATATATCTATTTTGATCCAATAATCATTGAAATTTCTCTGAAGCTTTATTTCTGCAAAACAACAATATTTTTTATTTTAATTTTGTTGACGGTACTTAGGCCTACTATGAACAATTTAAAGAAGGAATTAAGTACACTGAATTTTTGCTTGGTTTCATTAAAAGAAATAAACATTCAACTATATAGAAAAAAGATGCATACTGCAGTAGGCTTCCACAAAAATATACAAGATTTCACTAAATATAAGAGTAACACTATCCTTACTATTTTTATAAAAAGAAAGACTGAGAAGCTAATACCATTCTCCATAGTAAAGAATAATAAAAAAACAGAAAGAAACAGTCTCATGTGCCAATGTCTATATTTCAAGATTAAGACCGATTTATTGTCCCAATACTTATTTGACTATGACTTTCAAAAATGGTCACGGACATTGACGTCTGCGTATGAGTATGAGGAGGCCTGTGAAAGGATTCACTTACATTCAGTAAAGAGTTATTAAAACAACTCTTTCAACCACTTCATCGTAAGAAATTCTGTTTAAAGATTTTTAATTTATTGGGTCACTGCCTGTTACATTTATGCTATTACTAGCCGCTGTGCCTACTTGAAAACCCGAAATCAGTTAGCAAGGCTCGCTTTCTCTTGTGTGTCATTTTATAAGGTCACGCGAAAATCCTGGGAAAAAACCCCTGTAATTACCAGAATGGAATTGTGACTAAAACGGCACAAATCATGGAATATACTGTTAAAATTATAAAGCTAACTAATACTGACACAAGTACTTGAATGTTAACATGTATGGTAATTGTTTTAGAGACGTATCGATGATACAAACAAGAAATTATCATTACCATGCCTATTGGGAATATTGTTTTTTTACTGGTTTTAATGTAACCTTCTTTTAGGTTAAATAAGCACTTAAATGGGCCTAAATCATGTTGTCTTAGTATGCATCAATCACCAGAAAAGAAGTGTTTTTTGACTCAGACTGGTTAAAAACAATTCGGGACCGACCAGAATACAAAATACGGATTCTATGTATGATAACATTGCATTTACTGCACCCTATTTACTGTTGCCAAAATGGCGAGTTAGTTTAATTTTTAGTCGCAATTTACAATTTATAAGACACATATGCAACCAAATTATCCACCTCTTTGGGCCCTGTTTATCACTGCTGTTCAATTATGTAATCATATAGGTAAATTTCGATCATATTTTACAATAAGTTTTAAAGACAACTTTCACATATTTGGATAAAAAAAAATCGAAAAATTGTGTGTTGTGTAATATTTTTAGAAATATGTTGATATACGCTGTCAGTAATCACAGTTTTTATTTTCTGCAAAGATTCTATTTTCCTCTGTCCTATATGTACTCAAATGCACTATACCTACCTTCTAAGAACCAAGCATAGAGTAAAAAGTGCATAAGGATTTATGAAGGCAAACTGACTTATTGTCGATCATGTCAAATTTTAATGATTAAAGTCCCATAACTCCGTAATGACCTAAGTCAAAATCATCAAAATCGAAAGGTGCCTTGCCTTCATGGAACCAAACAAAAAAATCCCAGATGTTTTAAGATGAACAGCACATTTAAGTCACTCAAATTTTACTCTGCCAAAGATCCAAAATTAATTACCTTGCTATTACAAGAAATATTAAGAACAAATAAGCTTATTCCCTTATTTTACAACATTCTGACCGCTTTTGTGCATCTTAACTTGAGGACCTAGCTTAAAAGTGAACTGCTGACTGGTTTTTGGATTGTGCATGCCAGGATCAAACTAATAAAGTTCTACAGTGTGGTTATTGTAACAATCAGGATATATAATTAGTTAATCTTGTTAAATGATTTGTTTATTTGGCGAAGGACAGAAGATATTAAATTCTGCTGCCCACCTGAACCTGACCACCTGTCAATAAAGTATGTGCTATCAAATGGCGCAATTTCATTGGTCGATCAAGTTACATGTCTTTGTGAAATCTTAGATTGATTCTAAATTACCACTACAGCAAAATTGTCAAAAACAGATAGAAGTGGAATTTCCAGGATCAGAACTCGGGTCCTCAAGTCAAATTGAAACTCTCTGAGTGACACTTTTAATTTTAGTTATACTCTTTATATTAAATATCAGAGGTAAGCAGAAAGACTTGAAGTACATCAAATATCCTCAATGGCACTTAATACCCGAGAATGTACAGTTGTAAAAAAGGCGCAAACGCTATTACCATATAAGCAGAAATTTTAGCGAGGATTCAATTTTGGCATTATTAGCGAGGTTGTTGAGATCACTAAAATTGAATATCGCCAACAATTCATTCCTCATCCTTGGTAAAAGTTATCTACTTTTAATCATATAATCGTGAAAATTACTTCTTGCTAAAATTATATACCATGTTTTTAGGACAAAACGCTAATTTTCATCTCGCTAAAATTTCAATTTACAGTCAAACCTGTTTTAAGAGACCATCCACAGGAAGAAGGAAAAAGGGTCACATATGACAGGTGGTCTCTTAATTCAGTGGGTCACTAAGACAGGTTAAACTGTATATGGTATGTATACCAATCTGCAAGATTAAAATTTGATGGCACTTACTTTGATAAAGTCGTTGTTTAGCCAGTTATCATCCTTTACAGCACTCCTAACACTAATTTCTTCACCGTCTTTAGTAGTAACTTTTGCATGTTCCACATCTGGATATTGGGTGGAAGAGTGATTACCCCAAATGATACAGTTTTTAACTGATTTATTGGAAACTCCAAGTCTTAAAGCAATCTGTGAACAAATTTTTATATTAAAAGATTTATAAATTAACAATGCTTAGTTTATGTCATTCTGTACAAAACTGACATGAGTTTGAATCATACTAGCATGCTGAAATATACCGTAATCGGCCGTGTATAATCTGCACTCTTTTCACTCTAAAATTTGTCATTTGATGGGGTGCGGATAATACAGTACAACAGGTTCTTTGGACATTTTTTCCCATGGGACTATAGTAAAAAAAAATAGTGCAGAAGATTTGACGTTGGATGGTAAACTTTTTCATATCGTAATCATGATGTTCGAGTCAGTTTATTTTTCCATTACTTTCTGTATGTGTTTATTGTCTAGGGTGATGGTCAATAAATGTTTGATAAAATGAATCTTGTCTTCAGTTAGTGTGCATGTGTATTTCAGTTTAGAAATCACCTATAAATAGCTCATTGCAAAGTTGGTCAACAAGTGACACTCAGACTGTCACACTCTCTGATTGCCAATTGGTAACCAGGCATGGCTTTAATCATAAATTAACCATGGGAAACAGAATAGTACAGTACCTGTGTGTTCTGTTAACCTTCCTTGTAGAGATTTATGCTATTATTGAAAATATGAACAATCTCAACTCGAATTCTTGTGATTATTTCACGCTTGTAAATGACAAAGCGAACCGCCATACTGTAACTGTAAATAAGGGAGTTACACGGAACAGCATATGTAGTATCTTGTAGTTTCGTACTTGCAGTTTTACATTTATTTCAAATCTCATAGTATCATATTTTCTTTTATTTAATAAATATTTATCTATTTCTGTCAAATACTGATCAGGGTTCGAAAAACTGGTAAAAATGCACTCGCCCTTTGTGCGAGTGATTACATTATTTCCACTCGCCCGAACTCATTTTGCACTGCGAAACTATGAAACCGTAGTAATTCAAAGTGGATGTGTTAAGTGTGTATAAAATCTTTTTCAAAGTAAATAGATCTTACATGTATATAACTTAACAGATTAGATACTCTTTATTTGACAAATTGTCATTTATTACAAAGGAAAAAAACATAACTTTTGTATGCTTTCATTTTAAGTTTTTAGAATTCAAATTCTCGACTGAAATTTTGGTTGCCTGTCAAGAAAATCTTGTTGCCCGCAAAGAAAGTAATATTTTATTTAATTTTGTGTTTTTTAAATTTATTGTTATTTTAATAGATAAATGTTTATACAATATATACAATGTATTGTCTCTGAATGATGCATTTACATCTAAATTAACTGTAAATGCATCATTATTATTATTATCAATTACTATTATTTCTATTTTATGATGTTGCTACTACCAGACATGTCTTTAAATCAATGTAAATTACAGAAGTAAATTTACACTATTGTTAGATGAAAACAATAGCCATCCATTTCTATGTATTTCATTAAAACTTTTATTTACAGTAACTATTTTTACTTTTATCATTCACTTAATTTAATTAAGATTTTAAAACTTTTTTGAAACACTGTATAGCGTTATGATTATTTTACCAAATCCAAAAATTCAGGTCCATTCGATATTGGTTCTTTTATTTACACACATCCAACTTCCACTTCCTCCACAAACTGCAAGTACTAGCAGTCAATACACGATGTGTTCGGTGACATTTTCGGCCATGAGGTAAAGACTAACATGTTTAATTGCCAATTAAATAATTATTTAAGTTTCTAATTGTTTTTGTAATGTATTTTGAATTAAAAATAGAAGGAAATGATCACTTTCGAAACTTAAAAGGTAATCCGGATTTTCAGTATGGCTTTAGTGGGCCTACTCGCCAAACAGACGAATTCATTGTCAAAATTTACTCGCCCGAAACGATTTCTTACTCGTCAATGTGAGCAGGCCAGTGGATTTTTCGAACCCTGCCGATCTTAGGATTGATATTTAAAATTAGTCTGATTTTCGGTCTTACTAATACCCCAGTAATGGCCATGTATAAAACCCAGATGCGGGTTAGGCCTAAAAGCATGGACGCCTTTTTTTCTGCGAGATCTGATGCTGAAATGGGGTGTGTGGATAATACATAAATGCGGATTATACACGGTCGATTATGGTATTGTATGTCCAGATACTATGTAAATTTTATGAAGTACATCTGCTTTTGCATTATTTGATAGAATTCTTAGCTATTCTAGAAACCTTCTTTACCTATTACAGTAATACACCATTACCTGGACACAGACCTTCCAGACATTTTCCCTGGGTACAAACCAAGCCATGTCACCCAATATTTTTTTTCAAAAGAGTTAGATGTAACAGTGCATGTTTGTAAATTCAGTGTTAATAAAATGTGATGTCTTTCCCATTTCTTTTTACAGTGTAACACCAATTTTACTGGACACAGACTGGACTTTTGACCTAGTGATCTTGACCTTTGACCTTGTAACGAACTTGATTTGCTGTTTTGTTATTTGAATTTCCCGCCTTGTTTTTACTTTCTTCCAAAACCGGTTTAGCAACTTACCTGTGCGAAGTTAATAATACTTTTGTTATAATCCTCACTCCTGTCCGTGCAGTCGAATATATCAGACGTGTCTGCTAGTTGTTCTGAACTAGGAATGGTGGGCGTATTATACCCGAAAACTTAAATTGATATTTGAACATGCAAATATCAAGGTAAATAATATTTATTTACTCTATATTATGTATCTTTTATATATTGTGACGTATTGAAGTTTTCGTATTTACTTGCACTACACGTGTTCGAATTGTATTTCGTTATATATTTATAAACTAAACCGTGTAGTTCTTATTAACATTATTAATATATGAAGGTCTGAGTGTTTAATATATTGTGTATATAATGTAATTTCAAAGGTGTGGTAGTAAAATAGCCCAGATAACAGGCAAGCAGCTCGTGTAACTACGGAGGCCCAGCCGGACTAGGAGTCAAGATTTCAGCTGTGTTGTGCCGTTTATTTCATACTGAACTCTAACATACAGCAGTAGAAGTAGCAGTATTTTATAATGAGATTGTGCTACAGAACCAATTGAGAAGTTACTGTATATCCTTTTGCAGTGAAACTGAACTGAAAATTACATTTATTTGAAAGACTAAAATGAAACAAGGGACTAATATAATTTTATTAAAGTGATTCACTCGACCTTGAAATGATATTGAAATAGACTCAGCCGAAATATCCGTAACCTATCATTTTGTTTTCTCAATTCCTGTATATAATTCATTTTCTTATTAAATTGTTTTAATTGATAAATTTCTTGGTGTTGTATCTGAGTTGGTAATCCGGCAATCCTCGGACTTCATGATATTTGGGTTAAAACGGAACCCTACATTCATGACAGACCTACTTTGCAAAATGTTTAACCTCAGATGAAGGAATCAAATTATTTTCCAGTCCTGACAGCACTTAGTCTTCATTTGAACCAGTGGTTTTACTTGCTAGCCTGGAATTTTCACTGGCACAGGCCTTTTTCTATAGTTTACAAGAGCTGAATTTTGATTCCATTCCCAATGCAAAATACATATTTTCTCCCAGTTTGATGAAAAATCTTCCCAATTTGGTGTTAAGGCCATGACCATAAAATAACAGATAAATAAATTAATGTTCAAGAACTTTCAACTGAAAAAAAAAATGTGCCAGCTGTTTTCACCAATTTGACAAAAATCCGTGTTAAAATTCCTAATTGTGTTACCAATGGTATTTTCCCCATAACGACTTAACAAGAGGCCAAATGGACCTTAATGGTATATTTTCTGTTTACTTACGAGTCTGTGACGTTGAACTTTGATCCCATGACCTTGAAATTTTGACAACATGATCCTTATATAATTCCTGACAACTTTCTCATGTTTCTTTGCATACAAAAAGTCTATCAGTCATGAGTTAAGCCATTTGTATACAACTGTACCCTATGTTATTCAAGTGCCCCAGTTTATCGATAGATTTCATTTTCATTTGCAAATTCTGTAAACATGACTTAATAATCATGCATACAAAATTTCAAAGTCATCTGATCATTGGTTCATAAGAAGATTTTTAAAGATGTACCAAATTTGGGTCTTTTTTGGGAGAACAACACCAGTCCAAACAGAATTTTGTCAGTCAGGACCGACGGAATGATGTTATTGGCATATACTGGAATGGCGTTATGTCATAGATATCATGTATATTACATATTGAAATATATATAAAATATCAGAACAGGCAGTTTAATATTTCTAGTATTGGTCTCTAGAGGACCCAAAGTCAGCTAGGACCAGTAGTTGGCTATTACATGATTTTAATTCTGCTGCTATTTCTCAAAGTTGGACAAAAGGATAGAATGATAAATCTGCCTATGGGAATAAGGAGCCTGCCTAAGGGAATAACAGACCTGCCCATGGGAATAACAGACCTGCCTAGGGGAATTGCAGACCTGCCTAAGGGAATAACAGACCTGCCTACAGCATATTTACCTGAGACTGAGCTCTGTTCTGATCAAGTCGAGTCAAGGCTGTAAAATTTTCCTCAGGAATAGAGGGAGCATTATTCTGACATACCAGTGCATTTGTGTTGGCTGGATTCCCAACAACAACAACCTGAAATAATTTTAAAAAAATACTACACATTTCTATATCAATTAATGACAAAACAAAAGATTTCAAATAAGGTTAATACAAGAGGTCTATAGGCATAATGCTCACCTGGGCAAAACTTACAACAGCAAATAACATCTGATCAAAAAACATGAATACTATGTCCTGTCAAAAGTGATGGGCATATAAAAATTAGATTAAAAGGGGAATAACTCCCATAAATGTCTATCAAATAAATCTGATCAGAAAACATGAAAAATTAGACTAAAAGGGGGAATAACTCCCATAAATGTCTATCAAATAAATCTGATCAGAAAACATGAAAAATTATACTAAAAGGGGGAATAACTCCCATAAATGTCTATCAAATAATATCTGATCAGGAAACATGAACAAGAGTTCAGTAGCCCCCCTCTTGAAAGACAACCTCATTTGCAGCCAAAAAGTGGCCTTTCAAATGGGGTGGCCTCTCAAAAGAAAATAATCAAAATTCAAAATGGCCGATTTCGAAATTACTCATCATCTG
Organism: Atrina japonica; assembly: GCA_030159075.1. Taxonomy (NCBI): domain Eukaryota; kingdom Metazoa; phylum Mollusca; class Bivalvia; order Pterioida; family Pinnidae; genus Atrina; species Atrina japonica. The sequence continues at coordinate 1,378,044 of BROG01000042.1, read as the reverse complement.
GCATTTAACCCAGTTGTGTACAGTTGTACATATAGATTCTAAATTTAATGTAATTCTAAGATGTGATAAAAATCAGTTTAACTGCTATGCCACAACTGGAGATTTTTAAAATTTTTTAGCTGATTTGGCCAAAAAACTGGAGTTTTATAACAGATGTTTTTATTGACGTTTTGTTGTCATTTATCTTTTTCTTTTTTTTTTTTTTGTATGTCACAACATCTGATTGATTTCCTTGTTTTGTTCAATTATTTAGACAACTGAATACCTAGCATGAATTTTGCAAGTTTATAAACCAATTGAATAAAAAGATAACAACTTTGTTTATAATCTAAAATCTAGAATTTAAATACCAGTCCAGTCCGGTCCGTTTCCGTTTTACTTATATTACTTCCGGAGGTATGTAAGATGTAATAACTATTTTTGACAGCTGGAATCATGATTCTAATCATCAATGATCCAACGTGTGTCACATGACATACACACACTCACTTAGACTAAGTCTTAATTAAGACCAAGTAACTGCCAATCAGTGGATGGGACGGTGTTACATATGTATATAATCATTAACACTCTCAATATTAAACATGACCACAGGCTATTTACCTGTAAAAGTGTCAACCAATTGATTACTGGACGTTTGCTGATTAGTGATTATGAGGAGTTTACATGTTGGTCACATTTATTGTCTTTTGTGGTACTTGAAATTTGACGGAAGATTCTGAAATATGACGGGAGGGGCCGAAGGGATCCTAAAAATCCGGAGAAGAATCACATGTCATGTAGATTTATGCAGCGAGTGATTTTAAGTTTCCACAGTTTTTTGCTTTATTGTCTGTTATATGTTTATGTTAATATTCAAACACATTTTATGGAAATTTTCATGGCCATTCAGGTTACCATTGGCTGTTTCACTTATTTTGGCTAACCCGTAATGAACTTCTGTGTTAAATTTGACTACTTCCGGTTTATCTTACTTTAACATTTCGGCCGTTTTATAGGGGGAAACTCAACTTTTAACAATGAAACAATGGCCACTGGATGCACTGAAGAGGTGGCCTTCTAAAAGGGGTAACTTTGTTCACAAATAAGTTAATGCAAGCAATAATCGGCCAGGAGAAAGGGATGGCCTCTCAAGAGAGTGGCCGTTTCACAGAAGGACTACTGTACCACAAACGGTACATAATACTCCCGCCATGAAAAGCGATGCAGATTTTATTTGAAGGAAGCAATTGACACTAAGCATGCATTAGAGGAAAATTAGTTGTGCTGAAATTAGTTGTGCTGAAATTAGTACGTGATTATAATATACAGGTTTACATGGAGATGCACAATGAAATGTGCCTGCATTTGAAAACCTACACAGCACATAAAGTTATATATGATTTCTAGATGCCCTACATTCACAAATAATGATGATGAAATGTTGATTTGTTTCGAGAACATGTTGCAAGAAACAACTATATATGTTTTATCAAAATTCATTCATCAAATTACTCAGAAAGCATCAGACGAGCAAAGTTACATACTATTTCTAACAAGTGGCCCACGGGCCTTAACAGTCACCTGACTATGCACATTTTTTGGTCTTCAGAAATCATTGTGTTAACTATGTGCTCTTTATACTTCATAATAGATGATGGATATATTGATTTAACTATCATACAATACTGACAAGTTTCAATCCTTTCATAGGATGGCAAGTTTAATCATATCATAGTGAGATGTGATTTTGTTATATCCGGATTAGATACAGAAAAATAAAAAACATCAATCGCTTTTTGTGCCTTACCGACCAAATTGTTCAAAATTTTACAATTATGGAAAGCTTTTTGCTCTTTCTAATCATGCATTCAATCTTTCTTCATAATGCACAAAAGTGAGGGAGATTTTCTACAATTATGTTCATTTTCACAATATAACAATTTTGGCCCTTGCCCAAAGGCACATAAATTTCACAATTTTGGTAGAAGACTTAATGCCTCATCCAAGAAGGTACAATTGTAACAGCACCTGGTTACAAAGGTCGCCTAAACCACCCAATCTCTTCATGTAATCCAGTCCATCTACATGTACGTGATCAGAGAAACTTAAGTTTCACCATTACATACAAAAATTGTATTATACAACTTGTTTAGTCATGAGGAGCATGTTTAGTGGTAAGGTTCACAAGTAATTTTCAGATGATTTAAGATTTCAAAAATAAGGGGGTGGGGTATGGCCCTGGGGACACCCATAAATTTCATCCTGAAACTTGTCTTGTCATGGGTAATAAGAAAATAAATGGTTTAGGGATGGGGAGCTCAACTATTCATGAGATAATTGAATATTTCTTAATTAAGGAGGTGGGGATGACCCAGGGGGACTCCCAAAATCTTACCATAAAACTGTCTTGTCATGAGGAATAAGAAATTTCTTCTTTTGGTAAACGAGGTGTTCCGAAAAACCGAAAGAAGAAACATGACTCAGTGGCTGAATGACAGTAGGAAGCAGATCGCTTCGTTTTTATTTAGGAAGGTGCTTGATGTTTAGGGGGAATTTGTTGCAAATAAACTAGTTTTGGTATCTGTTTATGGTTTACAACAAGTTTGAAAACCGGTTATGAAACTGAAACTAATACTAATTATACAAAAAAGGATATTTATATTATCACAATATTTATTAACCCCGATTATGATGTCTCCACATTTTGAATTGCTAGGGGTTAATATGCTAAAAAAAAAAAAAAAAATCACCCTATGGCAAGTTCCCTCTTAAATGAAAACGTGAAAACATGATAAACAAAATGACAATCGATAGCTGATCAACTTGGAGTTTGAATTTTTAATATTGTAAAATGTGTAAACCAATCCACAAATATCAATAACTCAAAGTTCGGTCTGTGATCGTATAGTTTTATTCTCAGCACAGCAGAGTACAGCAATGGTAACAATGTTTGAATTTTTAATGAGTAATTTTGAATTTGGAATTTTTATATCTAAATTAACTTGTCAACATATTTACTTGGCCGAATTAGAAATCATGTAATTTTAGCTGCCCGTATTTCTCCCAAATACATATATAATATACATCAATACTATTTCAAGTCACACCAATTTATTTACGTATATAATTTCCTAAAAGATTTATCTCCCGTACCTCATATTGTTACAAACGTCCCCTATCCCTTGAAATTTTTTACTAAATGGTAAAATTTCATTTCTTAATAAATACTTTGCCAAATTATAATTAGTAACTTTTATAAAATTTTTCCATTGGTGTAGCTTGAAAGTTATAACATAATTAAACATAATTATCAATACACAATTCAATAAAGTTTTCACTACTAATCAATGAAAATGAATAAGTTGTGACTGGATTTTATCGATAAAAATTTCATATCTGGAGTAATAATAATTAACTTGTGACTTAGATTTCTCAATAATCCACTATCAATTATGACCTGGATTTTCAACAATTCATAAAACTCGTGATTGTAACAAATAAAGTTCATTATTACAGTCCATAAGTAAAGTTTCATTATGTTAAAGTTCATTATAACAGATACGATTAATAAGATCACTTTTTAACACTTTTAACATATTCATGGAAAAATCCTCCATTCACGGAAAGTCCTCCGTCCTTGTAAATATGTCTGTCTGTCACCGTTGTTTCATCTTTTTCTGTTATAAGATTGCGAATGTCATTATCATCTGTTTTACTGCCCGAAGGGAAGTAACATCTAGATAGCATGTCATGTAATTCTGTTATTAATTCCCCTATCAAAAATTATTGTTTGTTCTGTGCTTTACCCAATTCATTCTTTAGCACATAGAATACCTAAAAGAAATATAAAAGGCATTCCGTCCATGTTGTCACCGCCATGTTGTTGTAGAAACAAACTCATAAACCTACAACCACCCCATAGGCAGTTTGAATGGTTTAATAAACTAGTTTGGGTTTAGGATAAAACAAATGAAAAACCAGTTTTTGTTTGGATCCGATCTAAAACCAGTTTATGTAACAAATGTAAAGTTTACTAAACCTGTTCAAAACTAATACCAGTTTCTGTAGTACAAATTTGCCCTCAGTTAGTGAAAAATTTTTTTGATTTATTATGGATAAACTAATCATTCTCTGTTTGTTGCTGTTTGTATGTTGCAGAAAACATCACTTGAGGAACAGATATTTATTTTTGTCGAGAAGCACAGGTGCATAGTGATGTTATACACTGTAGCAGTTTACATTTTCTTCAGTCTGCTCACTGTAACATATTTTCATCATGATATTGTTTTGCTGTGAAGTCTGAATTTTAATTTAAGAATATGATCTTATTTCAATAATGTACCGCCCCTGAACAAAATTACCGGCATTTTCTGTACATTTAAAACTTTTTTCTTAATGAAAAACGTTTTTCAATCCCAAATCAATACATTCTACATACCGGTTTTGTTTGGTACGTCTGTATATGCTTTAGATTTTATTGTATACATAATTTTCCTTTGTGTTTGATATAAAAAATTGCATGTATGCTCATCATGAAAAAGGAGATGAAAATATGCTAACTCACTTGTGTCAGTTGTGACTAGATCAAAATATCCAAATTGTAAGTTGGACCAACATTTTCAGCTGTAAATGTGTTAAATTTAACACTTTGATTTTAATCATTTGTAGACACATGTTCCACGAAGGAGGTTTCTGCATTGAAATTGTCCGTAAAAATCAACTTCACCGCTAACATCTTATTTTAGAATCCATATCTATCTCGGATTCTGTTTCCATAGAAAAGGGTTTACATGTTGTTCACGTGCAGAATCATCCCTCAAATCAGATACTAAAAAGTCATTTTTAGAGTTGGAATCAGAGTTGAAAATACCTAAAACATATTGGTGAAATCTCGGATGCATAAGCGGCAGCCATTTTTCAAATTCATTCACCAATTTCAAAATAACAGCACTTTTATATTCGTCGTAACTTGCTTATTTTCCCCGGCATTACATGTACATGTGATAATATAGACTAAAGTCTCATCTAATTCTCATTATAATCGTGATTTCCGGTCATAAACTGAAAGTGGGAAAAACGCGAATTGAAAGTGAAGCCACTGAAGGAGAAACACAAGTTGGTTTACAAAGTTCTCGTAATCAGCGGTTGTACTTCTTCCAGGTGATCATGGACGTTATCGTGAGTAGTGAACAATAAATTTAGCGGGCCTTTTAGGACACCATTGTTTTGGAGTAAGGAACATAACACCTAAACCAGTCTTTGTAAAAGGAAAAAATTATTTCTCTTGTCAGACATGTCATTGAATTTTAACAAATAAAGTCCCATAACTCTGTAAGACAAAATTGTAAGAATAAAAAGGTGCCTAGTTTTCATGGAACCAAACATATAAAAATTTCATGAAAAATTGTGAAAATAAACATGACTTATTGTCAAACACGTCTAATTTTTAACAAATTAAGTCCTATAAAAATTTGGTACAGATTTATCAAATTTTAATAAACATTAACAAACAAAGTCCCATAACAACATAACTGCAAAAGTCAAAATAGTATGAAATGAAAAGTGCCAATCCTTCATGGAACCAAACATTGTGTGTAAATTTGCAAATCAGATTTACCGTCAGACATGCCAAATATTTAACAAATTTTAACAAATAACATCCAATAACTTAGTAGTGCTAAAAGTCAAAATCCAAATGTGCCTTGTCCTCGGGTAACTAAATATTTAGTAAAAATTTTGTAAGGGTTCATAAAGGCACACTCATGTTATCACAAGACGTGTATGAAAACTTCGTCAAAATGATCCATAGATATTTCCTTACAACTTTATATTGTACAGTACGGGCCACGCGGATTCCGCAAAAGTCACGTCATCGCGGCGGGGTTAGTTATGAGCAGTCGTCCGCGATGAAATCGCGGCTATTTAACGCGGTCGCCGTCATCGCGGTGGTTGAAATTCCTCGCAAATCGCGGGGATGAATCAAATCATCGCAAATCGCGGCTGTTGAAAATAATCGCAAATCGCGGCTGTTGAAAACCATCGCAAATAGCGGCTGCTGATCTCCGTATACTACTTGAATTGTCGAACGGAATTCTGTTTTGTTTTGTTTTTTTATGCGAGGTCAATCTATTGATTAAATATAAAAAAAAAAAATACATTACTATTCGCTTAAATGCGACAATTATCTTCTATAGTACCCGAAATATTATGTACCTTCAAATTGATCCCAAACCAAACAAAACCCCCCCGACTTTCACTTTGTTCAACAGTTCTGTTATAATTGCATCAAACTCCAAAGTTCTTCTACGTCATGTAATGAAATTGGTGGTCACTAAAAGTAGTAGTCGGAGGCGGAGTCGGATTCGAGATTCGGCGGATTCGAACAAATAATTGTCGATTTCTTCCCCAATACTTATTAAAAGAATACAATATTTTCAATATATCTTAATTGTGGTGTTTTACATCATTCACAGTAGAAAATTGTACAAAATTATTTTTTGGACTCGATTTACATGACATTGTCTTACGTTGGCACACTAAAATTAGTAGTCGGATTTGACGGGCCGAGTTGTCGAGAGTCGAGGTATTGGATCGATTTAAGTTAATTTGTTACACTTAAACTTACAGTAAGGTATATATCACAATCGTTTATGATAATGTCCTTCTAAGTATACCATTTAATGACACTAAAATCACTTATTTATCGTTAATATTCATAATTTGTAATCGGTTAGTAATACTGCCGAGTCGGATCGAGAGGATGCAAATGTCCGAGTCCTGATAGTATAGTGTTTCGGATTCGATTAGCGGCGGATTCGAAATAAATGATAGTTGATTTCTCGTCCATTTCCAATTCTATTTAAATAATCTTTTAAATGATAATTAAGGATATCATTCTGAATCATTTGCAGTAAAAAGTTACTCAAATTTTGTTTCGATTTAGATTTTCTATATTTTGTATGATGCCCAGCACACTAAAATTAGTAGTCGGATTCCGTGGCAGGGAGTCGAGATGTCAGGTCAATTTACACTAATCTGAAGCATTTTGACTTAAGATAAACTGAATATAATTATTGTATATGATCATAGGTATCTATAAATATTATCAAATGACATTCAAATAGCATATTTTTGTGTAAAAGTCAAGATTTACGAGATGCTATAGAATCGGTTCGAAAAGAGACAATGTCCGAGTTCTGATTTGAACGGACGTGGAAATCTGAAAAGTAAACATTGAAACCATACTATGAATTTATAGACTAATACTTTTATCTATCTATCTATCTATCTATCTATCTATCCATCCATCCATCCATCCATATATCAATCTATCTATCTGTCTACATGTATTTGTCTGCCTATCTATTGGAAATGGACGAGAAATCAACTATTATTTATTTCGAATCCGCCGCTAATCGAATCCGAAAACACTATACTATCAGGACTCGGACATTTGCATCCTTTCGATCCGACTCGGCAGTATTACTAACCGATTACAAATTATGAATATTAACGATAAATAAGTGATTTTAGTGTCATTAAATGGTATACTTAGAAGGACATTATCATAAACGATTGTGATATATACCTTACTGTAAGTTACTTTTAGTGACCACCAATGAAATTGATTACCCAAGCCGTCAAGTCAAAGTTATCCGTGCGTGAAGTGTAATCACATTTCTGCACAGAGTTGGACACGTGGGACCTTCTACCTTACAAGTATATCGCTTTTCAACTATCCGTAACCATGATATTAGACATCGTTATGTCAATTTACAAAATTTTGTGACATCAATTAAAAATATCGACAAAAAGAAATAACGGAACTTCGACTAATCCTATCGAGGTTTATTTTCTTTCGATCCTACCTACTTCGTATTACGTTTAGTTATCTACGTATCTGGTTTATAAAACAGATTTTCAAACAACAACTGTAAGCCAAATTTGTGACGGCCCTTAAAAATTCGAAGTTCTGAAATCTCTCTCTCTCTTTCTGTCTCTCCCTCTCTCTCTCTCTCTCTCTCTCTCTCCACACATGTATTTTTTCTCGGTCAAAAGATGTATTTCTCATTCCCAATATTTTAAAGGTACTATGTTTTGTTTCATTGGTTTAATGGTTTAAAACAGTTCTTCGCCTGCTGCATATATATATCAAGGTTCATCATGACTTTAAAATCACAAAAAAAAGTTTACATCAATAGAATTATCATGTATGCGATACTAGTATAAAGGTATAGAATTTCCTGGTCTCCTGACCATTCCACTTAAACTACCGGACGTTTATGATATACTAAAGCTAATGTAATTGAATATTTGGGTGGTTGCCGATACCTTTATCTACCCGACTTTAATATGAACTTCAGTTAAAGTATTGTGCAACTGTGTACACTTTTTTAAAATTTAGATTAAAAGTGGGTACGAAATGATATACATGTATTAGCAAAAATTTCAAGGAAATCTGTACCCGATTTCGTTTTACGAAACATACAATTCATTCACGCGGGGGTAAAACTTTTTACAAAGTCTTTTTAAAAAGTTTTTACCATTCGATTCGATGCTTTATAAAAGTAAAATTCCCAGGTTTCAAAAACTTATTTTAACATCAACAAATGAAACTTATACAGGTTTGGAGGGAATAGCAATCATTGGGATATTCTATTCATTCAAAACAAAAATGCATATGTAAAAAACTCTATTATGATATATCTTCAAAATGTACCCGGGGAGAGACCACAGGCCTCCCGCAAGTAAACCTTCGTTTGAAAATCGATTTCAATATCGATCAAACATGTACTGTAACAAGCTATAGCTGATCAAAATTGAACAAGTCGTGTCTGATTTTTAATATGCAAATTAATCTGGAATTATGATTCTGGTCATCGTCAACTACCGCACAGGGGTAAATAGTCTGACTGGTGTTTTTTTAAAAAATAAATATATTTACAACACGATTTAAACTTGTATTATTACAATTAATAATAAAAATCAGATTGACATTAATTAAATGTATTACAGTCCACAGACTGCTCAACCCCTCTTTGAAAATCTTCAATCACAAGTGAGTCATGATTGCTGCAAATCACGCCCAATACATACATATTCAAGATCAAAATCTGATGAATTCCGTCAATCATATATCAGGTGACACGAAATATGCAATGACAGCACAATACTGTCTGCATAATCAAATGATTGGATGGAAGATGGCTGAAAGTATTGACAACGTCCCATAAGAAAGGACACAGAATGATACATGCATTTTAACGGACTTTCTATTTACCAATTTTGCGTGTTTTTATCTAGAATCAATTACGGACTGGAAGAAACCGTCCGACTAAGTAACCGTCCGCTAAAGTACTAAATGGATATATATATATATATATATATGGCTAAATGGATATATTGAATCTGTGCAAACATATTATCATTCATTAATTATTTTATTGTACTAAATTGTAATTGTAAACAGTAAATGACGTTTTATGTCCCTTGTTTGTGACTAAGTTAAATGTCGGGGCGTCTAATAATCCAAAAATACAATTTAATAATTGATTTCGAATCTGAAAATAAACCATTTGAAATTAATGCAAGCTATATTTTTAACAGTTTAGAATGAAATTTTGTTCCATAATCTGTGTATATCTACATCCATCCTAACTCAGTAGCGCATTCTTCCAGAACGACAACTATATACATGTATTTTGTCATAAAATTGGTAAAATATATATGTAGCATTAATATCCCCGATGTTTTAATAATAGATTCGATATCAATTTTTTTATTTAGCCGTATATATAACCACCATTAACTAGATACAGTTCATGACTTGCGCGTATATCTGTGTACATAAGAAGCTGAGTTTTATCTCTTGACAGCGATTTATGACCCCGTCGCTATGGATACCCCATTCACCCAGACTTGATGTTTTGTCCCTGTTATGTAACTGCTTCGATCTGTGGTCTTCAACGAGGAGCCATTATAACTGTAAGTTGTTCAAATAATGTGGACTCTGATTAAAGAAGATGGATCTTCGGGGGGGGGGGGGGGGGGGGGGGGGGGTAGATTTTTTTTTTACAAACACACACCAGATTTGGATCAGCCGTACTTTAAGATTTAGTCTTAATATTGGGAAAATATAGGGGCATCTAGCGTGACATCCATATTTCGAATATAAAAATTTGTGAATACTGGAGTTGCCTTTATTGTTGACCTACATGATCATATCATATCATGGCAAAAGACCGTTGTTCATTTCCTAATAAAGATGATTCTGAATAATGGTTTTTAGATAAAATAAAAAATACCCACTTGATCTTTTATTGTTCAACATACTATGTATCTACGTCTGTTCGCACATAGTTGCTAAAATAAACTCGACTAAAATAACCTACCGACTTTATGAAAAGGAAAAGTCTATCAGCGATATTTACAGTCTAACAGGCATTTTTTTTTTTGGGGGGGTGGGGGGGGTGGGGGGGGGGGGTGACTATTTCTTACCGGTATTGATGATGACATAAACAAGATAATCCAAACTCACAAGGGAGTCATGATTGTTGCAAATCACGCCAATACATACATATTCAAGATCATATCAGGTGACACGAAATATGCAATGACAGCATAATACTGCTTACACAATCAAATGATTGGGTGGAAGATGGTTGAAAGTATCGACTACGTATATATATATCACTGACGTCGGAAGCAAAATGAATGTGGAGTGGTTTAACCAACTTAAAAAAAAAAACAACACACACACACACACAAACCAGACTATACCCCAATTTTCAACACCTATGTCTATCTTTGCAAAAAAGGGGGGGGGGGGGGGGGGCTAAGCCCCTATCCCCCGGGTTCGACGCCTATGTACATGGCTAAATGATATATTGAATTTATGCAAAATATATTATACTTTATTAATTATTTTATTGTACTTAAATATATTTTACGCTCTTTAAAATAATTTAAAACCGTAAATGACGTTTAATGACCAAAAGATAAATAGAAAACAATTACAAATGCACAGTTTCCCTTGATTGTGACCGAGTTCAATGTCGGCGCGTCTAATGATCCAAAAATACAATTTAACAATTGATTTCGAATCTGAAAATAAAACGTTTGAAATTAATGCATAGGCGTCGCAAGCAAATTGAAAGTGGGGGGGGGGGGGGGGGGGGGGGTAAAACCAAATTAAAACACACACGCGAGAAAAGTTTTTTGTCACCTATGCCGATCTTTGCCAAAAAAAGTGTGGGGGGGGGGGGGGGCTTAGCCGCCCCTAGCCTCCGGCTCCGACGCCTATGTAATGCATGCTATATTTTAACAGTTTCAAAATAAAATTTTGTTCGATAATCTGTGTATATCTACATCCACCCTAACTCAGTAGCACATTTCTCCAAACGACAACTGTATACATTGTTTTTTTGTTATAAAATTGGGTAAAATATATACATGTAGCAATTGATATCCCCGATATTTTTATAATAGATTCCATATTAATTTTTTAATTAGCAATATATATATATAACTAGATACAGTTCTTGACTTACGCGTATATCTGTGTACATAGGGAATGTGAGTTTTATCTCTTGAGGCGATTTATGACCCGTCACTATGGATACCCTGTTCACCCAGACTTGATGATTTGTCCCTGTTATGTAATTGCTTTGATCTACGGTCGTCAACGAGGAGCCATTATAACTGTAAGTTGGTCAAGTAATGTTGACTCTGATTAACGAAGATGATTCTTGGGGGGGGGGGGGGGGGGGGGGGGGGGGGCGCAATAGATTTTTTTAAAAACACACCAGATTTGGATTAACCGTACTTTAAAAATTTAGTCTTAAACGCTAAGATGCTCACAGACCTAGCCTTGTTTATTGCGATAGCCCTTTTTATAGCTCTGAAAATTACATAGAGATATATTTAGTTTAATAATTTTTGTTTTGATATTTTGTTTTATTTAAAGGTCTACATGGTAGTTCTTGCACTTTAAATTAAGTGGGGCAAATGTCTTGAGTGAAAAACCACGTAGATCAACCGTAACAGTTACCATAATTACTCTACGCTTAAACTTTATTTTTCATTTTTTTTCAATTTGTCAATATATGTTGAAATACAAATCATGAAAAAGCCAAACTAAAAAGTCAAACTGATGGAGACGTCACAAAAAGGCTAAACTAAAATTTTGGCCTATGCTCAACACTTGAGGGTTCTTCATTGTGCCGACACCTATTGTGACACGGGGCCAATCGTCTCCGGCGAAGTTTAAATCCATGATCCTCCACATGCATTGCGGTATCTTATCCCCACAATAACCTCCACGCCTTTGGCCGGAATAAAGACGAGTCGCAATGTGATAAGCAACTCTGTGAAGTGGGCTTTTATATCTTACCATTTCTGCGAAGCAAACACAGTTGGATCATGGAGAAACGGATACCTCATCGGGCTCTCAACGAAATATTTTTAACGATTAAGAGGTCAGAATTCAATCAATGTCTGGAGGTTTATAGTTTCAAAAATAAAACTGATGAATTCCGTCAACTAATCACACATCAGGTGACACGAAATATGCTACGGCATCTCATTATACTGCCTGCACTATCAAAATGATTGGTTGAAAGATGACGGAAAGAATTGACTATTATGGCGTAAAGGATGTACGCCCCTACCTCATTTTGAAACTACCGGTTCGAATATGAAAGGAGTTTTTCATGCATTTTAACGCGTATTCATCTTACCAATATATTGCTATGCTATCAGTATATCTATTCTGAATCAGTCGGGAGAAATTCTTTTCTGCAACTTGTAAATAGTTTTTTAAAACTTGGAAAATAAATTAAAAAAAGTTCTTAGCAGAGAATCACGGAGAATTTTAGATTTTTATTATTATTATTTCATTTGTACTTAAAATTTTTACGTGTGTAATATATTTCACACAGATGCTACATTTGTTTATCGTTGAATAACGTCCCACTAAAGAATATTTCAGTCATATCGAGACGTCACCAAAAATTTGCATATGCTCGGCACTTACGACCATTGAGCAGTAAAGGTTCTTTAACATGCCGACACCTACTGTGACTGACATGATGGACATTAAGAAAATATATTATCAAATGCATAACATGGAATCTATTTTCTGTCATACAAGATATTAAATGCATATATCCTTTTTAATTTTTAGTATTTTTTTATGATTACCCAAAATGGTTTTTTTTCCGATATGCCCTCTGATAATGAAGGCATACAGTCCTTATATACACTCACATCATCCGAGTTATCTTTTGACAGTGATTTATGACGCTGTCGATAAGGTTCAAGTTCAAGTAAGGATACCCCGTTCACTCAGAATCGATATTTTGTCCCTGTTATGTAATAGCTTTGGTCTGCGGTCTTGATTGAGGAGCCATATTTGTAATTTGGTCAAATAATGTGGATTCTGTTTAACGATAGTGGATCTTCGGGGGAGGCAGCAATAGAATTTTTTTTTCGAAAAGAAATATGTAGAGCTTGGATCAGTCGTTCTTTAAGATTTAAATATCAGAAAAAATATTCTTGACTTACTCATGTTTTGGAATCTATATTGAAGTTAAGAATCTTTTTGACAATATTGCCACAGTTTTCAGACTGAGTAGGAAGTATAAAATAATTAATTTAACAAAACGGCTTTTTTTTAAATTCGTTTTCCTGATTAATATACTGCGAATATGACTCGTCAGAAATACTTTAAAAGTTATAATTTTATCAAATATAAATCACAGAACTGCCATTTTTTATTTACCTCCTCCCAGTAAAGTAAAATTTTACAACATGACAGAACAATCTCAGCCGTTTTACGGTTTGGATTGTGGGTATAGTTCCAATCCTTTGAATTTTAATACCCGAGATCATTTTTTGTCCAATTAATGAACTCGACTCCTTTGGGTGAATAATCTACAGTTCGTTTATCATAGTTTTAGTTTTGTTTACGGTGACATATCTTTATTTTTACTCCGAGAATTAATCAAGGTCATTTTGGTTTTTATAATTAGATTACATGGGGATAAAGCAAAGTTAATTTTTAAAACGGAAAATTCCATCAAAGGCAAACAATCTCACTCTCCCAGAGTAGCAAATATAAAAACATCAATTAAATGAGGTTGGTCTGGAAATATATCATTTAGTTTCAATGGTTTCTCTCTCAACTAACGATATATATATATATATATGACCCACAGAGCTTCATGAATTGATACGATGATTGACAGACAAACCGCCAAACTAAATTACGTATACAGGTAGGGGCGGGGGGTATAAATAATCACCTGAGGGTAATACGTGGACGAAAAGGCAGGGGACTTCATGACTTCAGGTAATGAAAGCCATATCAAATATCATGTGCAGCGATATATAAAGCTATTAGCTTTATATATCGCTGTCATGTGTTAGAAGATTATTTTTTATAATCAAAAATAAGAACATGTCTGCACGAGGGACCAACAGGTCAAGTATGACAATGACCATCGTATTCCGATATCGGGTATTTCTCATTGCTCTATTTTTCTCAGCTTCGAAGCGGTGGTCGATGTTTGTATCTGTAAGCGTTTTTTTTTAAAGAATGAGACTCGCGTCACTTATTTGTGCGATAAAGCATTATTCTCAAACGAACAGTTTTTTTGATAAATATTTAGAAAAACTAGGTTGCGTAACTAAAATAATTCTTTCTGTTGCTAGTTGGCGAACTCCTTGTTTTTAAATCAGGTTGAAACTGGCGAGACTTTAAGTCGCGTAAGAAAAAAGTCAAATTATGATGAATATGCTAATGATTCGAGATACAGTGCTTCAGCATTGTAGCCAAACTTGTGGTAGGTTACAGAAAATAAACGTACTTTTGCTCCTTGATAACACGTTCACATTGATTTGAGTTGGCAGTTTCAGCGGAATAAATTGTTTTTAAGTCCAGTATATAAAACACATTTGATGTTTGCTATCCACATTATACTAATTCAGAATGTTAACTTATGCTGACAAAAACATCGATAATACTTTAACAGACCACGCTGGACTGGAATTTTCCAAGTAATGTTAACAAATGTAAAGTAATGATAACCTAATTAATCATCAATATAATTTTAAGTTGCTCACAGCCGCGAACTGCGGCGATAAATTTTTTCCATCGCAAAACTGCCGCGATGATTTTTTTCCATCGCAAACTGCCGCGATGATTTTTTCCATCGCAAACTGCGGCGACCCGCGTTGAGCTCAATAGCCTGATCGCGTATTCGCGGCAAATTTATTGAGCAAGATTTATATGACCACCGCGATGACGTGACTTTTGCGGAATCCGCGTGGCCCGTACTGTATCTTTGTATACATAAAGTCAATCAGTTTTGGCCATTTGAAGTACACTTAAGGCTATTGGAGCTGCTATGGGTTCTATCCCTTTTTAGTTTGCAAACATTAGGTGACTTCACATGGAAATAATTAGTTAGGTAAAAATTGGCCCACTGGTTCTTGAAAAAAAGTGGAATATTTGTAAAAGTAAACAACAGATTATGCACAACGACAGACAAAAGACGAAGACCAAGCAAACCTAAACAGTAAATAAGAATATACCTTGATAGTCCTTTTAGCAACTTGTTCAATTGCTTTTCCCATTGATTCAAAAATTTTAACATTTGCACGTAGCAAGTCTTTTCTTTCCATCCCTTCTCTGCGAGGCATAGCTCCAACCAACATGGCTGCATCTGCATCTTTAAATGCGTCAATTGGATCAGAAGTAGCGATCGTATCTGAATAATTACAAACAAGTTTATATTCATCAATTAAGAACATGATAAACTATTTTATTTTTAGTTTTTGCTGTACTCTGTTTTGTAAATTACATATTAACTCATTACTCCTAAAGACACATTTGGACTGGTCTAAGTCATTGATTTACAGAAGAGTCCATTGTTTTTCAGGGGTTGATGACTTAATCTTTTTTTGCCACCAATCCAACTTATTTCTGGCAGACAATGGTTATATATTCAAAGAAAAGGAGTATTATGTTTGCTTTATCATCAAGAAATAAATGTATATGCCAGTACTCTCTGCTAGCTACAAAGATTAAGCAGGACAAAGATTAATCTAGGTTTAAGGGGAATGTACCCTTTAAGAAAAATAGGGGAAATATTAATTTCTAAATCGAGGGTTTGTAAAGTAGCTGAGCTTACCCTTTCCCCTTGAAAATTTTTGATAATAGATGCAAAATGGTGCATTCTGGGAGCATTTATTGGTATTTTATGAAACACAGAATGAGTATTAAAATTTAATTTAATAGAACAAAAAAATAACAGATTGCAAATTGCCTTGGTATCTTTTTCTCAAATCTTTTTTTTGCATACAAGAGGGCCTCAATCGCTCACCTAAGAACCATCTACAATTGTGGAAAGAAGATCAAGAGGAATATTTACATGTAGGCTGATCTGGCCAAGAATCATATACATGTAGGCTGATCTGGCCAAGAATCATATAGGCTGATCTGGCCAAGAAATTCATAAAAAAAATCTAGAGATCAAATTTCAGCAAAATTCTTACACAAAACATTTCTTCACCTATATATAAGTATAATACTTTAATGCATCATTGTGAATGCACGGGGAGATAATTGAGGAAATCATGCAAAAAATAATGAAAATGACAAAGTCTGAAAAGACCTCAAAAAAGCGTAAAAAAAAACCAATCTGTTTTGCAATTCATGCAGCCGTTTTGGACAATAAGATTTTTAAAAAGAGGTACCTTATGGGACCTATTTTGGCACACCCTGTCACCCAGAGCCGATCTGGCTAAAAACTAAAAACTTGGTAAATGACCTTAAGCAATTGCCTACTGTCAAGTTTTGTCAAAATTCCTTAGTGGTATTGGACATTTTGGCTTCTTTTACTTTTACTCTTACCTATTATACTTTTCAAGATGTCAAAAAAACATCTAATAACATGAAAAATTCATTTAAAAGGGGAAATAACTCCAATAAGGGGCGACCTGAAAATTTAAGCCCTATTGGCTTTTTTGTAGATCTTTGCATGCTGAACATTTTTCTTTCTTTCACTTTTACTCTATCTAAATAATAATTCACAAAAAAGGGGAAATAACTCACATACATGTAAGGGTCAACACAACAATTTCCACCACAATGAAATATTTGTAGATTTTTGTAAGGAAACGGTTTTTCTGTAGCTTTAATAATGTTGGAGATATAGGTATTAAATCAAAAGTATCTGCTCACTCATTCGCTCTCTATTTAGCCAAGGCAGCCCTGTTTGGTCCTAGCCCTTTTCATCCGCAAACTTTCTGAGGCTTTACATGGTTATGCTTCCTCTCAAGCATACTTGTCAACTGACCCCTTTTTTGCGGACGAAACCCGTGAATTTGACCTTTGACCTGCTATTTTTTAATAACTGGACGGGTCATTAAATAATTCGAAAAATGACCCATTTTCACCCGACTTCTTAATCATTAACTTGTTCCCTTGACACAAAGAAGGTAAATTATCAGAGCAACATCAAACCTTATCGATGAAAGATAAATTTTTACTACCGGTAAATATTATTCAAATTCCCAAACTGATATCAGTTAATTTGACAGAAGCAAAACAGAATTTGCAGTAGATTAATTAATTCCACTGAAAAGGCTTGCCAGCAATAAAGGTTCTGCAATTTCCTTCTAAATATATACTAGTAAATGATCAGGGCAACACCAAACCTGATAGATGAAAGATAAATTATCTTTACTTTTTTAAACTCATCTATAATCATGTAAGTACAATGTAAGTAATACAATAAAGTTTGCAATTAAGATACATTAATAAATTTTCACATTAATTCTTTAATTCGATTAAAATTGTAGATCCATTTGATAACTTGCATTTAATTTTTTTATATCTTTTTTAGATATAATTTTATGTAAATATATTTTTGTTACTCGATTCAGCCTGAAAAAATGTTGTACACATTATAACCAGAGATTTTTTTACTCAATGCAGGTCATGACCAGCATTTTCACTTTAAGAGCTTGACAGGTATGGTAAAGTTTGGTTTAAAATGGTCCAATGGTTCTAGAGAAGTAGTCAAAAATGTCGAAAATTTTACAAAAAAAACTTACATTTTCCATTTACTTAAGTGCCTGTGACCTTGACTTTTGACCATGATATTTTGTCAAAATGATTTGGGTCAGGTGAGCTAAAAATACAACAACAAATTTTCCCAAAATTATAGACATACACAATACTTCAATTTTTACTCTTCAAAGTGATGGCAAAAGCTCAAGTCAGGAGAGCTTAATATGAAGATTTCTGAGTTTTTCAATGAAGCACTATTGCATTGCTATGGTGCAATTCAATGTTTTATAGCTGATAATCAATGAGAGTAGCTTTTACCTAGTAGAATAACTTACTCGACAACAATGGCAGTGAGCAATCCATAAGTTCCATTACAACTCCATTCAGGACACTCATCATTGGTTCTATATCCAACAATGCCAAAATAACTGGCTGCAAACAAAGGATAAATGATATGATTATAAGCAAAAGTATAAATGACCACAATGGCATTGACCACTTGGACAAAAATTATAAAGCCTATCAGCCTATACAATGAGAGAAAGAGTGTGTACATGTACAGTACAAATGTGGAGTTTATTCTGTCAAACACTCTACTTGGTTTAGAGTGAAACATGGTACGGTACGGTGTCACATGGTGATTTTTGGTGTGCAACACTAGAAAAACACTATCACTGCATGAAAAATAGTGTAAAGGATTATAACTCAAAATAAATGACTTGACACTTCAATCGCGCATAGAACTTTTATAAAGATAATTGAGCAATTTGATCAGACAAAACGAGACTTAAATTGAAATATATTTCCGATATATTAAGCGTAATATATCACTGGTTCATCCGGGATCAAGTTGCTGGCAATATCAACATTTGTTCTACATGTATAAAAAGTATAAATAGTATATCTATTATTTTGAGATTCTGTAAAATTTGACTAAAACAAAAAATTTATCACTACATGTGTATTGTATAAAAATCATGGAACACATTAGTTCAGTCTACGTGTGAATTAAATTGTAAATAAATGCCGTAATGGAAAATTAAATAGGCCTTTGCCTACTAGTACTTTCTTTGGTAAGTAATGACGAAATCCAAAAACACTAATTATAAAATAGGTAAACATACATGTACAAGAGATCCTAGAGGGATCTTGGCACCCACCATGGAATGTTCTATGTCTGATCTATGACAGACTGTTCTTTTCTCTTCTTTTCTCTTATTTTGTGTCTCAACATTGAATTTGAACTCAAATCCATATTTCTGTGAGATATTTTTTTCACAAGATTATAGCAAAACTGAACTTGATCTGAACATATTACAATTCAAGAGAGGATGGAATTCAACATGGCCGACAAGGAAATTTCTTCAGTCCTTTCTGAGAAATAGCAATAACAAACTTCCTTTGGTCAAAATCCAAGATGGCCACCTGTCAGCCATGTTGGATTCCCATCTTTCTGAAAATGTAATATGCACAATTAAACCTCAAGGGGAACCTTCATGTCAAATTTCAAGGAGATCCCTTCAGTCCTTTCTGAGAAATAACAGTAACAAACTTCCTTTGGTTAAAATCCAAGATGGCCACCTGTCGGCCATGTTGGATTCAAATCTCTTGGAAAATCATAATGAAATATGCACAACTACACCTAAAGGGAAACTTTCATGTCAAATTTCCAGTAGATCCCTCTAGTACTTTCTAAGAAATAGCGGTAACAAACTTCCTTTGGTCAAAAGTAAAGATGGCCGCTTGTCGGCCATGTTGGATTCTGATCTCTTTGAGAATGTAATATGCGCAACTAAACATCATGGGGAACCTTCATGTCAAATTTCAAGGAGATCCCTTCAGTACTTTCTAAGAAATAGCGGTAACAAACTTTCTTTGGTCAAAATTTAAGATTACCACCTGTCGACCATGTTGGATTCCGATCTCTTTGAAAATGTAATATGCACAACTAGACCTCATGGGGAACCTTCATGTCAAATTTTCAGTAGATCCCTTTAGTACTTTCTAAGAAATAGTGGTAACAAGCTTCCTTTGGTCAAAATTTAAGATGACCACCTGTCAACCATGTTGGATTCCGATCTCTTTGAAAATGTAATATGCACTACTAGACCTCAAAGGGAACCTTCATATCAAATTTCAAGGAAATTTCTTCAGTCCTTTCTGAGAAATAGGAATAACAAACTTCCTATGGTCAAAATCCAAGATGGCCCCCTGTTGGCCATGTTGTATTTGGATCACTCTGAAAATGTAATATATGCACAATTAGACCTCAAGGGAAACCTTCATGTCAAATTTCAACGAGATCCCTTCAGTCCTTTCTGAGAAATAACAGTAACAAGAATTGTTCAGGACAGACGGATGACGGACGGACCAAGGATGCAGGTCCATATGAAGAGCCCACCATCTGTTGACGGTGGGCTAAAAATCAAAACCCAATATTACCTGATCTTTTCCAAAAACATCTCCCGAAGCAACAGAGTATAACAGGGAATAGGCAATCTGACCTGCAGCACCTGTGACTACAACTTTAATGGGCTCTTTTTCTTTACTCTGAAATACAAACAATAATCTGGTTTAATCAACAGTAATACCATGTATAGTCACTAAGCAGAACTTTCTGTGTTCTGTTTATTCAGCTCTTGACAATAAAAATATTTTTTTGAAAAAGAATTGTCTGTCAATAGTCTTCTAATAATTTGGTTTCTAATTAACAGTAAAATAAATATATTTTACTCTGTTACTGTCTCAGTGCTTTTCAAGTTGGGAAAAATTAATGATATTAACAACAAAATTGGTACTTTTTTTTTTTTTTTTGGTCATCTTAAAATTAAAGTTTCATATGAAACATAGTACGTGCGAGTATTGAGAATTGAGGCTGCACAAGCTATGAAGCTACAATGAACATGTATACAGTTGTATATAGGTCTACCAAGGTAAAGTGGCACATCCTGGTTCAGTCAGAAACCAAAACAATACGATTTACTATCCAAAAATAGATTGTACAGGTAAAACATATTGCCTTGCACAGACTCCATGCATTACTGAATCTCTAATACTTTTGTAACAACAAGTAGCTTGTCAGGACACCCCTGTTATGATTTGATTTAGACTCAATGTGACTCAGTTTTTGTAAACATGTAACAGTTTACCTCAGTAGACCTGTACATGTACAATGTATCAACAATCCTAATCACCTAGACGTTTTTTTTATAGGTTGATGGTGCTTGTGTTGTTGTACAGCCTCTACAATGTCAAAGCACATTTTCAGTAGGAAGTTAACTCATCAACCCCTGAAAAACAATGGACTTTTCTGTAAATCAATGACTTACATTTAAACCAGTCCAAATGTGTCTTTAGGGGTAAATGATTAACTGCAGATTACATCAATTGACAAGAAATCTACAAATATATGCTCTAATATCCTTTAGGAGTATTGTGATTATAATATCTCTTGTTTTAAAATATTTACTGATCAATTAGTTTTAACTTTGTGCAATCATGATAAAACTTATATTTCTGATTTTTTTTTAATGCAAATGAGTTAAGCAATCTATTCATCTTTTATTTTCTCTCTCACTGGAGTCAGTACCGGTAAACCTTTTTCACAGCTGTCATATGAAAAAACAGTGCAAGTAGTTTTCAGCTCATAATCATATCGTGTTCACATCAATTTGCAAAGCTGATCTTTTTAATTCTTTGTACTAGTCGTTCTTTATACTGTTAAATACATGTAATCTATTACATCAAAGCATTAAAATGAATGAGACGAGAATACATCTGAGTTGTTACTAGATGTTTTTAATAAAACTTTTCTGATTTTATTATTATTATTATTATTTTTTTTTTTTTTTGCATTTTCAAAGTCAAATTTAGCAGTCTTAGGGTTGTTTTTTGTTAATTAGAGGAAATTTGACGATGGGAAGGGGTCAAATAACAGACCTGAATCAAGGGAAAACATCACTGTGTCTGCATGTCCACACACAAATCATAACTTGTGTAGGTATCTGAAATTTTTTTTATTTTACATGTGGGGTATGCTTCACTGGAAATTTTCTGATCTTACATGTACAAGTAGGGTATGCTTCACCTGAAATTTTTTGATCTTACATGCAGGGTATTCTTCACCAGAATTTTTTTATTTTTACGAGTTGATGGAACATCAATGCAGTTATGTTATGCTAAGCTGTTTATTGGGACATGTCAAAGCACATTTTGCAGTATGGGGTTAATAACACATTATATTAATGCAAAATTACACATGTATGTGCATTTCAGCAACATAAACTCAACTTCAAGATTGAAATTTCAAAATCACACTTTTATTCATATATTTTTTGCTTTTTAAAATGATGAAAATATAGTAACCATTCGCTGAAAAATAGAGATCTACAAGACTTGTTGAAATATATGCTATTAAATGTCATTTCAGCGTCCTTTATGAATTTCAAGATATTTTACTTTTCAATTATTTTTTACCATTACAATTTTGTGACAGAATTGACATTCAAAGCAATAGACTGGACTGTTAATAATTCTAGTGCACGAATAATATGCAAATGAGTTTTGGTCAAGTTTCCGTTACTGTGTTTTGGCAAGATCTGTGAAGTTGGATCATTCCTCATTCATAGATCTTAACTGATGAGAAACTCGCAGCAGTCTTTAAAGTTGGGACAATGTTTTACATGTACACCTACTGACCTAGAGATTTAAGGCTACTGATAGGAAGTACAGTGTAAGGGTGTAATACTGCCCTGTCACATAGAAATTTAATATCGACTCATATCGCTGATCTATGTAGTTTGTTGCATAATAAATAAGCCATCAGTACTCACGTTAGGCCAAATGTCTGACCCAATTTTTAGTTACTTTTTTTTTATTTTACATGCAGGGTATGCTTCACCAGAATTTTTTTTATTTCACATGTTTCACCAGATTTTTTTTATTTTACATGCAGGGTATGTGTCACCAGAAATTTTCTGATCTTACATGTACATGTACATGCAGGGTATGCTTCACCAGAAATTTTCTGATCTTACATGTACATGTATGCTTCACCAGAAATTTTCTGATCTTACATGCAAGTCTTGAGACAGATGTTATTTTTTAAGTTTACAGTCACTAGACCATAAACTTTAAATCCATCAGGAGTATCACATTTATAGATCCAAGCATACATGTTATCACAAAATTCACTCCCACAATAAATCTGAGAATTTTACAATCCAATATTGAACTTTGTGACACCATCAATTTATTTTAATCCTAAGAGTTCATTTTGTAGCTCGTGAACAATAAATTAGGCCATAAAAACTTAATCTTAGTAATCATACTACATGTATTAACAATAGTACCGATAGATTAATCCCCAAATGAAAATGAAATTTAGCAGTGGTGGATCAGAGGCCACATATTACAAGTTACAAATAAAGATGGTTAAGAAATATGCTCCCTGATGCATGATTTTGGGAATTTTCAAAATTATGAATTTTTGATTTTTACATGACCATTTGAATATACATTGTATTTACAACATTTAACTCAAACAATATCCATATGAATAAGTTTTAACTTAAAGCTATTCAACATTTTTCTGCAAGGGTTTTACAATTGTATGTTAACAATACACAGGGTTTTTCCTATATTATCCATGGGGCCAAATTTCGGCCCCTTTCCCAATGCAAATGCATGCCTGTATTTTTTCAAAATTTGATGAAATGATTCCCAATTTCATGTTGAGACTATGACAATAATAAAAAAAAATAATGTAAGGAGAAATTGACAGAAAAAGGCTTGATACATTAGTCAGTACAAATAGTTAATATAACATAGGGCTGTCATTGACAAACTCTCAATAACATTTGGACTGGTCTAAGTGACGTAAGTCACTGATTTACAGAAGAGTCCATTGTTTTTCAGGGGTTGATGAGTTAACAGAAGAATTTTATGATGTAAAATTCCTTTAAATGCAGTGAAAGGGCAAATTACTTGAATTTTATATAAAATGTGCATGAAAACAAAATTAAAAATGGGAAATTTAAGCAAGCAAAATCATGACAGGTTAAATTATCAAATTAAAACACACATTCTGAGACTTAGAGTACTGATAAATCAATACAAGTCTCCTTCCTATGAAACTGTCCTCTACCCCTAACTATGACTAAGTGAATAGCTATATTGTATATGTAGGCTAACACTTACAAAACCTTTAAGGCCCATGACCGGCTTATATTGAACTACATGAAATATCGTAAAAAGTTCTCCGTTTCACACATTATACAATTTGAAGACATACTTATCAAAACTAGTGCACACATACACTGCAATTAGTCAGAAAATGATAAAAACACCCCTAATTAGTGATCTCACGTGTACCGTTCACTGCTGTTACATCGATTCGGAAAGCACGTCAAACATGAATATACGTCAAATTATGGGAAGTATTTCATCGAAAACTGCAATGATTCATTTTTCTAAATAAAAATATTGTATTTCTATACATATACTTTTACCAGTTTCAAGTTAAATAGATAAAAACAAAAGAATGTATTGGTATTCTCCGACCAGTTTGAGCTCCACTATTGAACAGAAGAGTCTTAAATAGCCAAGATTAAGGTTGCTTCAGGGGATATTCAAATAAAGGTGGCAAATTATTTATTGTTTTCACCTTCATTTCCTTCCTCAAAGCATTTCAATGCTCTATTTCTGTTTTTTAACGTACAGCACAATTTCTTTATTGATTCTATTTCTCTTCTTTTTCTGTTTTGTTTGTTTGCTACCTGTATGGCAACGTGTTTGCTTCTTTGTGGAATGTTGGTAAACTCGGACCCATCTCAATTTGTGCCCATCTCAACTCGTATCCTCTTTGGCTAAGTCATGCGTACGGTTGACTGACTCGTAACCAAAACAGTTGCAAGAGTCGTACCCCTCGTTTTACTAATTTGTACACAATAACGTAGGATGACTTAGTTCTCAAGCACACAGAAAAACTGACCAGGCTCAATCATTTTTCTATGCAGGAATCATGAATACCCGTTACACTTTTTCCATCTGTTCAATTATGCACAGTGTTGTCGGAATAGTTAGTATTCATATCATGTGACCTCAACAAAATGTCGGGCAAGATCGCTTCTGGTTTCGTAATATTTACTTTGACAACATGCAATATCTTGTCTCAGTTCTTCTCCTGGGATTTAATTGTTGATAGATGTTGGAATCCTCTCTTGTAACGACTTGAAGTGTCGTCACTTCCTTCGGTAGGCTGCTTTTCACATCAGACAACTAGCACTGCATGGTAGCTAGAATCCAGGTTATATATATATAAGATAAAATGTTTAACTGGAAGTTTTCTAAAGTTGCATACTAATATGACAAACGGTAACAGAAAGAATCAACTCCAAAAAGGTCTACCGATACCAGTAGGAAAAATTACCTGTTTTCCAGATAACTCTTTTACGGATCTAGAAAAGGCACGGTAATATTTTTCACCATAGGAAAATGAACCAGGATTTTCTACCATAGAGAAATAACCAAAGTATATTTTCATAATACTAAAAAAAATATATTCAACAGTTAATAATTACCATGTTGTACAAGTTACATATGTTTTAGTAAGCTGAAATTATAGCTATATACATGGCAATTCATCAGCTAATCAGATCGAGGCTATTAAACAATTTCATAATTGTAATAGTTCATTGGATTTCGCGATAACTTCCGTTGCAAATCACAACTACTGTGATTGGATAAATTTAACACACTCCTTTATAAATATTCATTAGCTAGGAGTGATTTCGGGTACATGAAACCATGGATAGGCAAGTGCATAGCGATTCCGGACCGTGGTTATGTATATAAACATCTACGTACATTAAGGGGTTCTAAATTTCTTTGTTTTTGAAACCAAAATCAAATCGCCAAAAGCTCGAAAATTGTAACGACTCCTTTACCTTATATCCATATAACCTGGCGAAATGTAGTCTCGTGAACCATTTCTTGACCGGGACAGTTCAAATTTTAGGTAATAAAGAATAACGACATTTACATTGACAAGAATAATCATTCTTTCTTGTTATCCTACCTACATGTACGAGTATCCAGTGGGGAATATAAAGTTTTTTCCCATAAAAATTGTCATAACTAAAAATTGTAGAATCATCCACAAGATAATCAGAAGGTTAATCTGCCTGTCACGTTTTGTAAAATCGGACAATACTTCTGTCACCCATCTGAAGCCAATTCATTTCCACAGATATTTGTATGTCAATTCAATACCAACGAGCATTATGGTAATTACTTTGTTGGTAAATACATATATACCTTCATAAATAATTACCTTGTTGGTACCTACATGTATACCTTTATAAATAATTACCTTGTTGGTAAATACATATATACCTTCATAAATAATTATACAATCAAACAGGCAATGGGCACGAATGAGTTAATCGATGGGCACGAGTCAGCTAAAACATGGGTACAAGTCAACCAATTCACTTAGGTATGAGTTGTGATGGATACAAAATGACCATAACCCATATATTGAACTTATTCATCTGAGGTTGCCTTGCATATTATGCAATTCCGTTTGTATTTATTGTTGTTACAAGTAAAAATCATTTTTTAATCTTCAATCTAAGATTACTAGAAAACAGAGAATCACTGGGAAGATAATAACTTTATATAAACATTTTGCAAAGCATATTAGCATTTAAAACAAAATTAACAACCTTACTGGGCATAAGTCAAGGGCCTTTAACTGATAGCATTAAAAGGCAGACTGATGGGAGACAAAAGCTAAGATTTGTGGTACATATACATGTATATATTCACTTTACATAACTTTAAATCTACTTAATGTATTTGGGCGATACTATCCAAATGTCACGTAGTTGGTAGATGTAGTTCCGCTTCAGATGTCAGTGTAAAGATTGTAACACACACTTTACAATAATGTTATTATCAATAGAATCTAATAACTATTGCTTGCGGTCATGCTAAACAACTCAAGGTACTGCACAGAACCACGAGGTACAATGTGTAGCCTAAAGATTAAAATCGTTACAACTTACTGAAAGGAAATACATTTATATAAGAAACAAAAATGAGTGCAGGTTAAAATTGTTCAGTCAACATGTAACAAATTTTGAATAGTAAAATTATCGGCAACATAACTTATTTAATTAATTAATACATTTTGGAAAACCTGAAGTTTTTAGAAAGAATATAAAATATGTACATGTATATTCAATGACATACCACAGGGCTTTTTCTATGTGACTCATTCTCAATGCAAAATGCATGTATTTTTTCCCAATTTGATGAAAAAAATTCCCAATTTGATAATGAGCTCATGACAGTAATTAAAAAAAAAAAGATATTCTAAGGGGAATTGCATTTAAAAAAGAGATTTCATTACATTTAGATTTAAATAAGTGCACACAATTTTTCTCAATATGAGTAATATGACACAAATTCACATTAAAATTCCCAATTGTGTTGCCAATTCCCAAATGTGTCCCTAACATTGACAGAAAAAGGCCTGTATCATACTAACAATAATTATCAATAATTTTATTTTCCAATGCCATGCAGCATATTGGATATAACAAACAAACAATAGTACAGAAAATTACAAAGACAAAAACATTATGTACAAAATATTATGTATAAAATTATAGTTTGAACATGTAACAAAGACAACCCATACATATACACATGCATGTATTTACTACAAGTATAATACATGATACTTGGAGTGTGATACATACATGTACAATCACATTGTATTAAAGTACAGAACATGTTCTACATTTTTGTACTGCAGAGACATGCCATAACATTAATTGTTTAACATAATATTTCAATGTGTCTCAATATGTCTCCTTAATAATGTTGGTTGTCTTTTTAATTTATATAAACATACATGTACATGTTAATTTAAGATTTCTTTTACAGTATTTTGGAGGAAGCAGGGGTCAAATTTAGCATTTATATAAACATACATGTACCAGTACATGTTAATTTAAGATTTCTTTTACAGTATTTTGAGGAAGCAGGGGGTCAAATTTAGCATTTTTGTCTCACTACTCACTAGATAGTCGGACTAGTTGGAAGCAAATTTTACTACATGTAGTCCTTTGGCAGTCCCAAAGTGTACATGTAACAAGGAATTACCAATTTGGCAGGTATTTACCCAATTGGTACCTCAGATTGCCTAAGTCATCTATGTCTGTGTTTTTTTATATACTCAATGTCATAAATCAAAGCAACTTTAATTTGATTTTCTTAGTTTAAGTTTGTGAAAATAAATTTAAGGGGATGATTAGGTCATATTGTAGTATTTATACATATTTTCTACAAGTCAAATGGACTAGCTAAAGCACAACCTTGACTAGTCCACTACAAAAGTTACTAGTCACTAACTTGCAGACTGCTGCTAATTTCCAACCCTGGGAAGGGGAAAACAACAATTATCAGAACTTTTTCTGCCAATTTTGGGGAATGCAAATAGCAACACAATTGTAATGTGAATTTGTGTAAAATCGGAAAAATAGTTTTCAGATATATAAATCAAAATGTAATAAAATCTTTTAAATTCTGTTTAAATGCATTTTCCTCTGATTTAATTTTTTTCATTACGGCTGTTGTTGGTTCACCTAACTGGGGAAAAAAAGTTTATTTTATGTGTATACAGTCTAGCGCTGATTATCCAGACGCCGATTATCCAAATTTTTTGCTCGTATGGACAAATATAATGTCCCCCATTTTTTCAGATGTATATTTTACAGATGACAATCTAAATGTAAATAAATAAAAAAAGGAACAATTTGTTTATTATTTCATCAGTGATTAAAGACGTAATTGAACACCTGTTGTTATGTTTGTAAATGTGTTGTTTTAGCAGTGTACAGGGCGAAACACCACCAGCAAACGTTAAGAAAACACAAACCTGACTACAGCAGACAAGGTCAGGTTGTTAACATAATTAGTGTTTGCTTAAGAATCTACCATCAAAACTACTCAAAATGTCACTTTTTTAAATTATGGTTTCACTGGGAATAAATAATCATTTCTTACCGATATCTGATCATTCTTATTTTATGTTCAACATGGCTAGTGCTAATGGAAAAGGTAAGTATGTGTTATTGACTGTTCACGACAAGTTGTTGATAATCGAGAGGTTAGATAAGGGAAAGAAAAGTGTTAACATTGCTTCTGAATTCAGCATAAGCAAACAACAAGTGTCAAGATATCAAGAAAAAGTTTTGACCCATGCTACACAGGTAGAAGATGACAGATCACTTTGAAAAAGGAAGACTTAAAAACAGCTGCAAATGATAAACTTGAGCAAGTGACTTATCTATGGTTTAAACAGCAATGTGCTAAAGGTGCACCCATGTCAGCCCCCATGCTTCAGGAGAAGGCTATTCAATTTAGTGAATCGTTAATATTCTGGGAATTCAGATGTGGACGAGAATGCATCATTTAAAGCCTTTTCTGGATGGCTTAAACGTTTTACAGATAGACATTCATTATTAAAAATTCAAGGGGAGAAAATGTCTGCCGAGGCATCAAAAGTGACCCCATACATTGAGACACTCCATGAAATAATGAAATGTGAAGGACTATGTCCACAGCAGGTTTACAACGCCAACGAAACAGGACTTTATTGTAAAATATTGCCTGATAAAACTCTCTCGTCCTCAAAAACAAGCAAAGATGACACAGGACTTTACTGTAAAATATTGCCTGATAAAGTTCTCTCGTCCTCAAAAACAAGTAAAGTTGACACAGGACTTAACTGTAAAATATTGCCTGATAAAACTCTCTCGTCCTCAAAAACAAGTGAAGCTGCTGGATTTAAATCCATTAAAGATCGTGTGATAGTGCTAGGAAGTGAAAATACAATAGGGAATCATAAACTCCAGTCGGTGTTGATTTGGAAATTTGCCAACCCACAGTGTTTTCAGCAGTTAACATGAATTCTTTGTCAGTGATATACAGGGATAGAAAGAATGCTCGGATGGATAGTGATTTATTTACAGACTGGTGTGACAAATCAGTTGTTGAAATTTAAAATCTATAACATTAAAGAATGTCATCTACATGATTGGGAACGCCTGGGTATGTACAACACCAGACATTATAGCCAGATCATTTAATGCAACGTTACGCATTGGTCCATCAGATGTAAATTTAGAGGACGAAAGTGACAATGTAGCATGCATAGATGATGAAAAGGATGACACCGACTGTGACTGTGATCAGTGATGAGGGGCTTTCAGATTCTGAATGGAATATGTGTGACAATGAACTAGAAACAACTCCGAATTTGGATGACAGCTCAACTGTTGACTTGGTGTCTATTGAAACACATGGTGCTGATTATGATGATGATGTTGATGAGATTGAGAGTGACGATTTTGTGGACAATGAAAGTGATTTTATAGTCTCAAACAGTGAGGCAGTGGAACATTTTAGGAAGTGTATTTACTGGCTTGAAAGACAATCGGATGCGACTCGGTGCATTCATTCACATTAAATATGCTGTTGCCGTATGCGTCTCTGAAAAAACACAGAAGTTCGAAACAAACTAAAGTGTCAGATTTCTTTCACTCTAAGCAACATTTTGGATAAGTTTGCTGACGCAAAATAAAAATAAAAGTGATACTAGTACTCATACATCGTTGTGAATGTTTAAGATTCATTTGGAAAATATGTGTACAAATGTTTAAGTGTGAAGTGTCTAGTGCTCCAATTTTACGATTATGACATTATTTTTCTAATTTTGCATTTGCATTTCATTTTAATGATACAATTAAAATATATAAAAGATATAAAATCTTGTTTTTATTTCTTTTATTTCGTTCCATCTACTTGACTGTAATGCACCAGATCATCACTGAAATTTAACTGCTTGGATAAATCATTTTTATAAACAGGTTTAAAACTCCATTTGGAAATTGTTTCCAGTTTTTGTTGATTTCTGTTGGGAATTAAATTACTGATGCATGACCCTCATGTAATTAAACATGCTTTATATTAGGGCTGTCATTGATAGACTCAATATAAATATATCCATACACAAATTGATTTGATATGATATTACATGTAGATACACTTTTAAAGTATCGATACATTCCATTATACATTTCACAGGATGTATTCTCTTTTACAATTTCCATAATTTTCTTCATTTTCAATTTACTTCATGTTATTGAACTATGTTATATTTTTTCTGATTGTTCAATTTGTTCAAATACATGTACATGTAAATGATGTTTTCCTTGCAATGATTGCTTTTTTCATCTTCAGATGGTCAAATATACATCAAGAGGCCCAATGGGCCTTAAATCGTTCACCTGGCAAAATTGGTCAACATTGCAGAAAACATAAAAAATGTGTAAAAGATAAAATTAGCAACCCCAGCTCAAAATTTTAACAGTGATCTACCTTGTTTAACATTGTAATGATCTTGTAGAGCTAATTAAACCCTTATCTACATGTAGATATCTTAAGTGTGTCAAAAGTTATGCCAATTTTAAGTTTGGAAAATCTGGCCATTTACTGGAATTTGTTGTACTAGATTACTACATAAGGAGGCTGGCGTGTCGCGGAACCGGCAATGAACACATTTTCTGGTTTTTTTCATGTAATTTCCTTATTTCTTGAGATATCTTTCTAAGATTTTGCACCCAGCATGATTTTTTCATGCTGAATCCATTTCTGCAGTCAAAAAAATGTTATGACCTCTATTTTTTTGTAAAAATGAACAAGAAATGCAAAAAATTGTATGTTGCGAAACCGTGGATTCAGTTTTCAGTTTTTTTTCCTTTAATTTCATATTACTATGAGTTATCTTTCTAAACTTTTGCACCTAACATTATTTTTTCATGCTGAATCTATTTCTACAGTACAAAAACGCTAATAAACAAGAAAAACAGTAGGTTCATTGGACCTTAAAAGTCACCTGAGTGAAATGTATTTTACTGACAATATACTAAAAAGCAACCAAAAGCATGATGGTGATCACTGAACAATAGGGAAAAACAGCGCAAAACAAGAAAATATCCACTAAAAAGGGGAAAATTTCCCCCATAAGGGTCAACCTGACAATTTAATTCCTGTTGATTTTTTCAAAGATCTTAAACTTTGCATACTGAACATTTTTGCTTCTTCCTCTTTCTACCTATTATTCTTTTCAAGATAATAGGACCAAACTGTCAAAAACACGAGAAATCCACTAAAAGGTGAAATGACTCCCAAAAGGGGAAACAATTTTGGCCCTCTTGACTTTTTTGTAGATCTTTGCTTGCTGAGCATTTTTGCTTATTTCACTTTCTCTTTATCTGTTATACTTTTCAAGATATTAAGACAAAACTGCCAAAAACATGAAAATTCCACTTAAAAGGAAAAATAACTCCCATAAGGGGCAACCTGACAATTTTGGCCCTATTGACTTTTTTGTAGATCTTTGCATGCTGAACATTTTCTTTTCCTTCACTTTTACTCTAGCTATTATACTTTTCAAGATAATTTCGAAAAAAAACATCCAAAAACATGAAAAATTCAAAAAAAGGGGAAATAACTCACAAAATGGTCAACCCAACAATCTCCACCAAAATGAAATACTTTTGCAAGCCACTCATTTTCAGGGTGCAGTTTATTCTCTAGCTTTAATAATTTTTGAGATACATGTAATTGAAAATATCTGCCGACTCATTCGATCTATAATAAGCCATGGCAGCCATGTTTGGTCCTAGCCCCTTTTCATCTGCAAACTTTATGCAACTTTACATAGTTATACTTCCTGTCAAGTTTGGTTCAAATTGGTCCAATGGTTCTAGAGAAGTAGTCAAAAATGTTGAAAAGTTTACAAAATAAGCTTATATTTTCCATTTATTTAGGTGCCTGTGACCTTGACCTTTGACCCCATGTCCTTGAAATTTTGTCAAAATGATCCTCAGATAATTCCTAACAACTTTCTCATATATCTTTGTATACAAAAAGTCAATCAGTTTTGAGTTATTAAACAATTTGTAATACAAATATACCCCTGTGTTATGAAGCGCCTCCTAGTGGCTCATTTATGGACCGATTTTATTTTCATTTGTAAACTTTGTAGATATTGACTTTACAATCAAGCATACAAAATTTGAAACTTATCTGATCATGGGTTCATGAGAAGGATTTTGGTCATTTTTGGCCACTTTTAAGTCCCCTATTGGTCCTATCCCTTTTTCATTCACAAACTTTATGCTGCTTCACATTGGGATTCTATATGCCAAGTTTGGTTATAAATGGCCCAACTGGTTCTTGAGAAGATGTTTAAATGCAAAAGTTAACAGACGGCGGACGCTGGACCTTTGGCTTATAGCAATAGCTCACTTGGTCCTTCGGGCCAGGTGAGCTAATAGTAATAAAACAACTAAATATTACAATGAATCTATTTAATTTGAATGCATTCATTGAAGTACCAAATTATTCAATTTATCAAGATATCGATACTTTTTACTTATCAATATAGAATTTCTCATCAATGACAGTCTTACTTTATATACAGTGGAATCTTGTTATGTCAAAATCAGATGAGTCGAAATTTCGGTTACCGGTATGTCAAAGTCAAACGAATGGCTCCAATAATTTCACTATACATTTATACTACCACTTTTATTCCGGATATCTCAAATTTTTTATCTGTAAATTTCGCTTATCTCAAAGTATTTTTCTGATCTGAAGTATCGAAATATTACAGAACTGTCACTTGTTATCTCAAAGTTACCATCCATCATTGGAGGTTTACATTTTGTATGTAAAAATCATTCTTAATATTACTTGTTTACCTGCAAAACACTGGACAATCTACTTCCGTTAACTAACCAAGATGAAAGTGTAATTAATAATGCCTAAAATCCAATTTGAATTAAGCAGTACCCTGATTTTGGTTATCGCAAATTTTGAACATATATTTTTACAAACATTTTATGTACAATGTATACATTCAAGTTTCTAGCCATTTGAAAATAGCGGAAATTCAGCGAGTTTGCCGATATTTCTCAATCACCTATGAGTCGTTTGAATGCCCTATCTCGGGTGATTACCTGAGGCTATTTTATTTAAACTGATCAACCATGAAATATACATAGTCTTGACATGGGTAATTGGGGCAATTAATAGATTAAAGTGTAGTACTGTGGATTTATGTTAACAAATTTCACATTCAGTTTTGTAAATAAATAATTTGATACAAATATCTGTGTTCATTACTTTACATCTATTTACTTACCTGCTTGATGTGATACTGACTACATGTAAATATCATGACTTATATACCAAGATACATCGCAGAACTTGTATATTGTGTGTATATAAATACACTTGCTTACATATTGAACATACATGTGTACTAATGACATCACAGGTCATTAAGGGTCATTCATTCATTAAACTTACCCCTTCATATCTATAAACAACAACATACCATTGGTCACCTCTTTCTCATACCTTTCAGTTATTGGTTACACTTTTCCCTCTCTTTTCTTTGTTTGAAGTTCTAAGTCAACTTTGACTTAACACATTTAGGTATATTTATGAAGACATTTGACTGTTTGACTGTAAGTATTTCTATTTTACTAATACAATTATGAATAACAGTGAACACACTGATTCCTATTTAATTTAGAATGAGTTTGGTTTGAGAGAAATCTATTAATGAAATCAATAAATTGTAAATCACTACAACTATGAAACTGATGTAAATGAATGAATTATATAGATATATAATGAACAATACTTTAAGGCTAACAATGTAAGAGTGTTCTCTCACTATTTTGTTTTTATATTTATATCTGTCAAATGCCATGTTACCACATTGTAAATTGTAAATATTATTTTTATTGGTTTACAATCAAAGCCACAGATTTGTATATATATATAATACTGGCTTTGTATCACATACAGGTGTGTAGTATTTATAGTTATATTTTTGTAACTTCTGATAATATATTACTTATCACTGACAACAAGAATTATAATATTATTTCTACAATACTAAAGAAAATGTTATGTTGTAAAGGGACATAACTATTTTCATTATTTGAATATTATCTATTTTGTGGAAATTTTGTAAAGGGGAATAACTCTTACACAGAATGTTAATGAAATATATATGAACTGTAATTTATAGACAATATGAATGTGTTTTATAATTATAATGAAGTATTGTGATATCATTTTATATTGAAAGTATATTAATTTATCTTTATGTTAATTTAAGAGCTATTATAGATACAAATACCAATACCATGATAGATTCAAACTATTACATCAACATCTATTTGCGATATGATTATTAATAAACTGTCGAACCCACAACTGTGTTACTTAACTGTTTTATAACACTGTCACAAAAGTGTAAACAATAGAGATGAGGGTTTCAGAAGCAATTTCGCCAATGAATTGATTTTTCTGGGGCGGGGACGTTATTGGCAAGTGACATCATGAAAAAGGACATGGGGCTGGAAAAAAGGGCATGGCGTTTCCGAAAAAAAAGGGCATGGCGCAGCGCCATGGTATGTTGCTCTAGATTCAAAACTACAATAAAAGTAATTAAAATCGGGACAGACATTTGGCCTAACGTGAGTACTGATGGCATAAGATTACCTGAATGACAACTCCCAATGTCCAACTTCACAGCAAGATCTTGCCAATACACAATAAGGGAAAGATAAGCAACTTGGCCAAAAACTCATTTGCATATTATGTGCGCAAGAATTGTAAACAGTCCCATCAATTGTTTTTAACGTCAATCCTGACAAAAGTGTATGTTAAAAATTAATTGAAAAGTAACAATTTAAAGCAAATTTATAATATCTCAAAACTCCTAAAGGACATCAAACTGACTTTTAATGGCATATATTTCAGCAAGTCTTCTAGACCTACATGTATTTTTTTTTCAGCAAATTGTTACTTCATTTTCATCAATTTAAGCAAATATTTACGAATAAAAGTGTGATTTGGATATTTCAATCTTGAAGTTGAGTTTATCATACAAGTGATTCTGCTGGCGGGAGGAAAAATCTCCTGATTTTCAGGATCCCTACACGTTTCCAAATCTTCCGTCATAAGAAATTTCAAGTACCGAAAAACAAAGTGACCAACATGCATGTAAATTCCTCATAATTACATGTATTAATCAGCAAATGTTTGGTTATCAATCAGTTGACACTTCGTTATCGTTCTATTTATAATCAAGCATGCAAAGCATTTACCTCAAGGTCTTAATTGTCACAAAGCACATGTTATGGTAGGCGTACATTTGTACTTCCGAAAGTAGTATAAGAAACAGAAATGGACCGGACTGGAATAGTGTTTAAATTATGGAAACATAATTATTTTTTTATAATTATATTACAAACAAAGTTGTTCTCTTTTATTCAACCGGAACAAGTATAAACTCGAAAAATGCATGCAATAATATTAAAAAGGCACTCAATAGACCCTTTCACGATAACTGCGGTCCTGTAACTTTGAGGGAATAAATGATACAGATTCCCGGAAAATGACGTCAAGAAACAATCAGTTACTATAACGACGTCTATATTTTTGCGGGTATCTGTATCATTTATTCCCTCAAAGTTACAGGACCGCAGTTATCGTGAAAGGGTCTATTGGCCAAATAACTGAACAAAACAAGGAAATCGCAACAAAATGTTGATTACAAATCTCCAGTTTTGAGACCAAATCTCCATCTAAAAAATGAAAAATCTCCAGTTGTGGCATAGCAGTTGGACTGATTTTTATCACATGTAAGGTTTGTGTTGCTGAAATGTACACTCATGTGTAATTTCTCGTCAATATAAATTATAATGTGTTGTTAACTCCATACTGCAAAATGTACTTTGACTTGTTCCCAATAAACAACTTCCCATCACATAACTCACTACTCAGTTGATGCACAGGAGGGTACTAACAACTATAATTTTTTTCATAGTTGTTAGTACTACACCGGGCGTTTCAGACTCCTCTGGTTGAAGGAACATCAACTCGTAAGAATGATAATGTCTATTATTTAGCATTAACGTTTTGGCAAGTGGCTGTACAATTTTTTATCATAATGATCAACGTCTTGTTTCTTTCTTTTTATTTTAACATCGAAGTTATCACTTATTTTTTTTCTTTTATGAAAATAAAACGCATTGCGTAAACCGGCACAAGAAGTCGGTGCTTTT
Organism: Atrina japonica; assembly: GCA_030159075.1. Classification (NCBI taxonomy): domain Eukaryota; kingdom Metazoa; phylum Mollusca; class Bivalvia; order Pterioida; family Pinnidae; genus Atrina; species Atrina japonica. Next base: position 1,340,757 of record BROG01000042.1, on the reverse strand, counting down.
ATTTAGAATATTTTGACCGCTAGGTGACATCCTTGTTGCGTGTTTGACGCATGCTTCAAGGTCACGTTATTAATATCAACACGAACTTATTTTATGGAATAATGACAATGACACTTGAAAATCAATATCGAAATGTTACATAAATATGTTTTGCTTGTTACAAATTTATAATAAATCATCGTAACATGCACTTAAGGTAAAGTTAAAAGCACACATACCATTTTAACGATTCGCTGGTCACCGGCTTACAGTTGTCAGACTAGAAGGTCAAGGTTTGTAAAGGCAGACGTAAGATTTAAAGTTGTAACGGTATCAACGTCCTGTATTAACTGGAATCCGTAAAAAGTATTCATACCCCATTAATTTTTACTATATATTTCATATAAAACTACAATTTTTAAAAATAAAAAATATATTGTGAAGCAATTTCTTATCACATTTCAATAAATTTTCACCGTTTTAACATTTTCAAGTTTCTTAGGTATTTTAGGTAAACTTTCTGTTTGAATAAATATCTAATTTTTAGATTTAGAAAATAAAGTCAAAATAAATATTTTCAACGGCGAAAACTGTATTGAAATACGATAAGGAATGGTTTCAGAATACTTTTTGAAATAAAAATGTGTTGTATTTTTATGAAACACGTAGAAAAAAAACCCAGTGTATACTTTATGCACGTATATTTACTCATCGCTCTAAAAAGTGTAGTGATCCAGTCCAGGATCATGTTACGTCCTGCTGTGACCAAAGATAACTGACGGATTCTGAATTATTTTTTTTCTCGTGCACTAGACCTACAACTGATTACACAATGTCCGAATAAGATATGCATTCGTTTCTAGTAGTCATAGACGGCTCCCTGCACGATTTTTTAATTTTGCCGCCAGGGGGCGCCACAAGTGGCGCTATTGATGGTGTCATCAGAATGCTGGCTTCTGATTGGCCAATTAAAAAATCTTGCCATGGAGTGTTCTGTGAATTCATAACCGGAAGTGCGTCGGGGTCACGTGAGTTCACGATAAGTCAGCTGCTAAAGATAAAAGTTGGGTTTTTCCAGTTTTGGGCTGAGAGTGAATCTATTTTTAGAACCGAAACTTTGGGTTTTTCCAGGTTTGACTGATTTTTTTTGTTTTTGTTTTACGCCATACCCAACAATCTTTCAGTCATATGATGGCGTCCAGTTTTTATTGGTGGATGAGAAACCCCGGTTACCCGGGTAAAGACCATCGACCTGCCGCAAGAAAACTGGCAAACTTTCCCACTTAATTCGAAATGACCCTAGCGGGATTCGAACCAGAGGTGAGAGGCCTTGTGATTTAAAGAGCAATGCTCTAACCACTCGGCCCCGGAGGCCCCTCCAGGTTTGAGACTTGGCGTGAAATTAATAGCAGGTGTCGCCGGAATTGGCGAGAGTTAACGACAGTTCACGAGAATTGCCGATCCCGTATTAAGTGGGCAAAGGCGAGAAGCGGTAGGCCGAGCTCGTAACTGCGAGTTGGCAGTACAGGGAATATAGCATATCGTTGCAATCAAATGCAAAGAGATTCAGTTGCTATCATACCTCCACGGGGATATCCTTTGACACGACAGTATTCCACCCTAGCATTTGGTTGAGTGGGAAAGAACATCAAACTGGTCAAACGATTAGATATGCTCTTCATGAAGATGACGTCGAGGTAGGATCTTATCGAATGAATGGTTATCATGAAGACTCTCGGACCATTTACGAGTTTCATGGCTGTTTTTGGCACGGATGTCCCTTGTGTTTTCCTTACTTTCAGCAAGAGAAACATCCGTTTTATTCCTCTTTGACGTATGAAGAAGTGTATCAAACGACCTAAGAGAGAGATCAGTATTTGCGTCAACACTATCAAGTAGAAACGTTGTGGAAACATGACAATCGTCAAAGGTACAAGACGGATCCAGAGATTCAACATTTCATTGATAAAACGTATGAGGATTTTCCCGACCTGTTAGTTCCTAAAGATGCTTTATTTGGAGGTCGAACGAATGCTTCTCGTTTGCTTTGTGAAGAAGGAGACATTCGTTACGTGGATCTATGTTCTTTGTACCCGTTTGTCTTGAAACATGGGACTTTTCCAATTGGACATCCAGACGTGATTACTCATGATTTCAAAAGTCCAGATCAATATTTTGAACTGGTACAATGTGGAGTTATTCTCCCTCGTCAGCTGTTTCATCCCGTGTTATCGGTTTGCAGGAGGAAAACTAATTTTTCCTTTATGCCGTACTTGTGCTCTACAAGGAATCGAACATGAGTTGGGTATTAGTTATCGATGCTCTCATACGAATCAAGAGCGAAGTTTGTTAGGTACATGGACGACGTGTGGATTGAATAAAGCTATAGAGAAAGGCGATGTGATAAATCGTATCTTTGAAGTGTGGCGTTTCCCCAATCAGTCCAATACTTTATTTCGTAGCTATATTGATCAGTTTCTTCAGATTAAGCAACAGGCTAGTGATTTCCCTGCTTCCTGTCAAACAGTAGAAGACCGTCATCAGTACCTCAAAGAGATTGAAACGAGAGAACAACTGATCATACGAGAAGGAGATGTAGAGAAGAATCCTATCTTACGCACCATTGCTAAAAGTTTCTGAACTGTTTGTGGGGTAAATTTGCAAGTATTAATTTACCTCAGACACAGTATGTGGAGAGTTACGAAACATTACAAATATTATAAACATAATACCAAAGTTATAATGCTGAAGACGACAGTTGCTTCAAGATGACATGATGAGCTAGATATGTTGCTGGTGAGTTCGAAACTGAAGGATGACTTTGATGAACCGAATGGTTTTAGCAATGTAGTGCCAGCAGTCTTTACGACGTCTTTAGCACGGTTACATCTCTATGCCACCCTAGAACGTTTGGGAGAACGTGTATTATATTTTGATACAGACAGTATCATTTATCAACACGATCCACAGCAGTGGAATCCCGCTATAGTGAACAGTATGGGAGGATGGACAGACGAATTAGATTATGATTCGATCTTATCCTTTGTCTCGGGAGGTCTTAAAAATCATGTGTACAAGACTCGTCAGGACAAAATGGTGTGTAAAGTCAAAGGAATTACTTTTGATAGTCGTACCAATTCTACTGTCAACGTAGATTCATTGAAATATTATAAACATACTACCAAAGTTATAATGCTCAAGACGATATCGTTTCTGTCAATTAGACTTCATCAGTTGAGCTCCAGTTTAAAAGTTATGTGTAAAGAGAAAGTGGTATTATACAAGGCCAAATAATATCTCTAAAAGTATAGCCGAAATCCGTCTAAGAGTAACCACTTTAAAAAATGACTATCTTGAATTTAAATGATGTTAACAGTGCCAAATATTACTTTAGTATAAGATGAACAGCTGGTACCGAAATACCAGGTACTAGGTTTATGTATACCCTCGGGGATTCAAATATTATAAACATAATACCAAAGTTATAATGCTCAAGACGATATCGTTTCTGTCAATTAGACTTCATCAGTTGAGCTCCAATTTCAAAAGTATGTGTATTTTCGAAAGAGAAAGTGGTATCATACAAGGCCAAATAATATCTCTAAAAGTATAGCCGAAATCCGTCTGAGTAACCATTGTAAACAAACGATCCACCAGCAGTGGTCAACAAAAGAAAGTGCTTGTATCGTACCCTCATCAGACCATGCGAACGAAACAACATAAAGTCAAAACACAGACGAAGACTAAAGAATGATAAGAGACATCGCATTGAAAACTTCTGTACCTTTACCTTATGATTATTTAAAAATGAGACTGAAAAGTTGAGACTGTTTGAAAAATTGTTTGAAAAGTTTGTTTTCCGAGTATTAAGTATTATGAAACTTTCCTTTGGTGTTGTTGTTGATATAAAACAGAAGGGGGCGAATGGTAGGGGTTCATTTATACAATTTGATCTCAAGTACACGTATCATGGCTAATCTCGATTCTAAAGATCATGGTAGTTTTTACATGACTTTACCTAGCGATGCTAGTTTAAAGGTCTTTCTTGATAATACCCTAACAAAATTCAAAACTCATTTACCTCAAGCTTTAAGTATGATGGATAGTGAGTGGAAAGTAGCTTTGAGTGAGTTGATCTTTCCCAACTTAATAGAATCGGTAGGATATAAAAAATTTCAGATACCAAAGTATAAATCAATAGAATGTCCAGGACATAGATACAAATCCGGTAAAAATGGACAAACACGGACATCTGGAAGCCAAGAGGTGGGATCAGGTGCCATGGAGGAGTAAGCATCCCCTGTCGACCGGTCACACCCGCCGTGAGTCCAGTCAAGTCCAATGAAACACGTGAGGAGTGTATCCTCGTCATAATTGGTACAGACGTCTCAACAACCGCCAACGAAAAGGCAACTCAACATTTCACTTAGTGAAACAGAGTAGTCGCAAACAAGACTATTATACCGACCATAAAATTTGCGGAACGTTGACATTAAACGCGGTTTTCGATATCCCTGTGTCAATAATATGTCAGTGAGTAGTTTACCTCTGTATATGAAATCTTCATATGTTGTACACGCCCTGGCATATAGGATCATTTGTGAAATAAAAACTCCATATGCGGGTGACTGAGGGATATTACTACTTAAATGTGGAAAATTTACGATGGGAAAGCCGAAATCGTCGCGTTTATAGTATAGCTTAGTTGCTAATTTCCCGTCTGTGTTTATATTAAGTAAAATGTCTAAGCATGGGAAAGATCAACTCACTCAAAGCTACTTCCCATTATCCATCATACTTAAAGCTTGAGGTAAATGAGTTTTGAATTCTGTTGAGGTATGATCAAGAAAGACCTTTAAACTAGCTTCGCTAGGTAATGTAAGGATCGGATGATAATTACATGGATGTCCTAGTTCCCGTTCACGTTCCTTTGGAATCCGTTGTTACACCTAAAGATCCCCGGGACCCCTCTACGTATCACAAGAAAAAGGAAATAAAATATCGTCAACACGAACGTTTTACTATAGAATTGTGTAAGAAACACGTCTCCTTAGATGATCCCCAATTTTGCCATGTCATCTCTAAAACGGATACGAAGTCGGGGATCGCTTTTGTGGGGAGTATTTGGAGACTTAAATTTCGATCGGGGTTTTATGCGTCTCCTGCTGCTTTAATAGAAGAGATGAGAGTCGGGTTTTCTAGAGCCTTTCAATATGTCATTGATGGTGTAGAAGAACTCTCACATAAAAATACTATTCAATTCAGGTATGACTCAGCTTTAGATCGATTTATGATTGAGTTTAAAGGCCGATCCATCTATTCCATTCCCTTTTTAATAATTTTCCAAGTCTACTAGGTTATAAACTCGACTTTGAAGCCATTGGCATGAATGAGGGTATGACTAAATGGAACGACATCATAGACATGCCACGGTATCCACCCGATTAAATATTGGCAAGAGTGGTATCTATGTTTACAGTAACATTGCCGAAAGTCAAATTTTGGGTTCACAATCGTTACCGTTATTACGCGTGGTCCCTTTTCAAATGGGCCAATCGCCCAATAATTAACACTGGGAACCTTATCACTACAATTATTTGGGATGAGAGATGACATGGGACGTACATTTTATTTTCTAGGTGGAGAAGTGATTGCCAAACTTCATTTTCATCGTGTGATTTAATCATAAAATGAAGTGCATCACAGGACTTTGGTCAGTTGATGACCGAGGGTCATCGTGTCAACATCTTGTATTGGACATCTATCAATATGAAACCTACGAAAAGAAGAAATGAAATGAGAAAATGGTGAGAAAAGAAGATGTGAAAAGACCAAAGGGACTGAAAGGGGGAAAACAGAGAGAAAAGAAACAGAGAGAAGAACAGAGAGAAAGAATGAGGGAAACGATGGAAAAGACATCTTTGTTTCATTTATGGTGAAATTGGACATTGGTCTCCTAGATGTCCTAAGAAAAACGACAACAACAACAACAACAACAACAGTAAGGGTAGAACCTGAGAACAAAGTAGAAAATCGATCTCGTCAATCGGATCATTGGTCATTGGGCTTATGAATGTCCCGAATAGACTTCAACAGGAGCCAAGCGTAAACTCAATTTGATGCTCAAGAAGGGAGGTAAACCAGCCAAGAAGGTGAAATTGGAAACCGAACAGAAGTAATGATATGATTTTTGTACTGTTATAATGTAAATACGTTTAGTGTTACAGCGTCAAGAATCCGAACCGACCGATCTAGGACAAAAACTGGCGTTCTTTTGCTCCGTGCTGTATGGGCAAGATCAACCGTAGTAGTGAGACAAAGTGACAAAGTTTGTTTTTGTTTTGTGTTTAAAGACTGTTTCGTAGTTATGAACGTTTCAAACTGATCAGTGTTTCAAAAGTTATGTGTTTTCAAAGTTATAAGTGTTATCAAGTTAATAAGTGTTTCAAAGTTCATTCTTATGTATTGTACATAGTCACAGAGGGACGGCCCTAATCCTCTGGAGACTATCGTGAATAGTTTTTAGCGGGGTATTAAACTTATTAAAAATTGGTGTTTCTTGGTATAAGGTGAACACTTAGCGTTTAAGCATAGTATCTACACGTTAGACACAAAGGTAAACAGGGTGATATGGTGTAAAACACAATCGACAAACTATGAGAAAGAGTATGACAACTCTCTAGAAGGATACCAAGAGTAATAGTGTGTGTATCAGAGAGTATAAGAGATACAGATAGAGAATAAGGGTATACAAAGGATCTATGTTTAGACTATAGAACTGCTGTTACTCTAATCAGTCATAGGTTTCTTTTCGTAAAAAGGTAGGTGGCCCTGAAAAGGGCCGTTTTTAATTTTTGGCTTTATATCACATGGCATTAAAAGCATTTTACACGTTTGCTCCGCCGTCTTTTTCTTTTTCTTTTTTCAAACTTCACCAACTCTATCAAATCATCAATGTTCCTAAGCTATCCCATCTTTCTTCCCACTATATGGGCACAAACCATCCATTCTTCTTTTTCTTCTACTTCACCCCACATGTTTATGCATTCAATGACTATAGACTCTTAGACATATTCAGCAGGGTGTGACGTCACACACCGCGTGAGCGTTTCTTCTCCTACTTGTTGAACATCGTTTAGAGAAACAAACAAAACAAAAAACAAAATGGAGAACATCTATACAGAACCTATTCAGAAAATTATTCTGTTACAACAGAAGAAAAAAATTACCACGATGCAGCGTGATCGTTATTATCAGAGCATACTGATGAAACTCAATCAGAGATGGAGGCAACTGAAACAACAGCAAACCTCATATAAAGTCAGGGATCAACTCGACCGGCAGTACCGACAGTGCTTAGACCATCTGGCAGTTCATATGTTTGTACTAGAAAACAGATTAGAGCTAGTTTTCGCCAACTACAGATACCGATCATCATGACTATCAAGAAGAAGACAGATGATCTACTGGAAGCAGAACGACGCTTTCCTCTGAGACGATGTTACTGTCAATATATGTAACATATCAAACGGCCCTTTTCAGGGTCACCCAATTCTTTAGAAAAGTAATCTTATCTGTATTAGGATATGCGACACATACTTAATTTTATTAGATAGAAATCTAAACTAGTCTAAAAATAGTAACTTTAAAAACTAGAGAAAAAGTTCCGTTATACCTCTGAGAGCTCATTTGGCATCCGAAGGCCGAAGAGTCAACATCGTCAAAAAATCCTCTGGTTAAGTGTTTATTTTTTTATTTTATATACAGAAGTACAAAAACGATATAAAATAATATAGATACTTTTTTCACTGTCTGAACTTTGAAACTTGTTACATAAGTGAACAACTTCATACTGCGCAACTTTGTAACTTTTGTACTTTGTCACTTTGGGACTTCATAACTTAGAACTTTGAACACGTTGCTTCATCACGTTGCTCACTTTACAACTTTAAACATAAGAACGTTACACACTTGGTCACTTTACAAACTTTGAGAACGTTACACACTTGATCACTTTGCAAACTTTGAGAACGTTACACACTTGATCACTTTGTAAACTTTGAGAACGTTACACACTTGATCACTTTGCAAACTTTGAGAACGTTACACACTTGACCACGTTGCAAACTTTGAAACATGAGAATATTACACACTTGATCACTTTGCAAAGTTTGGGAACGTTACATTTTTTATCACTTTGCAAACTTTGAGAACGTTACACACTTGATCACTTTGAAAACTTTGAGAACGTTACACGCTTGATCACTTTGCAAACTTTGAGAACGTTACACGCTTGATCACTTTACAAACTTTGAGTACGTTACACACTTTCATGTTCAATGTATCTCCTGCCGTGAGATTAGTCAGTCTTTCGTTTCCTGTAAAATGAAGTATCCCTCATTAGCCGGAATTTCCTGTCTATCCATGAAACTAGATATCTCATGATTCCATAACCAAGATGACTACCCATCCCATACTTCCGGTTTCACTACCCTCTGTTTTAGTGTATACAGGCCATATAGAGTAATCTCCCTTTGTTCCAACTGTATAGTCTATACAGAGTAATCTCCCTTTTGTCCTTTCAAGCTTGCAAACTTGATACAGGATCGGTAACTCTACAGAACTCTCGCCGACTGTGACGACACCTACTAATGATTTTATACCAAGTATCAAACCTGGAAATAAGTTTCGGTTCTAAAAATAGATTTACTCTCAGCCCAAAACTGGAAAGACCTAACTTCTATCCTTAGTAGCTGAAGTCTCGTAAACCCGACCTCTTGTAACGAAAGCTCTCATTGGCTCATTATCCAAGATGGCCGCCCCCACAACCGGTCATAGACACACCTCCAAACTCAACGATTGGCTCTTTCTCCTTATTGCCATGACAACATGAATTCACTTCCGGTATGACGTACATCCGGTATGACCCCACTTCCGGTATGGCGCACTTCAGATCACAGGTGGCTCCATGGCACGACTTTTCAATTGACCAATCAGAAGGCAGCATTGTATTGACGTTATCAACGGCGCCACTGGTGCCGCCCCCTAGCGGCAAAATTCAAAAATCGTGCCGGGGGCCGCCTATTACTACTGTTTCTCCTCCGTGACCCCTAATTCCACTTCTGGATTTCCAGGAGGTTCGTGTTTGTCCAATATTCACCAGATTTGTATATTGTCATTATCTGGACATCCTGAAGATTTAAACTTCGGTATCTGTGATTTTATATATGTATTAGAAACTACAACAACTAAATATTAAATCTGTAGTATCTCTCTTTCAAACGTTATTTCTAAATATAATATTCAGCTAATACCTCAAACATCCAATTTAGTAACTGAAATAGTCATTTATAATTGGTTATTTAGCACGTTAAATATCGCATAAAACAATATACATTAGCCTATCAACACGTCTGGAATCCAGAAAAAAAGCTTCCCAGAACTTTTAAAAATCAAAAAATTTGTCTGGACTCCCTCATTATGCTCTGCATACCTTTGTGTTTGCTGATACTCAATTTATTTTTGATAAATGATACGCATGTCAATTCAATGCAATATTTGGCCGCAATAAAAATGATGATTAACTCTCTGAGCTTTAAAAAAATGAACATTGCTGGGAAGCATACTCTGGAGCAAGGGAAATGGCGATTTTTGTGTCTGGAAGCTAGATGATTCCTCATCGGCCTTCCGAATTAATCCATCAACGACATTTCTAACGATAAAGAGGTCATAAGTCAATGTCTAGAGGATACTAGGCCAAAATTCTGTCTCGATTTTAGTAACTTTCTTGCTGATCCTACCTTCTTTTGAGAAGGATAATCAAAGTGGTTTATTAGCGGATTTTATGCGGATTTTCGCGTTTGGATGCAGAGAAAGGCTATTCCAAATTAAAGATGCGTAAAACCCTATCCCTAATGAAATATCGCCTCACAATTAATCCAACACTTAGATTCATTTTTCTATAAACAGTCGAAAAATTAAAGACACATTTACAAAAAATTTCGCGACTCGTTCCGCTCGGCGACTTTAATTAAGATTTACATTACTCCAAACTTGTAATCATCACTCCACTATTGATGAGGTATGCATTGCAAAAATAGTTTTAATTTAAGTTTAAATATAATTTTTAAAGTATAAACAAGTTTAATTAAAACCTTACCCCCTTTAAAAACCACCTTTTGATTTGCCTCCTACACCACTGAAAAAGGAAATTCAATATTTTGAATGTTTGTGACCCCCGGCCAACTTTTCTGGACCAAGCTACGCCACTGGTCATTATACTACACAGAAGAACAAGAACCAATTGCACTATTTAGTCTGAATCTGGGTAAAACTAGGGGCTATATCATGATGCTATTTGTAAAAAACAAAATGAATTTTCGCATTTTTGCTCTTTGCATAGAAGCCCCCCCCCCCCCACACACACACACAGAGACAGGATGAAAGCGAGGCAACTCGCATTAAATCGACAGACGGGTGATTACCCTTCAATGGAAATTCACTTCCGGTTAACGAAAAAGGGGAAAACAGGATGAAAATGACAGATAGAAAAACTAACAACACTGCTATAAGTCCACCGACCGTAGACCCAATTCACGATTTAATCAATTCAGAAAGATATATAGAATCCCTCGGTATGTTGAGTAATACGAGGCAACCATGACATAAAATATCTTAATCGGATGTTTTAAATACACGATATAGTAACTAGGCCTATAAAAAAAATTGTAAGTACAGTCACTTGCCAAAAGTTCATAGACATTAGATCTATCATTTTTACTATACATGTATATATAATATAAACCACAATTTTTCAAAAAATATTGTGAAGCCATTTTTTATCGCATTTCAATAGAATTTTTAGGCCAGACATAAAATATTCTCTGTTTGCTGTTTACCGACTCTACCCATTTACTAATGGGTAGGTAGGCAGGGAAATTATTTTATTTTATTGGAAAGTGCATTATGGAAAAAAATTTCTGCACATTGCATAATGAGCCATTATATTCGAATGAAGGAAACGATATATTTATTATTCTCTCGCTGATGTCTACTGGATAGTTCATTGATGAATTTGCCTTGTGCTCAACAGTTTTCCGTCATTTTCTGTCCGGAAAACTAAATGGAATTAAGGTTAATTTGAATATATTTTGTAATTGATGGACACATTAGTAAGTGTATTTCTATATTTTATAATGTGCTTGAGACAGTTATACAGGAGAAAAGAAATTGCAAAGGTTATGCTGAATAATGTGAAACGAGTTTCGATTGAACAATTATTTTCACAGAGTGACTCAGTGAGACAGAGTATGATGAAATAAAATTTTATGCAGCATATTCTACGTAATCTATCTGTATAATTTCAAGTCGGGTGACGAATTGTTTCTCCATTGATGGCCGAAATTTCATATAGCACCATTCTTTTTTCTTTTGTAGCAGACGATGATCTGTGGTTCTGGAATAGATATATCGCTTGGGCCTGTAGGCTGCGCTACCGGGTCTCGTGCCGATTTCTTTCAGTGATTTTTATTTCCACGTCGCTTTTAAGATTAAATATATAAGAAATAAACAGTGTCTATTCTCTTGCTACATGTTCTTATTATGTGTATCATTTCGTGATGCGTTTACTTTGTACATGTATGCAGTCTAAAACATTATTAAATTAAGACATTTAAGATTTGATGTCCTATAGTCCGTCATTTTCTGTACAAATTATAATATATGGAAACATTAAATAGTCATTTTATAATGTTTGAGACAGACAGGAGAAAAGAGAGGTTTGAAATTTCACAAGTTTTCACAGAGGCTTGACAAGTTAAAATGTATGCAGACTTGCCAGTATATGTTCTCCCCCGAAATTTCGATGGGCACGCGAATGAATAATTCTGTTTTGCGCCGGGCCGCGCCACATAGTAAGGAGTTCATATCATTTCGTGATTATTTGGTGCACTAGAACATTATTAAATAAGACAGAGTTGATTATATTGTACAACAATTATATATTGAAAGTATATTTCTAATGTAAATGCCAGTTATAGTTTTATAGTAAAATTCACAGAGAAAAATATATTTCTATGTTAATTAGAGAAAAACAGAGGTGTGTATCAATTTAACTGATTTCATTTTACTAGATTTGATATCGTTTTTGTAAAATTATGTTTTGACAAATATTTTTGAAATAAAAAAAATAATGAGAGGTAAAACTCATATGTAACTGTTTACACGATTTTATGTTTGCTATAACATTATTCCCTTCAGCTTTCATAAAAGGAGGAAACATATCAAACAAATTTACACAGGTGTTTCATGAATTGTTTATCTTAGTAAAACATGTAGCATACAGGATTTTTGGTTTCCTATTTTTATAAATAGTATTCGTAAAGAAAATATGTGTGTCATCCTGCGATATAGCAGTAGCTTAGGCTGAACTTTATGTCCCGATTTTAAGCATTTTTTTGAGTGAGTCAGATCTGAATAAACCCCTTTGGAGATTCCGTCATGTTACCCGGCCAGACAGAATTTCCAAAGGGATTAGGGTAAAATCCTGATTTAACACACCCCCCCCCCCCCCTCAAAAAACCGCTTAAAATCAGGACAGAAAGTTCGGCGAACTCATTTATTCCCTAATACTGTAGATAGATTGGCAATATATCGAAGAGTTACAAGAGGTCATATTATGAATTTGCAGTTCCTTGATAGACCTGTAGTGTCATGTTACATACCTTCTGGCCATTATTTTACACTACTCGGATAAAATACTGTTAATATAAGATGTTTCATTGAATAATTAATAGCGCCACAGTCAAAATATATACATGTATATTCTCAGAGATCAAGACAAAGTTAATACTAATACTAGTTAAAGTTATGACGGTAATCCAACCTTCCAGAAAGATCGTTAATAAAAAATATTTTTTTGAAAACGGCAATAAAATTTTCATAGTCACGGTGATTTCCGTGGGTCAGTGTGTAAACAGCAAACAAACTTAATTTTATTTTAGGCCTTAGTGTTAAACAAAGAATTTAATACAGTTTCATTATATATCATTATGTGAAACTAAAAAACTTTAGGCAAGTGGCTGTTGATCACTAAAAAAGAAACAACAGGACTGAGAGGAGGCCTCGTATATCATTTACATTGATAAAGCGTTAGACTATCGTGTTTAAACATGAAAAACAAGTTCTACCAAAATCGGAGATGTACATATATGTATATCCATGCCACATGAACATAAATATATATATACAATGCTGTCACATGATTTTGCGCACCTTAGACTTTATTCTCGAAAACTGTAGACACCAAATGACAAATAATCATAAAATCAACACAACAAAAATTAACTACATTCGCTTTTTTCATTTTTATTACAAAAACATGTTAACAAATGTTGTGTTCTAACCCAAGGCCCAGATGTCAGATGTACTGTTCGCTTTCTACATGGTTGAAGATGTAAATCGAGTATGGTGATCCATATTCCTTCATATTATTTGATTTTAACTCATTCACCCCTAAAGCCATATCTGGACTGGTCTGAGTCATTGATTTACAGAAGAGTCCATTGTTTTTCAGGGGTTGATGAGTTAAATTCAATATGATGATTTTAAAAATGATGGAAAAGTTTCTATACACCAAATTAGAGCTTGAACAAATTCTGCTGACTACTTACTTCTCGATTATGAATATTCATTATGAGGAATTTTCCTCATGATGATGTAGATGTAAACGCTACAATAGCTGAGGATGAGGCTCAAATGGCATAAAATAATCAATATACATGTATGTTACTTCAAGATATCCGGAATTCGCGATAACCAAAATTTTTAATTAATAAATTATTATATCTATAAAAATCGGGACCAGACTTTCAGCTATGACATTTGGAATTCAACTCAACTGATTTCGACTAACGAGATTCCACATCTGTATATATATATATATATAATATATATACAGTTCACCCCTGATATATCACCACCTTTTGTTTTCCTGAATATTGGTGGTATAACAGGTTTGGCAATATATTGAGGTTTACTATTTTTGAGGTGTGGTCATTGTCTTTAATCCCTGTTATATATCATATCCTGTTTACAACTCACTATCGTAAATTCAGATATTTTGTCTATCGTTTAAGTTTGGACAAATTGGCCACCCTGTTAAAATGGCCAAAATTAAACAATTCAAAATATGTAGCAATACAAAAATCTAGATCTATTTCTAACATTAGCCCGGAATAATTTCTAATGTTAACTTTCATCGTTTTTGTTTAAAATAACTCTTTGACAGGCCAGTAATACAAAGGATTTAAGCCTATATATATCATCTACTTATAATTATTTCTTGATGTGTGACAAATGCTGTGTAAAAACATGAATTGTTGATTTTTTCCAACTCTCAAGGAAGTGCAACACTTGTAAGTTGGTCCCCGTCTGATTTCTACACTTTGTTCATACAACTGGATACCAGTTTATGACACTCGATATTTGAGTTATCTCCCTTTCAAGTCGAAGTACAAAGTAAACAAGCTACTGTCAGCTAACAGTTTCACTCCCACTTGGTTTTTTTTTCATCTGGTCTGGGGATATGTTAGAGGGATTTAACATGTATAAACGACTACATGTATTTGTACCAGAGAATCGGTGGCGGATGGCATTATGCGGGTTTTGGCGTTACAACGAGGGAATTACATGGGAGGAAATCCGTTCTCCATTAAATAGCGACGTTATGTGGGTTCGGTGTTATAACGGCGGGCGTTATAACAGGGGTGAACTGTATATATATATTATTTCGAGATACATGTATCTGGAATTCGAGATAACAAAAATTTTTAATTGATATATCATTACATGTATATCTATAAAAATCAGGACCAGACTTTCAACTTTGACATATCTGGAATTCAACTCAACTGATTTCAACATAAACAGATTCCACAGCTATGTGTGTATATATAGATATATATTAATGCACAGATCATATGATAAATGTAAACAAATCTTAGTATGAACATTGGCAATGCCTTGAAAGTGAGTACAGCTCCTTTTTTAACAGGAGAACACATTCATCAGGAGTCTATCTGATCTCACTGGGGTAACAACTTCCAGAGTTTTTCAAATTCACTGGTCTTGCCAGAAATACTGGTAAATTTTACAAAAGTCCGGTGAAATCTATCTGATAACTAGTCCAAATGACCAGTAATTTTCCATTTCTTTTCAATTGTGTATTGTGTACCAGTTATCAGATAGATTTCACTGGACTTTTGTCAAATTTAAAAATTATCGGTTTTTCTGGTAAGACTGGTGAATTTCAAAAAGTGTCCTGTGCAGACAGAATAGAATTATTCCTAGCCAACGGAATAATTTTTTTAGAAAAAAAGATATTCCCTTCGCACAGAATATCTTTTTTTTCACCACTATATCATCTTCGTGAGCATGAAAACATGGTGTTTCCATGAGCAATTATATTAACTACTGATGCACACCGGTCACTATGTAATTCTAAGTTATCATTATAAAATCGAACTTTTAAATTATTATAAAACTGTGTGTATGTGTGTGCATGTTTTTGTTTTTTATTTTATTTTTTGTTTTTGCGGGAAGGTAGTGTTTTTACTGTGTGAATATCTAGATTTCGTAAACAATATATGCGTTCAGATATATAGGCCTACTCATCCATATGCATATTACCAGGAATGGCCACAGAGCCCCCATTTAAAACCAACGAACCTTTCTGTTAAATTTACATATAAATTCAGAAAACTTCCCCAAGGGGAAACGCCCTTAAAAATCATCCGGTGAACAGATAAAAGATAAGGATAAAACAACATGTCTTTAGCAACAAGAACATATTTTCTTGTTAGAATAGGAGAGAAATAAAAGCTGACTGCCAACATATAGTTGAAAATTTTTTAATGTGGCGGTATATCGATTCCTTAGTTTAAAAGTATTGAAATTTTTAAAAAATTGAAAACATTCCATATCACCATACAATTTCTAAAAACATGAGCAAAAAACATCTATCATCATGAATTTACGTCTCTCAACATTGTAAATCGTATTTGAACATCCCCGCATGGTGAACTCGTCCAAAGTCGGTCTAGCTACAAACAAGATGGCAGACAAGCTGTACATGTATGTATAGAAACTCTGTATCTCAAGAGCTGGCCTGGCTCAGTCGGTAGCGTGCTCGACTCTGGATCTTGAGGTCGTGAGTTCGAGTTCGCTGGCGACAGGTTGGTTTCCTGTCTTTCGGATGAGACAGTAAAAACGGGAGGTCCCGTGTCACAGTACATGTCGGCATGTTAAAGAACCCTCACTGCTCAATGGCCGTAAGTGCCGAGCATAGGCCAAAATTTGAAGCCCTTCACCGGCATTTGGTGACGTCTCCATATGAGTGAAATATTCTTGAGTGGGACGTTAAACAACAATAAACAAACAAACAATCTGTATCTCATAATTATTTTTGTCAATTACGAGCTGAATAGATGTTTGTAGGGGAGACAAATGCTGTTTTCAGTAACGACAAACTGAAATTGATACCTTGATATACATTTTTTGGAGGATATATGAAAATAATTGTGATTTTTCCGATTCCGATTTGTGATGAGGACAGTAGATAATTCCTAGCAACTTTCTCATATATCTTTATATACAAAAAGTCAGTCAGTTTTGAGTTATTAATCCATTTGTATACAACTGTACCCTGTGCTATTCAAGCGACCCTAGTGGACTGTTTATTGAGATTCCATTTTTGAAACATCAGAAATCAGAGATAACTCCCATAAGCGTTGACCCAACAATTTCAGCCTTGTTAACTTTTTAGCTCACATGAGCCGAAGTCCTAAGATTTTTAAAAATTGTGGACCTAACAATTTCGGCCTTGTTAACTTTTTAGCTCACATGAGCCGAAGACTCAAGTGAGCTATTGTGATCACTCCCTGTCCGTCGTCCAAAATCCGTCAGTAAACTTTCATATTTTTGACTTCTTCTCAAAAACCACAAGGGATTTTGATGAAACTTGACAGGTAGCAAGTGCTCAAGGTCCTTTACCAATTTTGTAGTTTTCAGCCAAATTGGCCCAGGGATAGATCCAGGGCGGGGCAGAATATGTCCCAAAATGTATCCCTCTTTAAAAATCTTCTTCATCAGGACCACTGCATGAATTGAAAAATGAATTAATTCCGAGTGATCTACATGGATGTAAGGTTTAAGTTTGTAATTTTCATGAAAATTTGAATATTAATTTTTGACACGATTTTGAGTTCTTTTCAGCTTTTGTCATTTAATATATTTTACTTGTAATTAGATGAAGAAATGTTTTTGTGCAAGAAATTTGCAGAAATTTGATTTCTAGAATTTCTGATGGATTTCTTAAAACAGCATTATTTATGTTTCTTGACCAAATAAGCCTACATGTTCATATTCTTCTTGGTCTTCTTTCCACATTTGTAGATGGTTCTCAGGTGAGCGACTGAGGCCCTCTTGGGCCTCTTGTTTGTAGATCTTTGAGTGCTTATCATTTTTGCTTCTTTCACTTTCTCTCAATCTATTATACTTTTCCAGATAATGTCAAAAAACATCCCAAAACATGAAAAATTGACTTAAAAGGGGAAATAACTCCTATAAGGGGATGATCTGACAATTTGGACCCTGTTGACTTTTTGTAGATCTTCGCATGATGACTGTTTTTGCTTATTTCACTTTTACTCTAGGTATTATACTTTTCAAAATAATGTAAAAAAAAAAAATATCCCAATCCATGAAAACTCCCATTAAGGGTGATCTGACAATTTCGGCCCTGTTGACTTTTTTGTAGATCTTTCATGCTGAACATTTTTTCCTTCTTTCACTTTTACTCTAGCTATAATACTTTTTAAGAAAATGTAAAAAAAAAACCATCCAAAAACATAAAAAAATCTACTTAAAAGGAGAAAAATCTACTATAAGGGTTGACTTGACAATTTCGGCCCTATTGACTTTTTTGCTCGCCTGAACTGAAGGTTCAAGTAAGCTTTACTGATTGCCTGTTGTCCATCGTCCATCCGTCTGTCTGTAAACTTTTCACATTTTCGCCTCCTTCTCCAAAACCACTGATAGGATTTTGATGAAACTCTATAGGAAGCAAGTACTCAAGGTCCTTTTGCAAGTGTGTTCATTTCAGCCAAAGAGGCCCAAGGGGGTACCCCTCTTTAAAAATATTCTCCTCCAGAACCACTTCGTGGATTGAAAAACTAATTGTATTTGAGTGATCTACATAGATGTATGATTCAAGTTTGTTAATTTTGTAGAAATCGGACTTTCAACTTCTTTTTAGACTCTGTAATTTTCATTCATTTTTAGCTCATTCATTCGACTTCTTCTCTGAAACCACTGAAGGGATTTTTATTAACCTTGACAGGAAGCAAGTACTTTTAAAGGTCTTCTACCAAGTTTATGGTTTTCAGTTAGATCAGCCAAGGGTATAAGGTATCCCTCTTTAAAAATCTTCTTCTCCAAAACCACTACATAAATTGAAAAAAGGGATTGTTTCTGAGTGATTTACATGGATTTATGATTCAAGTTTGTATTTTTCATATTGTCATTTTCATTCATTTTTGCATGATTTCCCCAATTATCTCCCCTTGCATTTACAATGATGCATTAATGTGTTTTACTTGTAATTAGATGAAGAAATGTTTTTGTGCAAGAATTTTGCTGAAATTTAATCTTAATAATTTTATGAATTTCTTAAAACAGCTATATTTATGTTTCTTGGCCAGATCAGCCTACATGTACATATTCTTCTTGGTCTTCTTTCCGCATTTGTAGATGGTTCTCAGGTGAGCAATTGAGGCACTCTTGGGCCTCTTGTTCACACTGTCAGCTTCTTCTCCATTCATTTTTGTATGATTTCTTTGATTAATGCTTTCCTAAAAGAATTTTGCTGAAATTTAAGTTTTTGAAATTTTTATGAATTTTTAAGGTTGCAAAAATGAATGGGGAGAAGGTTAATTTTCTTCAAAACCACTGAATGACCGTTGAGTAACTGATGAAGCATGATTTTGCATCAGGTTGAAGTGATCCATTTACATGTAGGATCTACAGTGTATAGCTCCTGTCAGTTCTGTTACTTTTCTATGTTGTGTACATAAGTACTCTTTGAGTTCACAAATGGCCAAACCCAGTCCTAACTCAAGTCTGGTCTTTTCTTGTTATCTTTGCACATTTTAAAAGAGTTATTGATGATTTATAAAGACCATTAACTTTTACATATTGAAATTGTGGAGCTTGCAAGTTTAGTGACCTACTGGTCAGTGACCACTTCTTGCAGACTGGCATGGAGCATGCAAATATGTGCATACTTTAACTGATTTTTTTGTGCTTTCAAGACGAGATGCTGTTCTGATTGCCAAACAAAAAGAAAAAAATAATTTCTCTGACAAACCAGAAAATATCGGGTAAAATAACAGATGGTTAACACCAAGTTGGTGATAATTGGTACTTGGTGAGAATTGGTTGTTGACCCGTAGGGCTAAGAGTAACACTTAGATGGTCCTCTTTATAAAATGTTCTCCTCAATCTGTGACTGTGTGGTTGTCACATGGTATTATTTTCTCTTTTCAGAAAAGAAATTAAATAGAGTTAAAGGAAAAAGTAAAGAACCTACCTCAAAGGAAATAATACATTCACTGGAAAAGACACGTGATGCTCAAATGCAGCATCTTCTAAACTCTTGTAACTTATCTGATACAATCAATACAAATCAAAAAGATTATGATGGCTCCGTGCTCAACAAATCTCACACAGGAAAACAACAAACTGTAGAAGAAGTTGTAGCCATTGTATTTCATGATGAACTGTCAAAAGTATCAGAGACTGAAAGTGAATCTGAAAATAAAAAATAACATCAACTGATGATGTGTTTGTCATATCTATAATAAGAAGTTATACTTGTGCATACAAGATACAACAGAGACAGAAGACTCGCTTACAATTTATATTATTACCTGGCTCTGTATTTAATTGTATATGAAATATTTTTTTCTGTTGAATAACACATCCTATTAAAACTCTTAAAATTATGTGGGAGGGCAACAGTCGATTGTTGCCTGGTACTGTTAGATGCGCAATTATTGTGCGCAGACGGTTTCCCCATCGCGCGCAAGTTCCTGAAATAGAGAACCAGGTAATAAATCATTTGTTTCATTGGTACTGAGGGAAAAGTCAAATCATTGACCCTTGATAGCAGGGAAGGCCTGCTACCTTGGGGTCAATGATTTGACTGTTCCCTCAGTACCAATGAAATGATTGAACACTGTTTAGTTTAAACATATTTTATTTCATATTCATGAAATGGGATTGGGTACAAGTTTTAAAAATTTATAAAAGCCCTTTCCCTATATCAATTTACACAATAATTAACATGATGGTGACACATATTTCTAAACAGTTTAGAGCTTACGGCTATGTAAAAAGTATACATAATACATGTATAACAATAACTAAATAACAATAAAAAAATGAGAAAGAGAGAGAAACTATGAAGTGAAATTTTTTGAGTTTTCAAGTTTAAGTTTAAATCATTATACTGTACAGGTGTTTAATTCTTCGAGTTGTAATTTCATATTTTATAGTTATTTCCCTTTGTTTATTTTGTGTGTCCAGGCTATATCTAAATTATTTTTCATTTACTCTCTCCATATTTTATGCAGGTATACATCTTATAAAGATGGAGTGTTGCATACAAAAAATGCACTTTTATCACCCTTATATTTAGAGTTATTCCCCTTTGATGGTTTCAAGTGTCTTGGCCATATCTGTTTCATTTCTTCACCGAGGCTTATCATAGTGGTTCTGATGTATATCTTAAGTACATGTACATGTAGATGAGTGTATTTGTCAATTTATACATCTTATCAAAATGTCCCAGGTGGGGACAATTATTTCTTTGAATTAGCCTTGTTATATATATGCTTCTTTTAATACCCTCTTCACTGTTTATTGAATTGATTTAATTTAGATTTTCAATGCTGTGGATATAGGGAATATTAGCACCACAATTTATTTTCCCCTGTACAATATTGTGTATATCCTAGACATTTACTACTCAGTTGGTAGCATATGCTTTTACCAGGTTCAAACAGTTAGCATGATGGGTAATATTTCCCAGAATTCTTCAATTTAGTATTAGTGGAATACACCTTATCCAGATTCAAAACAGTCTACATAATTTTTTCTTAATCGTAGCCTCACTGCCTGTGCTAGTCCAATTCATACTACATACCTGTAGACCCTGCATGTAATACATACCACACTGATGTCTAGTGAACCCTCTCTTTACCTTGATGAGTTTAGAGTTTAGGTAATGCTGCATAACAACATTGAAATTACACTAAAAAAAAATTTGGTTCCTACTTTGTCAACATACGGGTGATAATCATACCATGGGAAAAAAATGCTTTTCCTCTAAAGCTCAAAATCATCAAAAAGTGAGTAGAATCATCCGTATGATAATCAAAATGTTACTTTGCCCTGCTAAGTGGTTCTTTATATTTATTTTTAGCTCACCTGGCCCAGAGGGTCAAGTGAGCTATTGCTATAGCCAAATGTCTGTCATCCATCCATTAACTTATCTCCAAAACACGAAAAATCCACTTAAAAATGGAATTAACTTCCATAAGGAACAATCTGACAATTTCAGCCCCGTTAATTTTTTGTACATTTTTGCATTCCGAACATTTTTGTTTCTTTCACTTTCTATCCATTATACTTTTCAAGATAATGGAACAAAACTGCCCAAAACTTGAAAAATACACTTCAAAGGGGAAATAACTCCCATAGGAGTCAACCTGACAATTTCAATCCTATTGTCTTTTGTAGATCTTTGCGTGCTGAACATTTTTGCTTTTACACTTCTCTAAAATACGTTTGTATCATACTTTTCAAGATAATTTTTAAATAAAACAACTCAAAACATGAAAAAATAAAAAAGTTCAATCAGAAAATTTTGCCTTTCCAAAACTTTTGTAGCTCTTTGGATGGCGACCATTTTTATTTCTTTCTTTCTCTCAATCTGTCATTGTACATATGTTATCATATAACTCCTATAAGGTTCAACTTGACAAATTCGACAAAAAAAAAAAAAAAATGGTAGATGCAAGCTACTTCATTAAGGTAACATTTTTTTCTACCTTTAATAATATTGGAGATGCATGTATTAAATCAAAAATATCTGCTGACTCATTCATACTATATATAACCATGGGTATACTTCCTGTCAAGTTTGATTCAAATTGGCCCAATTGTTCTTTAGAAGTAGTCAAAATGTCTAAAACTTTACAAAAAACATTTTCTGTGTACTTAGGTGTCTGAGACCTTGACCTTTGACCTTGAAATTTTGCCAAAACATCATTAGATAATTCCTAGCAACTTTCTCGTATATCTTTGTACACAAAAAGTCAATCAATTTTCAGTTGTGAAACAATTTGTAATAAAACTGTACCCTATATGTTAATGAAGTGGCTAGTTTATAGACAGAATTTGTTTTTATTTGCCAACTTTGTAGATCTTGACTTAACAATTATGCATACAAAATTTGAAAGTCATCTGATTATTGTTTCATAAGAAGATTTCTAAAGATGTACCAAGCTTTGGTCCTTTTGGGGCCCCTATGGCTCCTAGTCTCTCTTTATTCACAAACTTTATGATGCTTCAAAAGGGGATACTTCCTGTCAAGTTTGATTAAAACTGGTCCACTGGTTCTTGAGAAGAAAATGAAAATGTTTAAAAGTTAATCACACATGGCCACGGACAACACATGATAGCAGTAGGTCACCCTGAGCCTTTTGGCTCAGATGACTTAAAAACTTCAGACTTTCTATCATTTGCTGTTAATCAGAACTACATACACACACATATATATATATATAAAAATACCCTCAGCAATCTGTCTTCTCATAAACACTATGTTTTAATTAAATTAAATTGAAATTTTTAGTCCAAATTATTTCGTCTTTTCTAGATGGTCCCATGAACTTCACTTTTCTGTTTTATTCCTCTTAATGATAAAATGGACACAAATGAAAGTTCTAATTATTCTCTTAGGTACATGTTTCTATCAATGGGCATCAAGAATTATCTATTGTGTAAGGGCCTACACATTAAATTCTGGGACCCCCCTTGAGAGAAACGAGTGCCTGTGTGTATATATGGCAAAATGTTCAGGAGGACAAGGGTAACACAGTGTTTTAAGGTTTTATTATTTTATATTTCATTTTACGTTTCAAAATCTTGTTAAATTAATACAAATTAAATCAACTGTTCACACAAATCAAAAGCACACATCTACACTAGAAACAATTAGAGTAAAACCTGCTTTAGCGACCACCTGTGTATAAAGACCACCTGGTCATAAACTGTTTTTTGCTGTCCCCAATAGTACCATTTGTGTACAAATCAACCTCTCTACAATGTATATAAAGACCAACTCCTTATAAAGACTGGTTTTGTTGTGTCCATAAGGGAGTCTTTATATAAAAGTTTCTCTGTACTCTGATAGATATAAAATTAACTTTAGGAGTTGTCTGTCCTTATTCTCCAAATGATTCAAATAACTAGGTTATAATAAATTCCATATAACCAGGAAGGGTGGAGTTAGTAAACCTTCTGAACCTGGACGAGTTTAAATCTTAGGTAATAAAACACGACATTAAAATTACACTGAATAGAATAATTGTCACCATACATAAGAGAGTTTTCAGTGCAGAATAAAACTTTTTTCCCCCGTGCAGCTTGTCAAAACCAAAAAGTGAGTAGATTTATTAGTATAATAATCAAAAGGTTACTCTGCCCCGCCATCTTATGTGAATCGGACAATACCATTATACAAAAATTACACAAAATTTTTTTTAAAAAAAGTATCAGGTAACCGATTCATTTTATAAGAAAAATTACTTTCATATTATCAATATATGTAAAAAAAAAAAATCATTTGCCTGCAGTGCTGACAAAAATATTTACTCAGACATTGATGATGTTACTTGTAAAATATGAACATTACTATAAATTGAATTCTTAAACTTGTACTGTTTAATATTATGTTTATAGTTTATGACTTAACTAAATTTATCATATAACAAAACATTTTTTTTAATAATTAATTTTATGGTATTAGAGGGCTTTATGTGTCGTTGTAATAATTATTGTTTAGGATCTTTAATGTATTCGTTTTTAAAAGGGTGTTTTATATCCGGATAATGAATACGCATCTAGTACGTATTTGACTTTATTTCTTAAGAACATTCTGTTTGGACGAGTTGTCGGTCTTGTTTACCTTAGCAACAGCGTGAGAGCTCCAAAATGGCAACCGACGATGTGGATAAAATTCGAAGTAAACGTATCTTTATTAACCATGTGGACCAATTCCAGGGAAGAAATATCGCCAAGGTATGTATTTTAAATTTTTGGTAGATCCTTTATCGAATATTTGAACGGATTCGAAGCTTAACGACCAATTCGAATCATTGGCACTGTTTTCATTTGTAAATTTATCAATAACAATGTCAATACTGACATTACTGATGTCAGTGATGCTATACTGAGACAAAGTATTCCATTTCTAGTCTGTACTGCAGTAGGGCATACAATGTACTGAGAATACACCTTAAACTACATTCTTTTTTACCCTTAAAAATGTCTTCTATCCACCGTGTTTTTTTTAGACTAAAGCCTTTAGTAAAGTCATACACAGTCAGTAAAAATTGTCAAAATAAAAATATATTAAAGTTTTTTACTTATTTCATGATTTATATTATACAGTAGAGAGTCTTTTTTAAAGTATGTGTATAAATCTCAGCATTCTGAGAATTTGATGGTCATAATTTCGACGGTCTTCCATTTCCGGATAACAAGTTCCATACCATGTCATAGTTGTTGGTGTTTGTTTTTTCAGTTTTGTTTACATATCAGAATATTCCAATAGACCATTTTGAGTTCTTAGATAATTTACTTTTGAATCTGGATTTTTCGTGCACCGCTTCAACTTCATTAAGTTTAAATTCTTTGTGTTGATCAAGAAATATATCTAAAGGCCAGGTTATTGTCACTAGTCCTTTTATGTAAAAAACAAATTAACATTAAATTATTAATGTCTGAACAATATAACAGACATGTAATACTGTGACATTTTGATTTATTCTATTAAATTGAGCATCGAGAATAATAACAGACAATTTGAGAATTCAAAAATACCCTTTTGAAATACCTGTATTTTCATTTGGGTAGTATTAAGAAAATTCTTGGCTATCATCTGCTCACAGCATTTATTTCCTTACATCGTCAAAATCCCAAATGCCGGGGTATATTTAACAAATAAAAATAGTTTTTCAAATATTCTTCTGAATTTGTATAATGTTACATTTTTATAATTATTTTTCACCAATAGATTTTAATAAGTTTTATAAGTTTCACTGTTTGTTATCTATTTTTTTTCAAGTTTCAAGTCAACATTATGCTAAATTGAAATTTAGTTAAATTATAAACAACTAGAAATTGCTTGAAATATGGCATTTGAAATTTAAACTCAAATTTAAACTCCTATACTGTAGCAATTTTCCAAAATTAAAGTATATATGTAAAATTATCAAAAAGAATAAGCTAAAAGTTTTCCATTGTTTTTGGTGGTTTAATTTTCTGAAAACCTGACTGTAAACAAATCTAGTGGAACATTTTGAAAAACTGCAGTTCTATATTAAATTTACACATATAGCCATAGGGAAAATACATCATGGGAACCCATGGCACAATACTGTTTTTTCAGTATTCTAGCCATAAGAACCTACATATTGAATGGATCACTTCAGGAGTCATAAACTCTAATTACATCTTTCCTTGTTTAAGTAAAGAGAAATCACAAGAAGCACTCTTTAAAAGTAAAATCATAGTAAAATGAGAATATACTGATATACATTGTATATGTTTCATTTAAATTGCTATATGCAATATGTTTAACTTGAAGCTTTTACTTATGTTTGTTACAGTATATATCCCGTTGTGTGGTTGGAGCATCCCTAGAGGAACCAGAGGAGGAAGATGATGCCAAGTCTACAACAAGTTCCATCATCCCTCAGCCTAAAGAAGGTTGCTATGAGATTGTTGGAACAGTAAAGGACAGAGATGCACCGAAACCAGATTTTGTGAAAGAAATTATCAAGGTAAAATGGTCATCTGTAGCACTTTGGATTTATATTAAATAACAATTTTTGTTCAGATGATTCAACAAGACATTGTATGTTGTTTTATATTCATGAAATCTCAAGTCAGTTTGATAAAGATCAACAGCAGCCAATATTTACTAGATTTACTTTGAATGCATCAAAATAGCAAATTTTGGCATTTTCTTTAGGTAACTTGAGTTATATGACTTTAAGTATAGCTATATATATTAATAATGAGATTGATGATAGTTTTAAACATTGGTCAATATTTGCCAGAGTTATGGGACTTTGGAAGTGTCACAATAGGAGATATTTTGATCAAAACTTTTTATTTTGATCCCAGCAGATTTCAACAAAATGACAAATGACATTGAAGTGAGACTTTCACTAATGTTTGATTACTGATGATAAATACTAAATTTATATAATAAACAGTATTCAGTGTATTGAATTTTTTTTTAATAGTTTGACAACAAAGATCAGCTCTATGAACACCTAGTAGAATGTGACATCATTGCTTATGACATCACAGAAGACCCAGATCAGATTGATGAAGCTGTGTGGGCAGTATCAGGTAAAATAAGTTTATAACCATTCTTGTTATTTACACATGTGTCACAATTGAACTTTATTCACACTAAAAATATAAGTCGATACTAGATAGACATATCATAGCACTTTGTAATATGTTAAGAGTAGATTACTAATCAATTGAAACCCTCTATTTAATTTTTTCCGTTGATAATTAATGTCTCTGAAAAGATAAAAATATAACATGAGTGAGGTTGCAAGAATTATAAAAAAAAGAAAATTTTGAATTAGGTGAATATAACAGACAAATGATTTTGGAAATGTGTGTTATTATTTCACTTTCATGTCATGTTATTATTGTTTGCAGAAATCCATTCTGATTTGGAGAAGATAGAAAAGCCCAAGATGTTTATCTTGATATCAACAGTGATGACATGGGCCAAAAGCAAGCCTTTAGATCCAGTAAGTTTATATTATATTTCTAATCATTTTGCCGTGTATAACAAAACAACAGGGAAACAAAGGGAAATGAAAAATAATAGAAATGATAAAGAAATTCATACAAACATGAAACTTATTACTTAGCAAAATTGAAATTTTTTTTTTGTGTGAAATTGATTTCAAGTGCTGAGAACAATTATAAATGGAAACCTTGGTTTTATAGGATGATCCAGAGATTCCTTTTACAGAAGATGATTACAGAAGAAGAAAACCTCATCCAAATTTCAAGGAACACATAAGTGCCGAGAAAACTGTCATCAAAAATGGCAAAACAGTAAGTATCATAATGGTGCATCAGACAGAAATAAAGATGAAATTTAAATGAAATGTTTGATGTCAATTAGATAAAGTGTTTTAAGAAATAAGATAAGTTATGGAATTAATTTTTTAAACATTTTGTCTACTGGTATGTTTTGATTGAAAAAAAGTATAACTACTGAGATAGTGCTATATTGACAATTTGTAGAAGAAGTTAACAATTGTTTTACAATTATATCCTCTTATTTGGCTAATTGTATTTCTGTTTTCTTTGTAGAACAAGGCAAAACTTGTTACTTATGTAGTAGCATCTGGTTTAACCTATGGAGCAGAAGAAAGCATATTTCATTATCTTTTCAAGGTGAGATACTTCATCTTTAGGAAATATGATATTTCATTTTGTCTCCGCACAACAGAGTTTGTAAAATGAAAATATCAGTTAATAAATTATAAACAAATGTGGGTCATATCACCTGCAATGTATAACTGCCCTGACTTTAGAAATAATGGATCCAGGACAATACAGGCTGTGGTTATCTCAGAAATATATATTTGAACACTTGACCCTTGTTTATGGACCATTCATACTCATTACAAATGAGAGAAATGTTTCACAGTGGTGTCAATTTCAAAGTTAGTAATGTCATCCTTATAAAGATATCTAAAGGGCTACCCTTGTCTGAGGCCATCAGAAGGGCTACCCTGTCTGAGGCCATTAGAAGGGATACCCTGTCAAAGGGCATCAGAAGTGCTACCCTGTCAAAGGTTATTAGAAGGACTACCTTGTCTAAGGCCATCAGAAGGGCTTCCCTGTCTAAGGCCATCAGAAGAGCTACTCTGTCAAAGGCCATCAGAAGGGCTACTCTGTCAAAGGCCATCAAAAGGGCTACTCTGTCAAAGGGCACCAGAAGGGCCACTCTGTCAATGGCCATCAGAAGGGCTACTCTGTCAAAGGCCATCAAAAGGGCTACTCTGTCAAAGGGCACCAGAAGAGCTACTCTGTCAATGGCCATCAGAAGGGCTACTCTGTCAAAGGCCAACAGAAGTGCTACTCCATGTAAGACCATGAGAAGTATTACCCTGTCAAAGACCGTTATGAGGGCTACCCTGTCTGAGGCTAGCAGAAGGACTACCCTCAGAAGGGCTTCCCTGTTTAAGGCCAAGTGTTCCACAACTCCATTCATTCATTTTATATTTTCTCGTCATTTATAAGATCACAGGTTATTCATATTTTAGTGATTTATCTTATTTTCATTAATAATGCTTAGAATGCAAGACATATATATATACCTACTTGTATTTTTTTCAGTGACTTTAGGGGATCAATGCTGATCAAGTTGTTGAATTATTTATAGTTTAAAGTAAAGTCAATAATTGTATAATCTAATCTTGATTGATTTCAGTCTGCATGGCACAATGCTCCATTCTTACAATGCTTTGGAAATGGACAAAATGTTGTACCCACAATACATATCAAAGATTTGGCAGG
The DNA here is from genome assembly GCA_030159075.1 of Atrina japonica. Classification (NCBI taxonomy): domain Eukaryota; kingdom Metazoa; phylum Mollusca; class Bivalvia; order Pterioida; family Pinnidae; genus Atrina; species Atrina japonica. The sequence goes on along the minus strand of BROG01000042.1, from coordinate 1,311,807 downwards.
GTAAGTACCCAGTACCTTTAGTCTGTGCTGATGTAAATGCTGTAATTTGAGAATATTAAGATATCTTTTAAGTGGTCAAGATCCCCACCCTTAAACCGTATATTTTCCTTTTGTCATGTCAAGATGATTTGAATGATATAAAGAGTTAGTCCCCAAAGGTCATACTACTCTCTAACAGTTGAGAATGTTCTAATATCTTGTAAATGAACAAATTCCCCAACCATAAATCATTAATATTTCTTGTTTGATATGAAAAGATGAAATAAGCAATATATATATATATGTGTGTGTGTGTGTGTGTGTGTGTGTGTGTGTGTGTGTGTGTGTGTGTATGATATTTTCAAATTGAAGGGGATAGACATGACACCCGAGGAAAAAAAAAAAAAAAAAAAAATATATATATATATATATATATATATATATATATATATATATATATATATATATATATATATATTAAAATAATTCATAAGTGGTCAATATCCCCACCCTAAGCCATATATATATATATATATATATATATATATATATATATATATATATATATATATATATATATATATATATATATAGGCTTAGTCCCCAGGGGTCATCCCCATCTACTACCAGTTGAGAATATTGCTATCCCCATCCCCTGCCATTAGACAATGTTAAAATATTTTGAAAATGGTTGAGAGCCCCATTCCCTAACTTCATATTTCCTGCAAGGTGAATTGAATGATTCATGGGGATGTCAAAAGGGATTTAAACCTTTGGAAAAAATGTTTGGAAGACTTGGTAACAGCACCCTGATACAATCATTTTTTGCCTTCCTTGTGTTTTTAGGGTAGGATTAGAGTTAATATTTATTAATTGATGCAGTTCACAAAAACTTGAAAAATTGTCATTGGAATTATTACATATTAGTAATGATTAAATTGTATAGAAAAGTTTGAATTCATTTCACAAGAATTGAATGTATTTTCTTGACTGCATGTATAATTAAATAGATTAACAGCATATTAACCATTGTAGAGTTATACAGAACATAGCAGACAGTCGGCCTAAGGTCAGGTACCTGATAGCTAAAGATGACACTCAAGTTACTTTGGAGGAAATCGTCAAGGTAACCATCAGTTTCTGTTCATGCTGAATGATAAATGATAAGTATAAAAACATGCAGTGTAAGATGTTTGAGTAGCTTTTAGGCTCTTGAACCCTTTAAATTTAACTGTTACACATGCTTGTTGTATGGACTACATTTTACTATGTTCTAATTTGCTCTGCTCAAATGAGCATAAATTATTTATCAATTAAACATAAAGTATTGTGGGATATGCCTCTTGCCACACAGAGCAATTTGACGTTTATTAAGAATCAGGTAGAGTACATAGAATAACATGATGCTTTTTAGATATTTTTTCACTTCGTCCTTGATCAACTGCATGGAATTAAAATAAACGAGAATAGATTATAAACCAATTACAGTGTTTTAAATATGTCATCTTTTCTTTTTTTTAATAAATCAACCGATGTATTTGGTGGCAAAGGCTCAAATGACTACCTGAATATAAACTTATTCATTCCTTTCAAAACCTGAAATGACCACTGTACAATCACTACAGTCTATGTTAAACATATTTCTGTTGTACTAATCGAACACTCCCACAGTCGATCACTGTATAGTTGATAAATACACTATTATATGTTGCACTAATCGAACACTCCCACAGTCGATCACTGTAAAGTTGATAAATACACTATTATATGTTGTACAAATGGAACACTCCCACAGTCAGTCACTGTATAGTTGATAAATACACTATTATATGTTGTACAAATGGAACACTCCCACAGTCAGTCACTGTATAGTTGATAAATACACCATTATATGTTGTACAAATCGAACACTCCCAGTCAGTCACTGTATAGATGATAAATACACTATTATGTTGTACTGATCCACTGATCAACATTATACTTCTAAGACACTTACAGTGGCTCAATGTTTATTTCAGGCTGTCAGTCAAAATCTTGGAACAGGCAAAGTCAAGACAATAACAAAGGAGGAAGCCCTGCTTAGCAAGGATATTGAGGTAATTTACATTGATTTGCTTTTTATCACCCATAGTTTGTAAAGTTCATTAATTAATTTCCTATACTGAGTATTTTTATCAGGTGAAATAATCTGTTAATAAATACATGATTGATTTAAATTCTTCAGATAAGTATAAAATTATACCTATATTTTTTCTATTTCTGTAGATTATTTAGAATTACAATGTGATATAAAAATTTGTATAATATAGTCCAACAGTAATTAAATAAACATATGAATTATCTTGGTTTTATTTCTAGCAAGCAGATTTTGATATGCTGTTGGTAAATCTTCGTATGGATGCTGTATTTGTAAAAGAAAACATGAGGATAAACTGGGCTTCTGAAGCTGGCATTATAGAAAACATTCAACAAGTCATCAAAGAATATAAAGATACTCGCAAACTACAGGTTAGTTGACAGAAATTTATAAGAAATGAAATTTTACTAAAGTTGAAATTCATTTTATTAGTAATTCTGTATAAATTTAGATTTTTATCAGAAATTCAGTCACAATTTTTCTCGATGTGCGTATTATGCAAAGTTATTGTTGGGGTATTTTGCCCAAAACAGGAGTTGATAAATGAAGTATAGATAAAATGTAACATGTGAGGTGAGAATTTATACATGTATTTTGAGTGTAGATACAACTTATCATGCTATGTGAGATTTGTGGGATACTGGTACTTGATAATTTACAGTTTGACTACAGATAACATCATGTATGAGATTTGTGGGATACTGGTACTTGATAATTTATAGTTTAAATACCGATAACATCATGTGTGAGATTTGTGTATGGGATACTGGTACTTGATAATTTACAGTTTAAATACCGATAACATCATGTGTGAGATTTGAGTATGGGATACTGGTACTTGATAATTTATAGTTTAAATACCGATAACATCATGTGTGAGATTTGAGTATGGGATACTGGTACTTGATAATTTACAGTTGGACTACAGATAACATCATGTGTGAGATTTGAGTATGGGATACTGGTACTTGATAATTTATAGTTTAAATACCGATAACATCATGTGTGAGATTTGTGGGATACTGGTACTTGATAATTTACAGTTTGACTACAGATAACATCATGTGTGAGATTTGAGTATGGGATACTGGTACTTGATAATTTATAGTTTGACTACAGATAACATCATGTATGAGATTTGTGGGATACTGGTACTTGATAATTTACAGTTTGACTACAGATAACATCATGTGTGAGATTTGAGTATGGGATACTGGTACAATTTATATAGATGTACTTGTTTATTTCTTTTAGCCTCTACGTATCTGTATTTTGGGACCACCAGCATCTGGAAAATCAACAGTATGTCAAAAACTGTGTGAATTTTATAAACTTCACCATATAAAGATGAAAGATGTCATTGATGAGGCTCTGGACAATTTGGTAAGTAACATACTGTTAACAAGTAAATCATACATGTGATGTAGGATATTTAACGAGTAAAACGTACTTGATGTAGGATATTTAACAAGTAAAACGTACATGTGATGTAGGATATTTAATGAGTAAAACCTACATGTGATGTAGGATATCTAACGAGTAAAACATACATGTGATGTAGGATATCTAACGAGTAAAACATACATGTGATGTAGGATATCTAACGAGTAAAACATACATGTGATGTAGGATATTTAACGAGTAAAACATACATGTGATGTAGGATATTTAACGAGTAAAACATACATGTGATGTAGGATATTTCACGAGTAAAACATACATGTGATGTAGGATATTTCACGAGTAAAACATACATGTGATGTAGGATATTTCACGAGTAAATCGTACTTGATGTAGGATATTTAACAAGTAAAACGTACATGTGATGTAGGATATTTAATGAGTAAAACGTACATGTGATGTAGGATATTTAACGAGTAAAATGTACATGTGATGTAGGATATCTAACGAGTAAAACATACATGTGATGTAGGATATCTAACGAGTAAAACATACATGTGATGTAGGATATTTAACGAGTAAAACATACATGTGATGTAGGATATTTAACGAGTAAAACATACATGTGATGTAGGATATTTAACGAGTAAAACATACATGTGATGTAGGATATTTTATATCAACAATTAACTGTGTCATGTGTATTTCATTATACTCACTTGTCTTAAAGGTAAACTGTGTGTAGGATCACATTTCACTTTAACCTTTGATTTTAGTTATAACTTTGTGTTAAACATAATGACATGTTAAACAATTTTAACGACTAAAAACTTATAATTCATCATTTTCCTTCATAGATTTTCTATAGTCTATATCTAAGGAATTCTCAAACCATCGCAGATAACTCTTTTTCAACTCTGTCTGTCTTAATTAGGTAGGATATATAGATTATGTTAATGGCATAAATAATTTAATGATGATTTGACAGGTAACATTATAGCAATGTATGTATACATAATCAGTACACACGAGTAATATAAGTGATGTTAAGTATGATAAAATGCAACTTGTAGGCTTTTTAATCACAGTCCTATTTAATAACATACAGTAAAATAGGCCTATTATTCTGATTATTTTGGTAGGCTACCATCGTTTTAGCACCAGATATTAAACATAAACGATGTATTTTTGTGTTCTCCCATTCATGTTTTCATCTCTACCGACATCGACCCGTCTTCCACTTCAACCTATTTAATACTTAAACCTAGATTTTTACCAAAAATCAGTCATTCGACCTATCCCCCACATTGACCTATAGGCCATAAAATACGATAAGTTGTACTTGTTACGGATGACAAATTAATTAAGTTGTACCTGTTACGAATCACAAATTAATTAAGTTGCACCTGTTACAGATGACAAATTAATTAATTTGTACCTGTTACGACTGTAATTTAGTCGTACCTGTTATGGCTGTAATTCATGATATCATTTTTTTCATGACAGCAAACATTATCCCGTCGTGCTGATTCTGAGGAGCAGGAAGATGATGATGGGAAGGCACAGGATGCTCAAGATCTGATAACAGAAATTGAACAGTCCAAAAATCCAGACACTGGTAAAATAGATGATCAGTATGTCATAAGATTTTTCCGAGACAAACTTCATTCCATGCCATGCCAGAATCAGGGATTCATTTTGGATGGTTTTCCCAAAACCATGGAACAAGCAAATGATTTATTTGCCGGTAAGTGTATGATGAAAAGACATGAATTTACTGTGAATTTACTGAGAAATGAGTACCTCTCTAGCAAGGAATACTTTTGGAATATGTATGTAGAGCTATACAGGCAATATTGTACAGTGGAATCTCGTTATGTCAAAATCGGATGAGTCAAAATTCCGGTTATGTCAAAGATGAATGACTGGTCCAAATTATTTTACTATATATTTATACTACTTTTATTCCAGACATCTTGAAGTTTTTATCTCAAAATTTTGCTTATCTCAAAGTATTTTTCTGGTCTGAAGTATTAAATATTACAAAATTGTCACTTGTTATCACGAAGTTACCTTTTCTGGTCTGAAGTATTAAATATTACAAAATTGTCACTTGTTATCACGAAGTTACCATCTGCAATTGAAGATTTACATTTTGTACTAAAAAATCATTCTTAAAATTACTTGTTTACCTACAAAACACATGACAATCAACTTCCATTTACAAGCCAAGATGAAAGTGTAATTAATAATTGCTTAGATCCAAATTGAATTAGGCAGTACCCTGAGCAGGTCTTTTAGTTATAATAGAAAATATGTGAATTGAAAATTTGGTTATCTTGGATTTCGGATATCTCAAAGTAAACAGGGTGGTCCAGTGAATTTCGAGATAGCGAGATTCCACTGTATTTATACATAATGATCTATTTACCATTTAACATTTACTTGACTGTCTGTAGGGGCTAACTTTAATGATTTAAAATTTAATTGACAACTTTCAAATTACAGCCGAGGATGATGATGATGCTGAGGAATCAGCCGCTACTGGCAAGTTTGACAAAGCCATCATGCCTGATTACATTTTTTGTCTGGAAGCTAACGATGAGTTCTTACGTCAACGTGTCATGAATCTGCCCGAGAGTGTTGTCCATGGTACGCACAATGATGAGGAGGGTTTGATGAGGAGGTTGGAGGCTTACCACAATATCAACAATGAAGAAGAGACTGTACTTAACTATTTTGATGAAAAAGAATTTCACCCAGAGAAAATTGATGTCACTAAAGATGATTCTCCTATGATGAGAGATACTGTTGAAAAGATTAAGAAAAAGATTGGAGCTCCACGGAACTATGGTAAGGGACATGCATTGCTGTTGTTAAAGTTAATCTGTTAATTCTCGAGGTCAGTGGTCACCACACGTGAATGCCAATGGAAAATTCTAAAAAGTTTGTAAATTCTACATTATTGGCAAACATGTACAATTTAACTTAAATTAATTGAGGTATTTATAAGATCCACATTTGTACAAGGAAACTCATGCAGTGTTAAAACCACTGAAGCATATGTAATATTGTTAGGACCCACATCCGTACAAGTAAATTTGTGCACTGTTCAAGCGATTGAAGTATTTTTAGATGTAATGACATGGTTAGAAACCACGCCTGTACAAGTAAACTTATACACTGTTTAATTACCGGTAATAGAAGTATTTGTAGGACCCATACTTGTGAAAGTACTTTATGCACTTTTAAAATGATTCAGATATTTGTAAACGTGATGATATTTTAGGTCCCACACCTGAAGAACTAGAGGAAATGAGGCGCCAGGAAGAGGAAGCTAGACTTAAGAAAGAAATGGAAGAAAAACAAGAAAAGGAAAAGAAGGAAGCAGAAGAATCTGCCCTTAGAAAACAGAGACAGGAAGAATGGGTAAATTGTTTTCAGATATTTACAAAATGAAATCTTGCTTTGCTAGATATATTTTGTATAACAAATTTTATTTGTTTCATGACAAGATCTAATTAAAAAAAATCTTAATTTTGTATCTCAAAAGTGTATTGAAAACAATTAATTCTACCATAAATTCATTGCATTATCTTATTTTCAATGAAAAAAATTACCTCCCCCCCACCAAAAAAAATGCTTGCATGGTATGGTTTAAAAAAAAATGTAATGCAGTTCTATATTCCATTAAATTGTTCTTCGAATTTCCAAAGTATTAAGAAATTTACAAAAATATTTTGAAACTCCCCTTAAACTTTAGTCTAAATTTGAGCTTTGTTATAACTTACAGACACAAAGATTAAATGAGGTGAAAAGAGAAGAATTTGAATTGCTTGAAGCACAATCCATTCCACTAAGAAATTACCTAATGAAACATGTGATGCCTACATTGACTCAAGGTCTGATTGACTGCTGTGAAACTCGCCCAGAGGATCCAATTGACTACATAGTAAGTATACAATCACAGGGTGGCGCCTTTGGGAGGAAGTTAAATAATTAGAAAGTAAACTTATGTAACTTTGATTTTTCTCATTAGATTTGTATTGAAAGCAATCAATGAGTTATTTCTCCTGCTATACAAGAAAGTAATATATTAAGTAAAATACTGTAAAATCATTTATTTTCATGGGTTTAAGTTTTCATGATTTTTCCTTCAAAAATGAACTGTTGAAATTATTTTTCATTGATTTTGAGATCTCCTTTTGTCTGTCATTCAAGTAAAAGTTATTGTCATGGATTTATTTCCATTGTTTTTGGTTACCCTTGAAAATAATGAAATGAAATCTTCAACGAAAATTTGTTTTTACAGTAATATCTTACCACATATTGTACCAACTTAAATACATAAGCACTTTAAAATCTTTAAAAATGATAACTGAAAATGGTGTCACATATTGCTATTTTACTTTTTTTTCTTCTCTAAGGGTTTTCCTTTTAGGTGATTTTTTGTCTTCCGATATACACTATTATTGTATATTGTATACTTTTTTTTTGTTCAACTCATCCAGAGCAAGCTTGCACAAGGGTGTAGTTGTCATTATGAACTATAGGCATGTGCCTTCACATTGTTTTTCCCCCAAAATATCGAAAATAATCAGTAAATTTGATGTTTTGTTTAAAATTTACCAATACTAAAAATACTGGAAACACTAAAAACTGTTTTCTCTTGGGGGAACTCTACCATGGCTTTACCCTGGGCTCACAAGACACCTTTAGCGGCCATCAGACCCCCTGGTGCAGTTAGTGCCCACAGTTACTTTCAGTTCTAGCTATGCCCCTCTTATATATCTTTTCATATGCTTTTTGTGTCTCAGATCTTTGTACAACATCTTAATTTATTTACTTTTCCAATTACAGGCAGAGTTTCTGTTTCAAAACAACCCACAGGTGGATTAAATATATGTATTTGACTTGGCAACATCAAATTATCCTCAACATTTAAATGGACTTGAATATTTTCCATGTTTGCCTTCTGGAAGCAGTACAAAGTTACAGTGAATTTTACAGTGACAGTAAGAGTGGAAATGGTTGACCAGTATCAAGGAGTACATTCATCAAGTTCCGCACATGTTTGTGCCTTTATACATGTTGTATATTATGAAATATAAATATTAATAAGTTCTTTTTTTTTCAATGGAACATTTATTGAAAATTTGTAATTAAGTATATTTAATGATTGTAAATAAAGAAATTTTTTAAACATTTCTATCAGTTTGTTGATAAAAGTTGTTGCTGTCCAGGGTTTGTGAGAGTCCTTCAGGGAAGGTTTGTGTTATCCTAACTACCACTTTGAATGTATCTTGAAGGAAAATGATGACAACCTCATGGGAGAGTCCATACATTTAATCCTAGAAATCAACTGAAAAGATAAATTACATAGAAAGTGCACAGTGAAAGCATTATTTGAAAGTCATGTATAATTGACATACAGTAAAACAGCTTTAGCGACCACCTGCATATAAAGACCACCTGGTCATAAAGACAAACAAGTCTAAATTAAATTATAACAGGAGTAACAGGCTTGTTTTCAACTCAGAAAAATTAAAGTTTCAGTAATGCATGGAATCAGAATAGAGCAGAATGTTTACCTAGTACACCCTTATCACCCGGTACACCCTTAACACCCAGTACACCCTTAATGTTGGAAATAGACAACATTCTTTTGGTTTTTCACAAATCCCGGATCTGCCTCTATATCTCTGTAAAACTGTAATTACAATATGTAAACTCACCATATTTGGTGCAGGTATACATCACAAAAAATTGGAGTCAAATACAAAACTGTGCACCTACCAACCTCAATAGTAATACTTGTCTCACCTAGGCTCACTTTATTTGATGCAGACAGTGTGCGATATACAAAATCTATGCTCCTACCATCCGTTTTAGAGAGAAAGAATTTCTGATATTTGCCCAAGTTGGTACCTGGTTAGGATGATTGGTTGAGGTCAGGTATACCTGGCTCTACTGCTCATACATTAACTAAACTTGCATGGCATGTCGGCTACATTGCATACGGTATACGCAAAATGTACATGGCATATAGGAAAAATGTAAATAACATATAGGCTACATGGCATACGGTATAGGCAAAATGTACATGGCATACGGTATAGGCAAAATGTACATGGCATATAGGCTACATGGCATACGGTATAGGCAAAATGTACATGGCATACGGTATAGGCAAAATGTACATGGCATACGGTATAGGCAAAATGTACATGGCATATGGTATAGGCAAAATGTACATGGCATATAGGCTACATGGCATACGGTATAGGCAAAATGTACATGGCATACGGTATAGGCAAAATGTACATGGCATACGGTATAGGCAAAATGTACATGGCTACATGGCATACGATATAGGCAAAATGTACATGGCTACATGGCATACGGTATAGGCAAAATGTACATGGCTACATGGCATATGGTATAGGCAAAATGTACATGGCATGTAGGCAAAATGTACATAGCATATAGACAAAATGTACATAGCATATAGACAAAATGTACATGGCATTTAGGCTACATGTAGAATGATATAACAACTTCAGGATGTTCTGTGTTATTGACAAGATATCCAACAGCAGTGACTTAACAGAAATTTACCAGTGATTGTACCTAACAGTTACACTATTACATGTACATGTATAATTAAAATACTAAAGAAAAAAAACCACTGAAAATAAATTTTGGCCTTTCATTTTGCAATAAATATTGCATATAAAAATAAAGAAACTCAAAAAGAGTTTTTGAAAAATTTCGACCACGTTAACTTAACATTAACAACGTTGGGAAACCCTTGGATTTGGACAGATTCTTACCACTTGGGGGCTTGCTTTGGCTTGATTCAACGAGCGGCATGACTAATTGACCACTCATCCATTCGAGGCAGGGAGAGAGATGGGTGTGTTTATGTCTAGGCTTGAGTGGTCCGTATTTCAACAGCTTTTTAAGTGCCAATACACCTGCACAATCTGATACTGTATCAAACTGTACAACCTAGATCATTTACTCTGCATCTAGATATGGAGCTGTGCAGACAGAAATGAAAATCTCACATGACCGGGTATCGAACCAGGGACTTCTTGTTGAAGATCTGGTGCTCTACCACTTGGGTGGAGATTTCCTTATCCACAAAACACAAGCATGAGAGATACTATTAGTCTGTGTGACAGCAAGAGGCCTTATTAATCTTGAAATTTTACAATCTGTGCACATGGAGTACAGGTTGTGGTGGGTTTGGTTATAACATTGATAGAATTCACTCCAGCCATGTTAGGATGGTTGTAGGCTATTAGGAAAATAAAATTTCCACAAAATAACAAACACTCATATTCCCATTTTGATAATATGTACATGTATAAAGACTGACAAAAAAGAATTGCTCAATCAGACATGTTCCTAGATTTACTTAGTTTCACTTTTTGAATGGTCATGTTCCCTTTCATACGCCAAGTTTCCGACTCTGGATAGAATATATTGGGATCAAATAACGGACCTTGCTGTGTACCTGGGATACATAAACACAAACAGTCTTAAGATAACTTTACTGATTTAAAGACATTATCTCTGTGTATCACGAATATAAAACAGTCTTAAGATACATTTACTGATATAACACATTATCTCTGTGTATCACGAATATAAAACAGGCTTCAGATAGCTTTACTGATCTAAACACATTATCTCTGTGTATCATGAATATAAGCAGGTTTAAGATAACTTTACTGATTTAAAGACATTATCTCTGTGTATCACGAATATAAAACAGTCTTAAGATACATTTACGGATATAACACATTATCTCTGTGTATCACGAATATAAAACAGGCTTCAGATAGCTTTACTGATCTAAACACATTATCTCTGTGTATCATGAATATAAGCAGGTTTAAGATAACTTTACTGATTTAAACACATTATCTCTGTGTATCACGAATATAAAACAGTCTTAAGATACATTTACTGATATAACACATTATCTCTGTGTATCACGAATATAAAACAGGCTTCAGATAGCTTTACTGATCTAAACACATTATCTCTGTGTATCATGAATATAAGCAGGTTTAAGATAACTTTACTGATTTAAACACATTATCTCTGTGTATTACAAATATAAAACAGTTATGAGATAACTACTGATTTAAACACATTATCTGTGTATCACCAATGTAAAACACAATCTTAAGATAACTTTACTGATATAATACATTATTTCTGTGTATCACGAATATAAAACACAATTTTAAGATAACTTTACGGATATAACACATTATTTCTGTGTATCACGAATATAAACAGGCTTAAGATAGCTTTACTGATTTAAACACATTATCTCTGTGTATCACAAATATAAACAGGCTTCAGATAGCTTTACTGATTTCAACACATTATCTCTCTGTGTATCACAAATATAAACAGGCTTTAAATAGCTTTACTGATTTAAACACATTATCTCTGTGCATCACGAATATAAACAGGTTTTAAATCGCTTTACTGATTTAAACACATTATTCTGTGTATCACGAATATAAAACACAGTCTTAAGATAGCTTTACTGATTTAAACACATTATCTCTGTATCACCAATATAAATACAAACACAGTCTTAAGATAATTTTATTGATATAAACATGTTATCTCAGACATTCTAGTTTCTAAGCATATAATATCTCAGTATGATTGATAAAGTTTTTTATCTCAATGATAGAGTATCACTAATGTTAACATTCTCTGTTCTACAATATCTGATAAAATCATGTAATCTCTATTGTAGTATTAAGGATCTCTATCTTAATATCAACACTATAAATACTTATAGCTTTATAGCTTTAGTCTTCTACTGATTACAAGGGGTGTATTTACATATTGCAACACTGAAGAGACATACAATTTCAATGCTTTTAAAAACATGTCCATATTTTGTATCTTAAAGGAAATCTGAAAATATGGTGTGTGTGTGTGTGTGTCTGCAATCTTTGAAAAAATTGTAAATTTGTTCTGAAGAGCTGTTTTATATCTCTTCATTAAAAATGGTAAAAGGTAAACAAAAACTGGTCCCTTAAATTGTGAGATCATTCATGATGGTCCTGAACCTTCCACATAATATGAGGTATCTTACATATCTTGGAAAAACTGTATTTATTTGTGAATAACAAAATCCAGCTCATAAGGAGCATATATATATATATCAAGGTGCTGTACTAAGAGCATATATATATCAAGGTGCTGTACTAAGAGCATATATATATCAAGGTGCTGTACTAAGAGAGATGGTTTCATATAAAATTAGTTGGGTTTATCCGTAATTTCTAAGATGGGGGAGCGCTATGTAATCAGATTTAAACTGCCAAACTTTAATACACTGTTGCCTTACAGGGACACCAAGATTCTGAATGTGACAAAATGTCTAGTAACTCTGTTGATAAAAAAACATTTAGCACTTTTAATGGTAGAACCCCTAAACATTCTGAAGAAATAGTCCTATTAAAAACAACATTATTTTACTGAGTTAGCTTTTAACTCTAAATACAAATTTTAGGAACTGCCAGTACCTATTGCCCATTTCAAATACATTATGAATAGCTGAAGAACAAGCATATAAAAAGCACCTGGTATGAACCGAACCCAGTACATAAAAATAGTTTTGAAAATCTAAAATCCTTAATTTGATATCTCACTAAATCTTTTTTAAAAATATATTACAAACTTGCTGTCTATTTGACTGCCAAAACAGTGGAATATTAACATTTTATAAACATCACCATCAAACCTTAATAAAAAATAGGACCAGTTCCACATATGAACCGGTATCCGGTTGAATTTCCACTCCATTCTAAAACAACCGGTATGGCCCAATAGACTCTTTCATGATAACTGCATTCCCACTAATCTCACCTGCGCACTTAACACTTCCGAGTGGTAACAAGAAGTTTCGTACTCAACACAAATCATACCCAATGGAATTTAAATCATACACAGGGAACAATTAGTCTTTAATTGAGTACTAATTGTCTTGGGTAGAAATGTTTTTGAGCATAAAATTTCTTGATACCACTCCTAAGTGCTTGTGCGCTGGTGAAATTAATAGGAACGCAGTTATCGTGAAAGGGTCTATCTCATTCAAGCAGAAATCTGCCTGAGGGATTTTATAGAGATTTGAGATTACTTTGTTTCATGGCAACATATACAACATCAAATGTCCACTCTGAGGCAGTTTGAAAAAAGAATACTTTTTCAATGCATATTAGGCTTTTTTTATTTTATTTGCAAAAGGGCCTAGCCTAAAGCTTTCTTGGATAGAAGCATAAAATACAATGCCTCTTTGTTTACAGCTTGAAGTACTAATTTTGTGGAATACTATGCATGATTTGATTGGCTTATATTGATAAATCCATTGACCAATCAGATTCAACAATAAATTGGATCATACCGGCTGTCTATGAACCAAGTGTTGTAGTCAGTTATTTCCACAGATTTCAGATATTCATACATCATTCCATTTACAAGTTAAATTTGCTTTCATTTCACATATATATTTGAGAAGTGTCTGTAATGTTAGATTGAAATTAATACATTTGGGATATATCTGGAACAGTCTTCATACAAAAATAGCCATCCTGGTTCATCTACATAAATGAGGAGTGATAGCAAACTTTAGACCACTCCAAGATTTTTCTCCCTAGGACCATATTTTACACATACAAAGTTCTGTTGTAGACTGAATTAATGATGAATATCTAATTGATGTTGCTTCTTTCTCTATTTCAGGTTTAGTTTATCAATCAGCCATTCCTCTGTAAATTCCTCTATGTCTCGGATATCAAAAGACTGAAATGTAAACATGTAACAGAATGAGCTGATTAGCGTAGTGACAATTTTACTAGTTTTCAGTATACCCCAAAAGACCTGAGACTTCCCAAATGATTATTTATCAATAAAATTTTATGTCCTCCAAAGGGAAGTATCAGTATGCAAAAAAACCAGAAAAACACTCAAATTTCACATTTAAAAATATATTACAAACTTTTGAAATTCGAGTGTTTTTCTGTTTTTTCGCATACTGATTATTTATCAAATCAGAAATTACCAATGCTGCAGAAGGCAGATGTGCATCTCACTCTAAGTAATTACTGATATAATTACCAACTACAATTTTTATAACATTTTTTTTTCTGCATTTTCATTTGTCCAGAGACAGTCACATGTTCTACCGTTTAAAATGAAATTGCACTGTAAACCGGATAATTACTCATATTGCACTGCTATGAAGTCATGATACTGCTTTAGCTGAATTTCATTTAGCGCCAACTACTCTGACTGCATGTAAATGTGAGACAAAACAGAGGGAATGATAGAACTTGCCAAATCTCTTTCAATGGTCAATGGTTTTTTAAATTAAAATTGTACCCTGCATTACTGAACATGTTACATGTTAACAACGGAAGACGCCAGACAAAACACGATTGCAATTTGCTCAAGTGATAAAAAATACTGGTAGATTTTTGCAAGCCGCTCATTTAAAGGTAAGGTTTTTCTCTAGCTTTCATAATTTTGGAGATACAGTCAAACATCGTTATGTCGAGATCAGTAATCTCGATTTACCAGGTTATAAAACGCTGGTCCCAGCCTGATAACTCAAGATCGGAAAAGTCGAAAAAACCGCTAATGTCGATGTTAAAACACGGTTCCGATGTTTAGTTTCAATGTGAAATTGACCAGTTATCTCGAAGTTAATTTTTTGTACATCATCATTTAATCATTGTGATTATATGACTAGTGCTGAACAAATATGTTTCTTGTATCGTTTCTTTAGTACATACATGAAACGAAAATCTTCACAAAAATCCTGGTATTTTTTGCTCTCCGATCATAAATTTATATGGTTACTGTTACTTTCTATAATTCGTTTTCAGACTTTCCTTTCTTAAATGTATAATGATAGTGTCACTTCAGTGATCTGGAAAGTAGCATGGGATGTTCCTATTAAAGTGATGTGTATTTGCCAATATATTTGTACAAATATAATTAATTCAGTTTTATTTACTTTGCTTTGCATTTTTATTTTGCTTTATTATTTGACAAAACACGGTTTGTGTGGCTGTCAGCTTCCACATATACTGATGATAAGATAAGAGACAAACAATATACATTTAGGTCTACAAGTATTCTGGCAATTACTGTTCACGAGAGGAATCAGGATTGTATTTGCACATGTAGTAAAAGACCTTTTAACTTGATGACCCATTTATCTCGAACTTTTTGCTTGGTCCCGACAACTTCGAGATAACAAGGTTTGACTGTATATGTATTTTAAAAATCAAAAATATCTACTGACTCCTTCATTCTATATTTAGCCATGGCAGCCATGTTTCATCCACAAACTTTACACGTCTTCACATGGTTATACTTCTGGTCAAGTTTGTGGATAAAACATGGTGTAATGGTTCTGGAGAGGTAGTGAAAGATGTCGAGAAATTTACCAAAAAAAAAACTTATATTTTCAGTTTATTTAAGTGCCTGTGAGCGACACCAAAATATCCCAATTACAGTTTGTCCAGTAGATCAATGTGCACAGTCCATAATAACATAATAAACATTTTATTTGTCAACAACCATATCCTTTGGGAAATGTCTTCAGTTGCCACTGTACTCACAACTGTGCAATGGATCGTCCACCATTGCCATCTACTTTTTGCCTCCAACCATCCATAGAACCATGGAAGGCTGTCATGTGACACTTTATTCCCAGTGAAATGGTGACATTCCAGTCAGAGGCAAACTAAAAATGTTTCTATAATGTGTCATCCCTACGTGCCATACCTGGACAACTATAATGTGTCATCCCTACCTGCCATACCTGGACAACTATAATGTGTCATCCCTACCTGCCATACCTGGACAACTATAATGTGTCATCCCTACCTGCCATATCTGGACGATTATAATGTGTCATCCCTACCTGCCATACCTGGATGATTATAATGTGTCATCCCTACCTGCCATACCTGGATGATTATAATGTGTCATCCCTACCTGCCATACCTGGACAACTATAATGTGTCATCCCTACCTGCCATACCTTGATGATTATAATGTGTCATCCCTACCTGAGATACCTGGACGATTATAATGTGTCATCCCTACCTGCCATACCTGGATGATTATAATGTGTCATCCCTACCTGAGATACCTGGACAGTTATAATGTGTCATCCCTACCTGCCATACCTGGATGATTATAATGTGTCATCCCTACCTGAGATACCTGGACAATTATAATGTGTCATCCCTACCTGCCATACCTGGATGATTATAATGTGTCATCCCTTCCTGAGATACCTGGACGATTATAATGTGTCGTCCCTACCTGCCATACCTGGACAATTATAATCAGTTTCTGGTCACTGACTTTCACTTCATATGTCGGGGTTTTGATAAGGAAAAGGTACTGTACTTGTTTTGTTAACTCATTCACCCTAAAGACACATTTGGACTGGTCTAAGACATTGAATTACAGAAGAGTCCTTTGTTTTTCAGGTCAGACAAGATCTTAATTTGAACCTCAACTTCCAGTTTGCATGACAAATTCTCAACCACAAAACCAACATGAGCAATTACCATAATTTTGAGCCACATGTACATTTTAGACCTAGTACGATATAAAGGTTATAAAACTCTAGCTTACCTGACCCCTTTGGGTCAGGGGTCAGGTGAGCTAAACAGAAATACCTTATTTAGATCAGTCTCACGACACAAGTTTGTTTTCGAAGATGCATACATCATTTTCTGTTCTGGAGAAGAACCTGTAATATAAAAAGTAGCTTTATATTACAGATTATAAAGCTGTAGGATAGAAGAGAAAAAATGACAAAGAGGATTTGAACAGATGGAAAGTACACAGTGGCAGATAGGATTTGAACAGAGGTAAGTACACAGTGGCAGATAGGATTTGAACAGAGGTAAGTACACAGTGGCAGATAGAGATCTGAACAGAGGTAAGTACACAGGGGCAGATAGAGAGGATTTGAACAGATGGAAAGTACACAGTGGCAGATAGAGAGGATTTGAAAAGAGGTAAGTACACAGTGGCAGATAGAGAGGATTTGAACAGAGGTAAGTACACAGTGGCAGATAGATAGGATTTGAACAGAGGTAAGTACACAGTGGCAGATAGAGAGGATGTCTCTTTTTGTTTACGATTCTTGATCAATATATACACAGCGGTATAATTATTTGATTTAGGAGTAAGTCTCTTTTGGTTTGTGATTCTTGATGATTCTGGAAGATAATTATTAGGAGTATGTCTCATTTTGCTTGAAATTCTTGATGAATAGGAATGATCATGATTTTATTTAGGAGTACATGTATGTCTCATTTTTTGGTGATTTTTTATGATTTGGGAAGATAATTATTTGATTAAGGAGTACTTCGTGCTTAGAAGACAGCTATGATTTTTGTACTTGAACCATGACCTCAATTGAAGCAATGTGTTGTGTTATTTCTCAGATCTTCTCTATTCTAGGTATAAATTAAAGCAATATATTGGTGTTATTTCTCAGATTTTCTCTATTCTGGTTTTTAATTAAAGCAATATACTGGTGTTATTTCTCAGATCTTCTCTATTCTAGGTATAAATTAAAGCGATATATTGGTGTTATTTCTCAGATCTTCTCTATTCTAGGTATAATTTATTTTTATAAATAGTAAACAAGATTCCCTTCACCAGATAGATAAAGCTTAGTATTGTTTAACCGATAAATGACAAAAATAAACAAATTTTTATCTCTACAAAATTCCACATTTATATAGATTACCTAATGGGCTACTGAATATAAAGCAGAGGGGATAGGATTGTCTTCCATCACTGTGTTTGAACTTATAACTCAACACAATATAACGAGGTTGATTTTCTGGTAACTCTTCTTGTATTTCTTCTATTGTGCAATCCTACAAAAAAAAAATCAAAATCATTTGGCTGATGGATAACATCATCATATATTTATCAGTATCATATGTTATAAGATATAACATAACTTCGGACAGTTTACAATTTATAAACTTAATCTTAATTCCGTCAACAATGCTTTAAAATTGCCCACGGAATGATTTCCCCATGCCTGACCCAGTGAGTTGGTCATTTTGAAAGTTACTTTTTAAAGATACTTAAACCCACAGTCATTAAATAACATAACATTAAACATAACAAAGAATAATGTCACAACAACGTCCAATCATTGCTAAAAAAGAAGTTAACCATGAATCAAGACAACAGGAAGTGTGAGGGTTGAAATAGTGCTGGCTGCTGGTTGTTAAGGGGCATGTCTCCATACTAAAGTTATGTTATACAATATACGGCATATTGTTAAACCAGTTTATATATATATATATATATATATATACATGTATACGTATGTGTGTGTCTTTTACTATAATCAAAACTCTAGTGTAACATATATATATATATATATACATCATTTAAAGATATAGATAGCTGGCATGAGTCACCATGTATATATATACATCGTTTAAAGACACAGATACAATGTAACTGGCATGAAAGTCATCTTGTATATATATATATATATATATATATATATATATATATATATATATGTATATATATATATATACAGTATCATATACACATCAGTTAAAGACAGATAGTTGGCATGAGAGTCACCTTGCATATATACATGTACATCAGTTAAAGACATTGATAGCTCGCATGAGTCAACTTGTATATATACACATCGTTTAAAGACATAGATAGCTGGCATGAGAGTAATCTTGAATATATATATCCATATTGACAGTAAAACTTGAAGAGGATCAGGCCTTCAGGTATAAATTGTCAGAGGATATATTAACGGACTTTGAAAGTGAGAAAATCCTCTGACAAAATACATGTACAGTAAAGAACATGCATTATGATTTAGAATACCCATCCAAGCCAAGGAGCCCCAGGCACCCTTGGTGTGGATTATTTACCACTACAGTGTAGTTATATCGT
Source organism: Atrina japonica (assembly GCA_030159075.1). NCBI lineage: Eukaryota > Metazoa > Mollusca > Bivalvia > Pterioida > Pinnidae > Atrina > Atrina japonica. The sequence continues at coordinate 1,292,264 of BROG01000042.1, read as the reverse complement.
ATACTGTGTTTTTGATGTTGCCACTGCTACTATATACTTAAATAATTTGTATTTTATTACCATAACAGAGTAGACATATTACATTTTTTTGTGAATTAATCGTAAACTGTTCAGTTCATAGTATATCTCAAGAGTAATATTCAAGGGAAATAACTCTTGTTTACGGTAATGCAATTAGTACATCAGCTCTGGACTGTTTGGCTCGACATTAGCATCATATAATAGATGTTTATAATAGATATCAAATATATAATGTATTTTGCTTTATAGCATTATTTCAAAGAAATTTATATTTTAAATGTGTAAATTTCTTGCTCTTAAACTTCATATCATGGGAGGTAACTCTGGTTCCTAGAGTAAAACTATCATTGTTGTTTGTTGTGAACTATAACATGTGCAGTGAGATGTATCACGTACAACATATAGATAAGATGTATGGTATATCAATACCAGAATGTTTATTATTATAATGATGAAATGCATTGCCGTTTAATGTAATAAATATACTGACACACAAATTAACAGTGTTTCATCCTCTGGACAGCTGGCAGTACAATCTTGTATTGTTTAAAGTTATATGTTTATAGTGTGATTGGTATTTTAGTTTCCTTTTGTTTCCATAGTTCACACACACACAAACACTCGTAGATTTGCATTTACCGAAATCTCCCCTCCCATACAGGTTACAGATTGATGAGCTCTTGCATACTTAAATTTTCATTTTTCACTCAGAGTGCTCTTTGCAACCATATACAAGTCACATACACACACATAGGCACACATACACAAGCACACATACATATACAAGCACACATACATAAGCACACACACACAAGCACAAATATACATAAGCACACACACACACACACACACAAACACACAATTACAAACAAGAGGCCCGATGGGCCTTGACGGTAACCTGAACAGAACACATAATAAGCTCCCATCAGCACTAACATGACAATAACTGCCCTGTTGACCTTTTTATAGATCTTTGCGTGCTGAACATTTTTGCTTCTTTCACTTTTACTCTAGTTATTATACGTTTCAAGATAATGTCATAAAACATCCAAAAACATGAAAAATCCACAAAAGGGGAAATAACTCACATAAGGGTCGACCTGACAAAACAAAAATAAACATTTGGTAGATTTTTGCAAGCCGCTCATTTTAAAGTAACGGTTTTTTTCTAGCTTTAATAATTTTGGAGATACATGTATTAAATAAAAAACTGCTGACTCATTCATTCTACTTTTAGCCATGAAATCCCTTTTCATCCATAAACTTTATGCAGCTTTACATGGTTATACTTTCTGTCAAGTTTGGTTCAAATTGACCTAATGGTTCTGGAGAAGTAGTCAAAAATGTTGAAAATTTTAAATATAAAAACATATTTTCCATTTAGTTAGGTGTCTGTGACTTTGACCTTTGACCCCATGACCTTGAAATTTTGTCAAAATGACCCTTAGATAATTCCTAACAACTTTCTCATATATCTTTGTATGCAAAAAGTTGATCATTTTGAGTTATTAAGCAATTTGTTATACAACTGCACCCTGCATTACTGAAGTGCCCCCTAGTGGCTTGTTTATGAACAGATTTAATTTTCATTCATAAACTTTGTAGATATTGACATAACAAGCATGCATACAAAATTTGAAAGTCATCTGATTATTGGTTCATGAGTAGAAAAATTTTAAAGATGTACTAAGTTTTGGTTCTTTTTAGCCCCATCTGGGGCCCCTATGGGTGCTAACCCCTTTTCATTCACAAACTTTATGCACCTTCACATGGGGATGATATATTCCAAGTTTGATTAAAATTGGTCCACTGGTTCTTGAGAAGAAGTTGACAATGTGTAAATGTTAATGACAGACAACGAACAATGGATGATGACAGACAAAAGACAATCGCAATAGGTCACCCTGAGCCAAAGATGACCTGAAAAAAAACACACATAAACAAGCACACACACACAATACAAACACACTAGCAGACAATTACAGAAACACACATGAACAAACAAACACACACAACAGACACATACACACAAGCACACACATAAATGTACACATGCCAAAATTAAAAATACTTACCTCATATTTTGTATCTACTTTAATCAACATGTCTTTTTTATCTATTTTCACTGAAATGAAATAACAGACAAATGACTAGTGTTAGCATCACAAACATGCAACTATCATACTTTAATTTGATCAATATATCTACATTTAAGTAATCAAAGTACTGGAAGTACTGATATGAGTTGATGGTAATCGTTAAGTTTTATGAGGTATAATACACTCAGTATTCTGAATAAAATATACATTGTGTACATATAACCATATGCATGCAAATTTATGGTTATGGAATAATGACGATAATAATACAGATGATCAAAATAACTTTAATACTTTCGCATTGACGGTGGTGGATCCCGGATTTTCAGTACAGAGGCCTAAAACCTAACTATATAAAACATGAAAATGTACAGCCTATATATAGCACTGTTATAATCCATTCAATGTGTTAATTATAGTTATTAATTGATATGTAATCATATAATAACAATAAGTTATAGAACAATTACAACTGTCCAGATGGGATTAATCTGTGACAGGTGGCATTTATACTGCAATTAACGGGATTAATAAAAATATGTTTAAAATAACATGTACAATTAACATTACTGAAATTACAGGAAGTGAATAATTAAAGTTAAATGTCCAAATTGTCAAATTCTGAATTTAAATATAAGAACTAAAATGTCCAAAATTTGATTTGCTCAGTCACATACACATACTGGAGATATATTGCAGGTTAATTCCAATAAAGGCTACCACTGTCATGTTCTAAATTTACTGTCATAATATAACATCAGCCTTTTTACTGTGATCTGTAATCTGGTATATAGGTGAACCAGAAGTTGTGATCTGTAATCTGAGCTATGATCTGTAATTAGGTATATAGGTGAACCAGAAGTTGTGATCTGTAATCTGGTATATAGGTGAACCAGAAGTTGTGATCTGTAATCTGGTATATAGGTGAACCAGAAGTTTTGATCTATAATCTGGCATATAGGTGAACTAGAATTTGTGATCTGTAATCTGGTATATAGGTGAACCAGAAGTTGTGATCTGTAATCTGGTATATAGGTGAACTAGAAGTTGTGATCTGTAATCTGGTATATAGGTGAACTAGAAGTTGTGATCTGTAATCTGGTATATAGGTGAACTAGAAGATATGATCTGTAATCTGGTATATATGTGAACTAGAAGTTGTGATCTGTAATCTGATATATAGGTGAACTAGAAGTTGTGATCTGTAATCTGGTATATAGGTGAACTAGAAGATATGATCTGTAATCCGGTATATATGTGAACTGGAAGTTGTGATCTGTAATCTGGTATATAGGTGAACTAGAAATTGTGATCTGTAATCTGGTATATAGGTGAACTAGAAATTGTGATCTGTAATCTGGTATATAGGTGAACTAGAAGTTGTGATCTGTAATCTGGTATATAGGTGAACCAGAAGTTGTGATCTGTAATCTGGTATATAGGTGAACCAGAAGTTGTGATCTGTAATCTGGTATATAGGTGAACTAGAAGTTGTGATCTGTAATCTGGTATATAGGTGAACCAGAAGTTGTGATCTGTAATCTGGTATATAGGTGAACTAGAAATTGTGATCTGTAATGTGGTATATAGGTGAACTAGAAGTTGTGATCTGTAATCTGGTATATAGGTGAACTAGAAGATATGATCTGTAATCCGGTATATATGTGAACTAGAAGTTGTGATCTGTAATCTGATATATAGGTGAACCAGAAGTTGTGATCTGTAATCTGGTATATAGGTGAACTAGAAGTTGTGATCTGTAATCTGGTATATAGGTGAACTAGAAGATATGATCTGTAATCCGGTATATATGTGAACTGGAAGTTGTGATCTGTAATCTGGTATATAGGTGAACTAGAAATTGTGATCTGTAATCTGGTATATAGGTGAACTAGAAATTGTGATCTGTAATCTGGTATATAGGTGAACTAGAAGTTGTGATCTGTAATCTGGTATATAGGTGAACCAGAAGTTGTGATCTGTAATCTGGTATATAGGTGAACCAGAAGTTGTGATCTGTAATCTGGTATATAGGTGAACTAGAAGTTGTGATCTGTAATCTGGTATATAGGTGAACCAGAAGTTGTGATCTGTAATCTGGTATATAGGTGAACTAGAAATTGTGATCTGTAATCTGGTATATAGGTGAACTAGAAGATATGATCTGTAATCCGGTATATATGTGAACTAGAAGTTGTGATCTGTAATCTGATATATAGGTGAACTAGAAATTGTGATCTGTAATCTGGTATATAGGTGAACTAGAAGTTGTGATCCGTAATCTGGTATATAGGTGAACTAGAAGATATGATCTGTAATCCGGTATATATGTGAACTAGAAGTTGTGATCTGTAATCTGATATATAGGTGAACTAGAAATTGTGATCTGTAATCTGGTATATAGGTGAACTAGAAGTTGTGATCTGTAATCTGGTATATAGGTGAACTAGAAGATATGATCTGTAATCCGGTATATATGTGAACTAGAAGTTGTGATCTGTAATCTGGTATATAGGTGAACTAGAAATTGTGATCTGTAATCTGGTATATAGGTGAACTAGAAGTTGTGATCTGTAATCTGGTATATAGGTGAACTAGAAGATATGATCTGTAATCCGGTATATATGTGAACTAGAAGTTGTGATCTGTAATCTGATATATAGGTGAACTAGAAGTTGTGATTTGTAATCTGGTATGTACAACTATTAATATAAAGTTTTGTCCTTCATTTGACAGTTTACAACTGATCAGTTAATAATGGAACTTTCTAGATAGAATTTCTTATTCAGAAATACATAGAAACCAATACAAAGAAACCAAAGATGAGGGTCTTAAACAAATTGATCAATTTTTATATATATAAAATGTACATACATATTATAGCTGCTATATACTTTACTCCTGCCATTCTAAACTTTTGAAGCTCCTTTTTCGCCTCTGGGTCAACATCACATACTTTATCTACCTGGTGTAAATAATTAAGGATTTGTATTTATATATGGTATATGTCACAACATTTCATTAAATACATGAATCATTTTGATACTCCTAGCTTCACAGTGTTTTACATGTTCTTTTTATGTATACATACATGTATGTATATATATACAGTAAAACCTGATATAGCGGCCACCTCTATATAAGGATCACCTGTCTATAAAGGCCAGTTTTGAAAAGTCCCTTTACTGCATACTTCAACTAAATTGAACCTGTGTATAAGGGTCACCTGCACATAAAGGTCAATATTTTCTGGTCCCTCGGGTGGCCCCTATATACAGGTTTCACTGTATATATATATAATTACAAGGTACACTGTAAAGTCCTAGTCATTCATGGATCAAGAACAGAGATTTGACATATTCTATAATACTGTACCTATAACAATATACATGGATCAAGAACAGAGATTTGACATATTCTATAATACTGTACCTATAACAATATACATGGATCAAGAACAGAGATTTGACATATTCTATAATACTGTACCTATAACAATATACATGGATCAAGAACAGAGATTTGGACATATTCTATAATACTGTACCTATAACAATATACATGGATCAAGAACAGAGATTTGACATATTCTATAATACTGTACCTATAACAATATACATGGATCAAGAACAGAGATTTGACATATTCTATAAAAAGTATAATACTGTACCTATAACAATATACATGGATCAAGAACAGAGATTTGACATATTCTATAATACTGTACCTATAACAATATACATGGATCAAGAACAGAGATTTGACATATTCTATAATACTGTACCTATAACAATATACATGGATCAAGAACAGAGATTTGACATATTCTATAATACTGTACCTATAACAATATACATGGATCAAGAACAGAGATTTGACATATTCTATAATACTGTACCTATAACAATATACATGGATCAAGAACAGAGATTTGACATATTCTATAATACTGTACCTATAACAATATACATGGATCAAGAACAGAGATTTGACATATTCTATAATACTGTACCTATAACAATATACATGGATCAAGAACAGAGATTTGACATATTCTATAATACTGTACCTATAACAATATACATGGATCAAGAACAGAGATTTGACATATTCTATAATACTGTACCTATAACAATATACATGGATCAAGAACAGAGATTTGACATATTCTATTGTAATGTACCTATAGCAAACAAATAAATATACATGGATGATATCCAAATTAACTAGGAAGAACTGTTTTAGTAAATTAAAACTTATGTCTCCCCTTCACTTTATCTTAGTTTAATCCTGTCTTCCTTTAAGATGGCAATGACCCTAACCTTTGCAAGAAGTATTTGATCCCCTCCCCATTTGTTCACCTAATATACCCCTTGCTTTCTCACCTTTTCTCTCGGTGATCTAAACAGACTGAAACAAGGCCGAAACACACTTAAATTATTAGAGCAAGATACAAATGTATATATGTTATCGAATATTTCAAAATGTATTTTTTAACATGGTTTGTTTAATTATTGATTAAATTTAATGAATAAATCCCTAAAACAAGACTGAAACACATTAAAATAACCAAAACAGGATGGTCTTGTTTCGGTAATTGTATCTACTAATCTAGTCTGTGCCGGTCTTGTTTGGGAAATTTATTCAGAATTAAGACATAATTATACTTAAATTATGTTATAAAATACATTTTAAATCTATATACTACAACATTTGTACCTTGCTCCAGTAATTGACGTGTGTTTCGGTAATTGTAATCTGTTTCGGTAAATCGTCCGATCCAAATTACTTGTTACCATATGCTGGACGGGGTTCCAGGGGCCATCGGACATTCACCATTTAAAACTATGTTTTTTTTAAATCTTTTTATTTGTAAATATGTCGAGAGTTTCTTTTTATCTGTCTACCGACAATGACATGTGTCTAAGTTTTAAACGTTTCCCATGGAACGTTAACCCAACTTAGTAGGCCCCTATCAGAAGAAATGAGATAAAATTGCCACTCCCCTTCTCAAAAAATAAAGGCAAAAACATTTTCAAGCCAAACACTTGAAGCTAAATATAAACCCAAAAGAAAATAGACTGCTTAAAAACCACCAAAACACCAAAATCACAGAAAGATACATATTATATTATATTACAGGAATATAATTGGCAGCTAGTTTACCATGTTTATTTTAGGCGTCTCTGTTTCCCGGAAGTAGGAAGTGAAATTTTAAAAGTTGAACATACAAAACGAATAAATTATTTTACATCTTATATATTAGTTTGTTTTTAGAATAAAACGCATCAATCATGTATTAATTTACGCTTGATATATTTATCATCAATAAACTAGTAATTTATAATATGTTAGGCCTAGACGAAGAATTAATATGTATATTTTCGTTTCTAACTTATTTTCTAAATTTTAAACCTACTTTTACTTTCGGAACACGTGTATTGCATTCTGTTAGCATAACACTTCCGCACTAATGGATTTCATTGTCTTACTTAACAAAACTGGTTATAAGAGTCTAATGATGTAAACAAAATGGAATTCATTTATGTATAAATAGACGTCAAAGATTTGAAATCGCATTAGGCATACTTAAAAATACTTTATTATAATAGGGCCAAAGCCTAACGGCAAGCCTGCAGTACACCATTTACAAGATGGATTCCATGGAAACGTATCAGTTTCAGTTACTTTCACAAGCTATAGACAGTAATAAGTTTATCCAAAATGTCACTGATCATCTAGCTGGCTTTATGACTACAAGCAATTATACCAATCAAGTATTCATAGAACAAATTCAGTTATTGGACAAATTCATAAAGTGTTCAAGAGAAGAAGAATTACACATTTCTTTAATTGAAAATATTATAAACACAATATGCATGCCGTCACTGAAAAACATACACCCAACATATGATAGCAGGATCGAAATAAGTTCATTGATATCCCAAATGTGTATGTTGCTTATGTCCTGTTTAAGATTGTCTCATGATAAATGTAGAACAGATCTCTTAACAGCTTGCCTATGTTCATTGAAACAGCATGTTAAAGAATCTTCAGTTTCACTCACCTGGTCAAATTCCCACTCACAAGACCATGTCCTAGATCTACATTGTTGTTTAGAGGTTTTACGCAATTACTGTAGCGATGGTGGTAGATTAGCACAATGCAGTAAGACTGCAGAACAACTCTCCGAGTTGGAAAATTCATTGTTGGAAGAGATTTATGCAGAGGTTCTTTGTATTGTTTATCAGTTAAATGACAAGGTCATACTAAACTTAGCCCAGAATTGCATCTTCAAGCTTCTTAAATTGAGCAGTAGTTCTAGGCTATCAGAACGATTAACAGCCTGTTGGGAGATTATCCAAAGCATTTTCCTTAATCCATCTCCAACTTGTGGTGACAAAGCACACATGCTTTTATGTGGACTTGCTGATTTTTTCTTTCCTGTGGATAATGTTCATCATGGTGTTGATCTGACATACACTGAGAATTTTTGGAAGCTGGTGCAAAGTGGATTGTATCACAAAAACCCATTGACAAGAAAAAGGTCCATATATCTACTGAAAAGAATCACTGACATACTTGAAAAATGTGGAGACAGCATTAATAAAGACTTTGATATGGACAACATTCCATTGTTTTGGTGGAGTGTGACTTCAAAGCCTCAACTCAGTAAATTATGGGAAGATCTTATACTTTTATTGGAAACTCTGGAGGAAAGACAGGTCAGTGATGGAATTGATAGGCCAATCTAGTTTATTTGTCTTGTAAAACGCGCAGTGACACAATACATTAAAATTCAATTCTTTCAAATCATAATATAAAAGATATAGACTAGACTTAATGCCATGAGTACATTAATTGAAATATGAACTTTCAAGAAAAAGTTTTAATAGACCATTTTCGAGTTGTCTTGTTTCATCACGATTCATCATAATAGAATGCGGCTTCAAAGAGAAAAGTAGGGCATCATTATATTCCGGATAAGCAGTTTATCGCCTCTATGAGCTGAGATATTAATATCATGAAGTAAGAGATGCCAGATTTGAAAATTAGATTACAGATTAATCACACATTCCATATTAACAAGAGAGATAGTTTAACTAAAATTAATTCCTTGCAGATGAAGTGAAATAAGATATCGCCGAATATCGTCAATGAAAATATTACATAACCTTAATCGACCTTGCCCAACTTTCAGATGACGTTGGGTAAACTGAGTACAAACTATTGTAACGAAAAGGAATAGAATGAGACAACTCCAAAATGATCTATTTACATGTATATATTTTTGTATGCATGGAATACATTATACATGTACCTTGTACATTTGTAAGTACCGTAAATATTATAATCTGTGTCCATTGATAAATGTTAGCAACTACATGTACATGTAGGAAGTCTGAAGACTATAAACCGAGGTACATGTATACAGTACATGCACAAATACAGAGATTATTGCATAAACACAGATTTCTGAAAATACAGGTGTGGGATCAGGTGACACTGTGGAATTAGCACCCATTGGTGATTACCGGTAGTTAAACAAGCTCTGGGTCCATATTCAAATCAAAATAAAAAAGAAATATTTGGAATAGCCCCTAGCCACACTCCATATACAGAAAACCCCTCTCGATACGATCCATATATATACGTAATCCATATATATTTGTACAAGGTAACAATCATAAATAGGCAATACATGTACATAGTGTAACAGTCATGGATATTGGCAGATTAACTGTCTAGTCCATCATATTGTGTAACAATCATGGATATAGGCAGATTAACTGTCTAGTCCATCAGCTAGCTTTTGTTGCTGGACGGGCAGTGTTTATATCCATGTACTGAAGTTTAGCAACAGCAAGTGCGGTCAGCATCTAGATAGGTGAGAATCTGATGTGATGCACTCGGCACGTTACATTTGGTGGCAGCGAGAGAGTCTGAAATCCAGGAGATACAGCTGAAGGGCATAGTGTAAGCTGTGGATTTCAGGTTGAACCCACGAAGCAGATTAACTGTCTAGTCCATCAGCTAGCTTTTGTTGCTGGACGGTCAGCGTTTATATCCATGTAGTGAAGTTAAGCAAAGGCGAGTGTGGTCAGCATCTGGATAGGTGACAATCTGATGTGATGTGCTCGGCATGTCACACAGGTAACCTCTAGACACAATCCATATTCAGATAACCCTCTCGATATAATCCATGTACAGGTAACCCCTAGATATAATCCATATACAGGTAACCCCTAGATAAAATCCATATATAGGTAATCCTTAGATACAATCCATATACAGGTAACCCCTAGATACAATCCATATACAGGTAACCCTTAGATACAATCCATATACAGGTAACCCCTAGATACAATCCATATACAGGTAACCCCCAGATACAATCCATATACAGGTAACCCCTAATACAATCCATTTACAGGTAACCCCTAGACACAATCCATATACAGGTAACCCCTAGATATAATCCATATACAAGTAACCCTAATACAATCCATATATAGGTAACCTTTAAATTCAATCCATATATAGGTAACCCCTAGATATAATCCATAAACAGGTAACCCCTAGATACAATCCATATACTGGTAACCCCTAGGCACAATCCATAAACCAGTTATTATTTAGTACCCAGTACATACTAAGTAATTCCAAATTTAAGTTTGTGAAACATGGTAATTGCAAATAAAGTCATTAGCTCATCTGAGCCAAAGGCTCAAGTGAGCTATTGTGATCACTCCCTGTCCGTCGTCCGCTGTAAACTTTTCATATTTTCTGCTTCTTTGAAACAACTGAAGGGATTTTGAGGAAACTTTACAGGTAGCAAGTGCTCAAGGTCCTTTACCAAATTTGTAGTTTTCAGCCATATTGGCTAAGGGGTGGATCTAGGGTGGGGCAAAATAGGTCCCAGAAGGTACCCCTTTTTAAAAATCTTCCTCTCCAGAACCGCTGCATAAATTGAAAAACAGATTTTTTTCTGAGTGATCTACATGGATGTATTTTGTAATTTTCGTAGAATTCGCAATATTAATTTTTAACATGTTTTCAAGGTGTTTTTAGACTTATCATTTTCATTTATTTTTGCATGATTTCCTCAATTATCCCACCTTGTATTTACTTTAATGCATTCATTTGAAGGGGCATTATCTGTGGGTTTTTTTTTTGGTTTTTTTTAAATTTATTCCTTTTTTTACTACTTAGATTGATATACAATCACAGAGATATACATACACAGGCATGATGATTCTTAAATTCCTATATATTTTGTGGAAATTGCTGGAGAACCCCAGTTTTGGCACTTTTTTAATTGCAATTGATTAACTCAGCCATACTATTGGTATATGAATACCACATGTACAATGAACCTGAACCTATTTTCACAAAATATATAGGAATATAAAACTTTTTATGCCTGTGTATAGCTCTTATTTGTAATGGTTAATTGTACATCATGTACAAGTGCTAAAAGCAGAAAAAATGGAAATAATTTATTTTTGGTAAACACAGCTAAAGCCCTATAATGTGTTTTACTTGTAATTAGGTGAAGAAATGTTCTGTGTTAGAATTTTGCTGAAATTTAATTTTTAGAATTTTTTATGAATTGTTTAAGACTGCAAAAATGAGGGCTGGCATTTTACAAACTATCAGCTTTTGTTTAAAAACACTAAAGATACGAAACTTTACAGAAAGCAAGTACTCATGGTTCTTTACCAGGTTTGTAGTTTTTAGCAAGATTGACCCAGGGGTGGATCCAGGATAGGACAAAATACATATAGGTCCCAGAAGGTACCCCTCTTTAAAAATCTTCTTTAGAACAGCTACATGAATTGAAAAACAGATTGTTTCTGAGTGATCTACATAGATGTATGAGCCAGGTTTTTATTTTTCCTAGAAATCGGAATATAAATTTTTGATGTGATTTTTTTTTAGGTCTTTTCGGACATTGTCATTTTCATTAATTTTTGCATGATTTCCTCAATTACCTCCCTTGAATTCATTTTGTTGCATTCATTTAACGTAATTTATTTATTTGTAATTAGGTGAAGAAATGTCTTTTGGTCAAGAATTCTGCCAAAAATCTAAGTTTAAGAATTTTTTATGAATTTCTAAACTCATCGACCCCTGAGAAATATTGGACTCTTCTGTAAATCAATGACTTAAACCAGTCCAAGTGAATTACGCCTCTTGTTATATTACTGGTATTGTATAATTAAAGGTGACATTTGTGACATGTTGATGTAAATGTGATTTCTTCTTGTGATAATGGCTCATCACTAAAAAAAACTTAACCTCTTCCCATGTATGTACATGTATGAAGTAATTCAAACACGGTATTTATCCACAAAATAAAAAGGAGGGAAATGATATGATTTCTTAATATCATGTTGATATAAACCAATGATAAAGCTAATATAAAAGAACCAGTAAATTTACAAAGAAAGTACTCAGCAACTCAATCCATATGCACAGTAGAACTAAAATTTGCTCTAGGGCATTGGACTGACCGTTGACTAAGATAATTGATCTAATGATTAAATCCTATACAATCAATAATCAATACAATACAGATATTTAAACATAATTAAACATTCACTTCCCCACACATATATACATGTGTGTGTGTGTGTGTGTGTGTCAAAGCACACACAGTGTCACTGATTTTTTCGCACACAAAATGAGGACATGCTGATATCTAATAACTTCACAATTGTGTTTACCAGTGTCATATTTACAGTATTTTGGTTGTCTTGTACTGACTTTTAAGCTTTTAAATGTATCAATTGTTATATTCCCTCTTTACAATACAGGTGCATGTGATCAAACCAGTTTTACCCAAAATACAATCTCTTCTGAAAGCTGTCAGTGTGAACAAGGAAGATACATGTAAGTACATTTGTGATACATTGTGACCTGTAAGTCTGTTACTAAGTATAACGTGTGTTATAAGATACATGTAAGTACCTTTGTGATACATTGTGACCTGTAAGTCTGTTACTAAGTATAACATGTGTTATAAGATACATGTAAGTACATTTGTGATACATTGTGACCTGTAAGTCTGTTACTAAGTATAACATGTGTTATAAGATACATGTAAGTACATTTGTGGTACATTGTGACTTGTTAGTCTATTACTAAGTATAACATGTGTTATAAGATACATGCAAGTACCTTTGTGATACATTGTGACTTGTAAGTCTGTTACTAAGTATAATGTGTGTTATAAGATACATGTAAGTACATTTGTGATACATTGTGACTTGTTAGTCTGTTACTAAATATAATGTGTGTTATAAGATACATGTAAGTACCTTTGTGGTACATTGTGACCTGTAAGTCTGTTACTAAGTATAACGTGTGTTATAAGATACATGTAAGTACATTTGTGATACATTGTGACCTGTAAGTCTGTTACTAAGTATAACATGTGTTATAAGATACATGTAAGTACATTTGTGATACATTGTGACTTGTTAGTCTGTTACTAAGTATAATGTGTGTTATAAGATACATGTAAGTACATTTGTGATACATTGTGACTTGTTAGTCTGTTACTAAATATAATGTGTGTTATAAGATACATGTAAGTACCTTTGTGGTACATTGTGACCTGTAAGTCTGTTACTAAGTATAACATGTGTTATAAGATACATGTAAGTACATTTGTCATTGATGGACTGGTGGCAATTCAGTAAGGCTTCTGTGCCACTTGTACACTCTTGTGTATATAATGACAATTCTGATAAAAGGTTTGGTGTCAAAAAAGTATGCAAAAATACAGAAATTCAATTTGAATTCAAATATTTGATCAATAGAAACCACAATTTAGCAACATAAAGGGAAAACACTGGACAGAAATTTTGTAGATAGAAATACTATGTATGGTAAGTTTTGGTTATTTAGAGCATTGAAAATGTAGTTTGGAGTTGTTTTTGTTATATCATGCACAATCAAAGCAGTTTGTCCATACTGTACTTTGTGTCTCATGCTACAGATCCAACCTTTCATACATCATGGCTGACAGTGATGATCAAACGTACACTGATGCATGAAAGCATTTTTATTGTAAGATGGGCTGCTGACTTGATGATGTCACTCAACTTTAAAGAATATCCAATGATGCAACAAGGACAGGATGTGGTAAATATGCATGTATATATATCAAACACCACCTCTCATAACCACTCAAACATCTTTAAATAGGCCTACATGTATATATATCAAACACAAATACAGAAATACAAAGCACCTACAAACATGCCTGACCACAACTAGGGTAACCACCTGTCCTAACCACTCAAACATCTTTATATAGGCCTACATGTATATATATCAAATACAAATACAGAAATACAAAGCACCTTCAAACATACCCGACCACAACTAGGGTAACCACCTGTCCTAACTACTCAAACATATTTATATAGGCCTACATGTATATATATCAAACACAAATACAGAAATACAAGGCACCTTCAAACATACCCGACCACAACTGGGGTACCGTAACTGCTGAAACATCTAGGCATTCACAAAAAATGAATGTTTCAAAAGAAATGTTTGGTGTTATTGATTTGATTTTGGTTTTGAAGTGTTTTGTGCCACACTCAACAATTTTTCAGTTATATGGAGGCAGCCAGTTTTTATTGGTGGAGGAGAGTTCCCGGTTACAGTATACCTGGGAAGAGACCAATGGCCTTCCGCGAGTAAACTGGCCAACTTTCTCACTGTAGTTATAGAGAACACTGTCTTAGAGATAAAGGTGAAATGAATTATCCTAGGTATATGTTAATGGGTCTGATGATGCATGTAATGGAGAGATGGAAACATATATAGAGCACAAATTTCACTACAATATTGAGCATTTACCTAAGGACCTTGGATCCCAGAAAGGATTAAGTCTGTGGAATAAATACAGTGGAATCTCATTATGTCAAAATCGAAAGGCCGGTCCAGATTATTTTAAGTTTATATTTATACTACTTTTATTCTGGATATCTCGAAGTTTTTATCTCGAAATTTCGCTTATCTCAAAGTATTTTTCTGGTCCCAAGTATCGAAATATTACAAAATTGTTACTTGTTATCTCAGTTACCATCTGCGATTGAAGGTTTACATTTTGTATGCAAAAATCATTCTTAAAATTACTTGTGTACCTTCAAAACACAGGACAATCGACTTCCGTTAATGAGCCAAGATGAAAGTGTAATTGATAACTGCTTAGATTCAATTCAAATCACCGTAAGCAGTACCCTGAGTAGGTGTATCTGTTGTCCCATAAGAATAGAAAATATGTGGATTGAAAATTTTGGTTATCTCGAATTCCGGATATCTTGAAGTAAATGGGACAGTCCCGTGAATTTCGAGATAGCGAGATTCCACTGTAATATATACATGTAGTATGTTCTCATTGTATCCTGGGTCTCACTGTATTGTAAGGCCACCTCATCTGCCTCTGAAATGTGGTCTTTCTAGACAAGTGGTCTGTTAAAAGAGGTTTGATCAAAGGATTATTTCACCAAGTGGTTATCAGAATGTGGCCTTAAAAGACATGTGGTCTTTCATGAGAGTGGTCTTTCAAGACAAATTCCTCTGTAATTTTAATTTTTCAAAACTTATGCTTGATTCCATCTATTTGGAAATTTGTTATTAACAGCAGATCATTGCGGTCATGTTGTTTTTCAAAGGACCTCTGTGAAACAGAAAATGTCACAAAACTTTCATTTATACATAAATCATTTGTATATATACATTCCAACTCATTATGTATTGAAATACAGTAGCCCACCAGTATATCAATCACAAATACCAGGCAATAAGCAGGCCCACCAGTATGTCACAAATACAGAAATCCAGGCTACCTCTTGGCTATAATGTGTGGCTCCCAAATACAGAAGAAACAGGCATGTACCTCTTGGCCTCCAGTAATGTGTGGAAGAAATAACCAGGGTACCTCTTGGGCAATAATGTGTTATCAATTGATAATATGTTTTATAATGTTGGCCCAATAAATTACAGAACCCACTTGACCTCCAAATAATGTGTAAATATATCACAATACAGAAATAACCAGGTTCCTTTGGCAAAGTGTTGCACCGTATATCAATCACAGATGCATAACCAGGCAATATTGTGTGGCTTCATGTATGTCATGAGGAAGGGACGGGTTATCTTTGATAATATTTTAAATTTCAAGAATTGAACCCATTCAAAAACTTAATATCAGTTTGAGCAAGGTTCCTTTTGGGAAGTTGCACACTACATGCATATCAATTTGTTTACATCAAGTTTAATATTCTAAATTGTTTACACAAGTTTAATCTCTATGTTTCAGTACCTTTCAACAGAGTTTCTGCTCACTATACAAGAACCAAAGTTATACGTACGTGAACAGGGTGTACCTTTGGGAACAAGTCCAGGATGTGGCAATTCAATCATCCTTTTCTTCAAACATTGTTGGGAAGCATTGGACACATCAGAGAGAAAGGGTACAGAAATTGTTTATGAATTTAACCAAACCTAAAGATTCTTGAATGATTGAATATAGATGTATAGGGACAACATACGTCCCGTGGTATATGTTGCACCACTATGATACAGATGTATAGGGACAACATACGTGGTGGTATATGTTGCACCACTATGATACAGATGTATAGGGACAACATACGTCCCGTGGTATATGTTGCACAACTATGATATAGATTATAGTGACAACACATACGTCCCATGGTATATGTTGCACCACTATGATATAGACGTCGGGTGGTATATGTTGCACCACTATGATATAGATTATAGGGACAACATACGTCCCGTGGTATATGTTGCACCACTATGATATATATGCGACAACACTATGTATATGTTGCACCACTATGATATAGATTATAGGGACAACATACGTCCCATGGTATATGTTGCACCACTATGATATAGATTATAGGGACAACATGTATACAGTAAGTAAAAGGGGCATTAGCTGTCTTATTTCCAAAAATTTAATATAAGAAGAGATAAACATAGGCATAATTATTCTTAAACTCTTATATATACATGTATTTTGTGAAAATGCTTGGGAAATTCATTAGTGCAATTATTCATTTGCAAGTGTTTAATTTGACCTTGCTATTTGCATATATGCATAAGACACTGGTCCTGCCTTTATTTGGATTACTCAGACAGTACATGTTCAGAATCTGTGTCTGTGTCATGTGGTGTCTACTGCACGTAGCCTCATATCACAAAGGTTGTGACTAGCAATTTTTCAAACTGTATTTGAAATAAAGCATGGATCCAGTTATCATCAAATGCATGTTATCTATTAGAGTATGGACATGCATAAATATCTCATCTTATTTCAATTCATCATGATACAGTGACACAGAAAATGCTAGTGTGCAGGATGGTGGCTATAGCAACAGGGGACCGATCATTATCTATGGATATCAGTAACAGATTTTTAGCAGCAGGCTCTCTTGTGTTTGTTTTATACAACCTTGTTATCTACTTGCAAAATTTTGTGATAGATCACTCAGTACAAATTCAAGTGCTTACTTCTGTAGTTGAACATTAAAAAAAGAAATGAAAGATGTATTCATTGAAGTTTCCAGTCTTCCAAGGGAAGTTCAGTTAATAAGATTAACACGAAAAATAATTGAGATTAAGCTACTATGTACTATAACAATCTATTTGCATCTCGATATATGTTCCATTTTCTTTCTTGACACAAAATATACAGTAGTTGGCCACAAGTATGTTCCCATATTTCATTTCACTGTATATTCTTAGTAAATTCATGGTTTTTCAATAACTCCTAGACAGTTTGTCTTTTATTTAATTTAAAGAAAACTTGATTCATATAAATTTGAGGTTTTGGTACTCAATTAGTAGAAATTCCTTAGCAATCTATTGTTTCAGGAGAAATATGTTATTCTTCATGACAATTAAATGTGCCATTTTTCACTTATTTTGGATGTCTACCAAATTCAAAGGACAAATCAAACAAATGCAGAATTACTAAGGATATATATGAAATTCATTTTTGTGAACATACTTTTGACCAACTACTGTAGTTTGATGGGGTAAAAGTATCGCTTTGAAATTTTGGTATTTTATATTATACAGTCACGCCACTTTATTACGATCGTCGTTATTCTGACATTTTCACCTAAAGACAGGATTTTGCCAAGAACAAACGTACATAATATTATTTACTGTCTATATAGCGAAATATCAACAGTATAATTTCTAAACAAAAGTGCATTTTTAGTAGAAAAATCCAGCGATACAATGACACAAATTTATAGCATCGGAAATATTATCGGTAGTTTTTATTCAAAGAATGTATTTTCCATGGAATATATTAATGATACCATAATTATAAGATTATGCCAACTGCAAATACAATTTATTCTACATGTATCTATGAATGACATTAGGAATGTGTTTCTTTACAAGCGTTGAGCATTTCAATGACACAGTCTCCAAGTAACCAACATGGTCCTTATAAAGAAGGTTCACTGCATAAATACTGATGTAGTTTATCATAAGGCCAGTGATTTTCTGCAATCACAGAATCGCTGACAGAATCGCGGAATCAGCAATCTGAAACGGAATTTGTGTTTTTGAATTTTTTTTTAAAAATTCCAATATGAGGTAGAATTTATTAAATTGTGAACTAGTGTGCCTTTTCTGTGTGTTATAAACTTCATTTACTTTGTTTATTTACAATATTTCATCCCATAATTTTACATCTATTACTATTTTATCCCATAGACCTATTTGCCAGATACTCTGTAATCCGACATTTACATCGAAAGATAAGGTCACTCATTTCCATTGTCGTAACATCAATATTAACTGACATCCGTATTCTTCTAAAACAAAAATAGCTTTAATTTGATATATTGAATTAGGTTTTCATAATGTTTAGTTCAATTTCTGAATATATTTACCAATTTTTATAATTTATCATAGTAAAATTTCTCAGTCTACAATCCATCCTAACTTTTTTACGACATACCACTCAATTGACAGCCGGTTTTTGTTACCAACACAAATGCGTGTTCACACCTTCACATTTTTGACAGCAAGCTACTATGGCTAATGACACACGTATGTAAAAAGAGGAGACTTGCTCTCCCATTTAAAAAATGAATACATCAGCACGGGGTTGATAAGTTTCCATGGTATTTTTATGAGGATGGCAAGGATTAATTTTGCAAATTCTGTCAGCATAGTATAGATTATGCTATTGTGTTGATACAATAAGTTAAAACACTATAAAAATGAAATACATGCACATGTATGATTGTAGATCTTCTTTAAAAGTTTATTTAAAGTAAAAACGCCAAACAGGACATCACAGACTTGTTCTAAGTCAGGTGATAAATTTAAGCAAAAATTAGTACCGATAATTAGAAATTACAATTTGCAACAAAACTTGTTACCTACATACATGTATATGAGTATAGATCTACAGTACTTTCAAGTTACTTATCAAATGTTTTAAAATTATAAAAACATACAGTGTTGCATATACATGTATATGTTTTATTTACCTCCCTATTTTAATCTATCATTAAACTTGTCCGGCAGACTATTGAAAGTATGATTAGGAGTCTGTATTGTTAAATATTTTTCATCTAAAGTATGATTTTAGTTCTTTTTCTTATGAAAACAGAAAAAACGGAATTCACCAAAACTGAAAACAGAATTGAAGCAAATCTGAAAAAGAAAATCACTGACCCTATTATCACTAAAAGTACTGAGGTCTCTTCATTGTCACAAATCCATTTCAACTAATGTATTATGATATACATGTTGCACTCCGTTAACTTGTAATACTGTATACCTAGACATTTTCGCCCCCTGTTTAATTTTTGCCATTTTTGCCCTTAAATGAGAGGGCAAATTTAAAGTGAAAGTGAAATTTTTAAAGCTAAATAAATAATTGAAGTAAGGACATGCGTGCCATCCATGAGACTATGTTGATTGAGGGCGGATTTAAGACGAGGTGCATTTGCTTTCTGTCGTAAAAGTGCGAAAACGAGCAGGGGCAAAAATTTCCCGGTACATTGTATATGCATGCAGTAATGACATTTTAAAAGTGTAAAATCATGTGTACCTATAACTTATTCCTTATTCCCTTACATTTTCAGCCACATTTTTCCAGCAAGTCCTGAAGACCATATTCAGTAACACTTGGAGCCCAGTTCCTTTATTGTTTATATTCCAAGGTCTATCACATATTGCACCATCAACCATACTTGACCCAGATGGACTTATTGACTTACGGTAAGATTCACATATCACGTGTACACTGTCAACTATACTTGACCCAGATGGACTTGTTGACTTACGGTAAGATTCACATATCAAGTGTACACTGTCAACTATAATTGACCCAGATGGACTTATTGACTTACGGTAAGATTCACATATCACGTGTACACTGTCTATACTTGACCCAGATGGACTTGTTGACTTACGGTAAGATTCACATATCAAGTGTACACTGTCTATACTTGACCCAGATGGACTTGTTGACTTACGGTAAGATTCACATATCACATGTACACTGTCTATACTTGACCCAGATGGACTTGTTGACTTACGGTAAGATTCACATATCACGTGTACACTGTCTATACTTGACCCAGATGGACTTGTTGACTTACGGTAAGATTCACATATCAAGTGTACACTGTCTATACTTGACCCAGATGGACTTGTTGACTTACGGTAAGATTCACATATCACATGTACACTGTCTATACTTGACCCAGATGGACTTGTTGACTTACGGTAAGATTCACATATCATGTGTACACTGTCAACTATACTTGACCCAGATGGACTTGTTGACTCACTGTAGGTTTCACAAATAACTCTATCAGTTATACTTGACCAAAATGTACTTGTTGACTCATGGTAGGTTTCAAATATTGGCCCAGATGGACACATTGATTTGTGGTAAGTTTCACATAATGCACTAACAACTATACTTGACCCAGATGGATTCGTTGACTTGCAGTAAGTTTCACATACCACACCATCAGCAATACTTAACCCAGATAGACTTATTGACTTGTAGTTAGTTTCACACATCACACCTTCAACTATACTTGACCCAGATGGACCTGTTGACTTGTGGTTAGTTTCACACATCACACCTTCAACTACCACACCAACCCAGATGGACCTGTTGACTTGTAGTTAGTTTCACACATCACACCTTCAACTATACTTGACCCAGATGGACCTGTTGACTTGTGGTTAGTTTCACACATCACACCTTCAACTATACTTGACCCAGATGGACTTTTAGTAAGGTTCACTTATTGCATCATCAATTATACTTTGATTATCCTGGTATTACTAATTATTGCAAAGAAATTCAAGTGGTTTGAATGTTACACATTCCTATCATTTTGTTTTTTCAGAAAGACAATGGTCTCAAATCTGACAACATGGTCACCTCACATGAAAGGAGCTGCCCAGTGTTTTTGTGGGGAAATACTGATTAATCTTGTTGACACAGTTGAGTTATCATATACATCCATCCATCCATCCATCCATCCATCCATCCTTCCTTCCTTCCTTCCTTCCTTCCTTCTTGGATCAGGTGTTCTTTGTAACTGCTTTGACCAGGTGTTCTGCATTACTACTTGGACCAAATTTTCTGCATTACTACTTGGGCGAAATGTTCTGCATTACTGCTTGGACCAAGTATTCAACATAAATGCTTGGACCATGAATGTGCTCCTCATAAAAACTAGTGAAAGCAATTAATTGGTCTTATGGATAAAACTTAATACCTAGGCAGACTGGCACAAAGAACCCTTGCTGTAATGGCATAAGTCCATAGCAATGATCAGCTTCTTAATAATTTTAATCTCTCATTTTTGTTTTTAGAAATCACTGACAACAAATAGTACATATGAAGCTCTGTATTATATATCATACACAATAAAATGTTCAGACTTTAAACTGTATGGAAGTGATCCATGTCAAAATTGTAAGAAAGTTATGATGTTCTTAAATCTATATTTCTCAGCACACACGTATAAATACTATAGCAATAAATCAAGATGAAAAAGAAAAAAATTATTAAATGCCCCAACCTAATAATGTTTTGATGTCAATCTTATTACATATCTAAATTCTCTTGTATATAAGTTATAGTAAAATATGTAAAACATGTATGATGTATCAATTTATGTGATACTTAATGGACTATGTTCAGATACAGAAATTTTTTTCTTTCTAGACATCAGTAAATCTTCCTCACTTTGCTGCTGTACTTTCTGTGTTTAACAAAGAGGAGAGTTTACAAAGGGGCACAACCCTGTGGAAACATTTTGTCAAATTCCTACAGGAGAGATGTAAAGGTGACCTTCGCTACTGGTCATGTAACAGTATCAGTAGATATCTACGAGATTCACTTATAAACTTTCTGCAGGTTCATTCTGGTATGTTTTACAAACTTCTCTGAACTTAATAGAATTTCAAAATCAAATATTTATTACATGTACATATATGAGAAAGTTGTTAGGAATTATCTAAGGATCATTTGTACAAAATTTCAAGGTCATGTTACTGTTACCTTTAAATGAGCGGTTGCAAAAATCTACCAAAAGTTTATTTTGCTGGAAATTGTTGGGTCGACCTTTATGTGAGTTATTTTCCCTTTTGTGGATTTTTCATGTTTTTTGATGTTCTTTTTACATTATCTTGAAAAGTATAATAGATAAGAGTAAAAGTGAGTGCAGCAAAATTCTTCAGCATGCAAAGATCTACAAAAAAGTCAATAGGGCTGAAATTGTCCGGTCGCCCCCTTTGGGATTTATTTCCCCTTTTAGTTGATTTCTCATGATTTTGACAGTTTTGTCCTATTATCTTGAAAAATATAATAGATAGAGAGAAAGTGAAAGGAGCAAAAGTGTTCAGCATGCAAAGATGTACAAAAATAAAGTCAACAGGAATGAAATTGTCAGGTTGACCCTTTTGGAGTTATTTCCCCTTTTAAGTGGATTTTTCATGTTTTTAACTGTTTTTTCCTATTATCCAGTGATCACCATGCAAAGATCTATAAAAAAATTATTGTGCAAAAATTGTTAGGGTGATCCTTGTGAAAGTTATTTCCCCTTTTAAGGGGAAGAAGGACACCTGTTCACATGACCAGAATGTCAATTTATAAGTAATATAAACTGGAACTTATGTTGGCAATGTAAACAAAAATGACAGACAACACAAATTTGTCCACAAAAGACATAAACTGAATGGTGAATTTACATCAAGAAGTAAATTATATTGTTCTTTGTGATAAAATTAATTTAACAGTCATGTTTTGTGTCAGCTATGAAACACAGCTTCATGTCTGGCATTTCTTATTGTATATGATACTTTTGTGAAACTTACAGGAAAGGTTCATTGTGACGAGATGCATTGCCCAGTCAAGGTCAAGGTCATGTTCAGGGTCACACTCAAGGTTAAATGGTGGTACAGTCTTCTCTTAAAGAATTTCTTATTAAAAATACTCAATTTTGGCATACTTCAAGGTGTTATTTCTTTGCTATATATACCCACAACTTGTTTTATTGACTCTAAATAATTGTTAACCATTCTGAATTGATCATTTACAGAAAAAATATAAAAAATTGGGTGACTAAATTTTTTACAGTGACCGAATTTAAGATTTAAGTGTTATAAAAATTTTGTATTTTGGGGGTCACAGCTTTCAATCTTTTGTCCTCTTTATTCACCAACTCTAATAAAAGCATAAAAACACATTGATACTTTGGCGTTTGATTAAATTTTATCAAGTTAGCTATAAAAATATGAGTTTTGTAAATATTTTTAATAATGAATAGGATCAAACTTCTGGAAAGGGGCATAACTCTTGCATATGTAAATATCCCTTATATACCCACAAATGTGCCAGATTATTCATTCTATTAATTCATACATTCATTATGAATAAGTATGCAAAAAATGAGAAAAATTTCATGATAAGTTTTTTGTATACCCCAGGGTACCCTTCTTCCCCTTAAATGGATTTCTCATGTTTTCCACTGTTGTTGCACATTATCTTGAAAAATCTATAAAAAGTCGGCAAGTCAAGTCCACCCTTATGCAAATTAATTCTCCTTTTCAACGAATTTTTCATGCTTTTGGTTGCTTTTCAGTATATTGTCAGTATAATACATTACTCGGGTGATTAATAATGCCCAATGAGCCGATTGTTTTCATGTTTATTAGCCATTTTATCATCTTTTACACATTTTTTATGTCTTCTGCAATGTTGACCAATTTTGCTAGGTGAGCGACTTAAGGCTTCTTTGGCCTTTTGTATCCATTCCTTTTCTTCATTTCTTCACGATATAGTGTTTCCATAATAATTTTATTTTATCCACTATATCTAGATTTCATAAACTTCTTTGTCTGTTCTAAGTACCATATAGTATTTTTTATTTTGTTTGGATATATACATTTTCATAGCAAGTAATATTTTCTATCCACAAGACAAAGGTTTACATGTCAATCATGTCTGTTTTATCTGTAATATAATATTTCATTACTTCGGCCCTCAGTTGGGTATTTGATCTTTGTACTAGTAAATGCCATTGAGTGATTTATCCATTACATAATGTTTCATGCCTTTTTTTTATCCCTCAGATAGCGTATTCACTTTTGATGTGTTCTCTGTGCTAATCAACACCATTTCAGGCTTTTTGCATTACATAATGTTTCATGACTTTTTTTTATCCCTCAGATAGCGTATTCACTTTTGATGAATCTGAAGCACTGTCAATCACCAGAATGATTCTACTGGCAACAGATGCCGACATTGTCACAGTACTGTCTGATACCCAACTGTCTACACTGTCTCTACGTCGACTACTGTCACTTCTTACAGATGTTATCAGCGCAGCACCCACTCATCCGTACATGTCACCACATAAGGTGGAGAAAGCTGTAGAATTGCTGCATTATCTTGTGTCTGAGTTGGGAAGTTTGGAAGGTCACTATCTTCAGTGTTTGACTTTTATTTGTAAAAGATAACTTGCAGACATACAGGTGACTCTCGATACCTTGAAGTCTTTGGGACCACTGAAAAACTTACAGCTTTCAAAAATTCTGGAAATTGACATTTTGACAGATGGAGGTTCTTAATACCATACGAAATAAGGGATGTTTGTGCCATTGTTTTGGGATTTTGTTTTCGTACTTCGTATATATTTTGTCAGCATATGACTTGGCTATGACACTTGTACTCGAAATCGTAGTCAATGACGCGTCTTTATATAGTTTTTCTGTATTGATTCATTGTAATTAATTAACAATCCTGTCAGTCGCTACTTGATTAGGTCAGGATGTACTTGCCACCCAGTTATCTAAACACTTTTTGTTTCATATTTCAGGTAAGGATCCCAGTATCGTTCTGCCTTACAGAATTGACTTTTTTTTAAATTCTCCGATAATTACTCGAACTTTGAGGTTTTGAAAGTGAAATATAAAGGAATACATGTATAAAAATCATGACTTTGAATAGACTTCGAGGTTTCAAGAACTTCAAGGTTTCAACGTTCAAGAGATTGAAATTTAATTTACTTAATTTATGGAGGAAAAAAATCGGGACCTGTTCGAGACTTCAAGGTTTAGATGTTCGAGCTATCAAGAGTCACCTGTGCTTGCATTTAATCTATTAGACAAAATATATGTTTCTCTTTCAAGGAATAAAACTATTTGACCACAAGTTTTCCTTGTGTTGGTCCTCACTAACAAGTTCAGGTTAAGTCTAACCTTTGATGTGTATCTTCATCATATCTTAGAAAAGTGGCACACACCATTGACCTCAAAATAACCTTGACCTCTTGAGCAAATAATTTATATAAAAAAATATATTTGTTTGTTTAAATGGTGATTCTCAACAATTTCTCAATTATGTGGTGGTGGCCAGATTTTTAATTGTGGAGGAGATAATCGGGTGAGACCACCAGCCTTCCACAAATAGATATTTATTTCAAAATCAAGGATGGAAATACATGTATATTAAGTTTTTAGATATATTTACTCTGATTATTTTGATTTATAAATTATCATTGACTTGATTACATGTATTTATTAAGTGAAAAACACAGCTTGTTTTAAGGATCTTTTTATTGATTTGTTTGATTTCAGACGATCCTGTGTCGGAGTGCATTCTGAGAGCGTTCAATACTTGTTCTGTTAACTTACTTATGTTCATGCAACGAAGACTTGTGGATGGTTGGAAGCAGGTCAATACCGTATACTCATTATGTATTGCAACCTATACTTACAGCTTAACCAGCTCTTTCTCAGATTATACTCATTACCTATTACAGCCTATACTTACAGCTTAACAGTGCTCTTTCTCAGATTATACTCATTGCATGTTACAACCTATACTTACAGCTTAACAGTGCTCTTTCTCAGATTATACTCATTACATATTACAACCTATACTTACAGCTTAACAGTGCTCTTTCTCAGATTATACTCATTACGTATTACAACCTATACTTACTGTTTAACCATGACTTTCTCAGATTATACTCATTACGTATTACAACCTATACTTACAGCTTAACAGTGCTCTTTCTCAGATTATACTCATTACCTATTACAACCTATACTTGCAGCTTAACCATGCTCTTTCTCAGATTATACTCATTACATGTTACAACCTATACTTGCAGCTTAACCATACTCTTTTTCGTAACATAACTATGACAACTTTAAACAATAGAAAATCTAGTAGCTAGAAGCCTGTCATTTGTTTCACAGTAGCTAGAAGTCTCTCATATGCTATTTCTACACAATAGCTGGAAGTCTATCATTTGCTATTTTTACACTAGCTAGAACTCCCATCATTTGCTATTTCTACACAATAGCTAGCAGCCTGTCATTTGCTATTTCTATACAGTATTTTGAAGCCTGTCATTTGCTTTTTCTACACAGTAGCTAGAAGCCTATCATTTGCTATTTCTATTTCAAATAGCCTGTCATTTGCTAGAAGCCTATCATTTGCAATTTCTGTACAGTAGCTAGAAGCCTATCATTTGCTATTTCTATACAGTAGCTAGCAGCCTATCATTTGCTATTTCTACACAATAGCTAGCAGCCTATCATTTGCTATCTCTGTACAGTAGCTAGAAGCCTATCATTTGCTATTTCTATTTCAAATAGCCTGTCATTTGCCATTTCTACACAATAGCTAGCAGCCTATCATTTGCAATTTCTGTACAGTAGCTAGAAGCCTATCATTTGCTATTTCTGTACAGTAGCTAGCAGCCTTTCATTTGCTATTTCTACACAATAGCTAGCAGCCTATCATTTGCTATTTCTGTACAGTAGCTGGAAGCCTATCATTTGCTATTTCTAAACAATAGCTAGCAGCCTATCATTTGCTATTTCTGTACAGTAGATAGAAGCCTATCATTTGCTATTTCTACACAATAGCTAGCAGCCTATCATTTGCTATTTCTACACAATAGCTAGCAGCCTATCATTTGCTATTTCTGTACAGTAGCTAGCAACCTATCATTTGCTATTTCTGTACAGTAGCTAGAAGCCTATCATTTGCTATTTCTACACAATAGCGGGAAGCCTATCATTTGCTATTTCTACACAATAGTTAGCAGCCTATCATTTATTTTTTCTATATTATTAGTTATCTGTGTTGTCATACACATAGTACAGATTTATATCACAGAAGCACAATTTGTCACCTTTCTGTACATTCAACAGAAAATGTTTAGTTCCAGTAACTTCATTAACCATTTCACTGCCACAGACAAACCCCTGTTCAATGCATGTTCTTTGGGTCGTTTCATATTAACAATCATTTAGTGTCTTATGACAATCAGATGATGTCACAAAGTAAGTGAACGCACACCAAGTGGTAGATACAGATAATATATATACTGCCTGATCAGGGACATAGGATTAGATGTGTTTCTTTGATTGACCAATGAAAACAAGAATATACTGTTCAAAAGGGTGACAAGGTTTTATTTAAAGAACTTGTTTACTTGAGCTCTGTGGGGAAGCAATTTTTAAAACAATAAAGTGAATGTTATTTTTATTTTAGTTGATTGAAATATTTAATTAGAAAAATAGTATATAGAATATTGTGAAATAAGGTGAAAAGGCAAATTGAAGTTGGACAAATGCAACAGAGATAAGCATTTGGCCAGGATTGTGTTATAAGCTCAATTTATATTTTCAAAAAAAGTGTTTCTGTAGTATCATATTGTACATTCTGTTTCAGATTTCTGATTTGCCATCCATTGAACTGTTCAGCAACATGCTTGTCAATATCAGCAGGTCACATGACCCATCAGTGATAGTTCCTTTGAGTCATTTGATAGATACGTGTATCACAACACTCAAGTCCTGTCCTGTAGCTCACAATGTAAGTAGAAATCACAACACTCAAGTCCTGTCCTGTAACTCACAATGTAAGTAGAAATCACAACACTCCAGTCCTGTCCTGTAACTCACAGTGTAAGTAGAAATCACAGCACTCCAGTCCTGTCCTGTAACTCACAGTGTAAGTAGAAATCACAACACTCCAGTCCTGTCCTGTAACTCACAGTGTAAGTAGAAATCACAACACCCAAGTCCTGTCCTGTAGCTCACAATGTAAGTAGAAATCACAACACTCAAGTCCTGTCTTGTAGCTCACAATGTAAGTAGAAATCACAACACACAAGTCCTGTCCTGTAGCTCACAGTGTAAGTAGAAATCACAACACTCCAGTCCTGTCCTGTAACTCACAATGTAAGTAGAAATCACAACACTCAAGTCCTGTCTTGTAGCTCACAATGTAAGTAGAAATCACAACACACAAGTCCTGTCCTGTAGCTCACAGTGTAAGTAGAAATCACAACACTTAAGTCCTGTCCTGTAACTCACAATGTAAGCAGAAATCACAACACTCCAGTCCTGTCCTGTAGCTCACAATGTAAGCAGAAATCACAACACTCCAGTCCTGTGCTGTAGCTCACAATGCAAGCAGAAATCACAACACTCAAGTCATGTCCTGTAGCTCACAATGTAAGTAGAAATCACAACACTCCAGTCCTGTCCTGTAGCTCACAATGTACCGTATTTTACGGCCTATAGGTCGATATTTTTTTTCTCCAAAGTTGTGACCTCGACCTATTCACCGCATCGACTTATCTTTTAAAAAAATAGTGAAATATTTAACTTGTATCTGCAATTCCATCCTCATTTTAACATCGTAATTCAAAAAGTTTGTCCTGTCCTGGATAACTAGGGGCTACTCCAAACACCCATTTGTATTTACACTAAATAGGAAGTAGAAAAATGTGACCTCGTGTGTGCGTAATGCACTGTATTCATAATCAAGTGACAAAATAATGATCTTTCAAGTTACAATATCATTGGGATTCAAGACTGTGTCAGAAACTGCGTAATAAAAATACATCGTTTACATTATATTTATACTGGACAATTTATAACTTTGAATGATTCCCTTATCTCGGCACCCCACTGTGAAGTTGAAGTCTTCATTCAGACTTTCAGGACACTACAAACTGTGTTCACTGGAACGTGACCCTTCAACTGATAAGGAT